>BDMV01000011.1:7959988-8485992 GCA_008326285.1 Oryza officinalis
CTGGGAACGGTAAGCCGCCGACCCTGGTCAGTTAAGGACCGAGTCAAGAAGCTAAGCAGGAAACGAACCGAGTACGACCACACTTCTTGAGTGGGGTTAGACCCGGTGGACTAGGTTATTCTCGTGGGGTGGCACCCCAGACATGGTAGGTTCTGGATATCGGTATGGAAATGTGGAAGTGTGTGGTTTAATGACGTCAAGCTTTATATATGTATGATGTAACCTTCAATCTCGGGAGCGCCAGGACTCCCCTCACAACCGGCTCGAGGTAGGAATGTGGCGCCGGGGGTGCAATGGGGATTCATAGTCCTTGGAGCGGGTGCCGCCATGCGAGGGTAACTGAAAAACCGGGCCGTGACAAGTCTCATGTGTTGGGTGCGTCACGGAGTGTGGGATTAAAAGCGTACATCCACTGCAGTGTGAGTAAACTAAACTATTCGAATAGCCGTGCTCGCGGTTAATGAGCGCCGGGACTTGTATTACTCTTGACTAGCCTCGTCAATTTGTAATATTGCTTAAAATATGATGGGTGTGGAAGGTGTGACCTTGCCTGATATGCAAAAAGGTCATAGTGGTTAAAATTGTGGAAATTGGATGCGAGGGTAAACCGAACCAAGCGAGGCTTGGGGAAGGTGAATGAACCCTCGCAGGTTAATGATAACTTCAACTTAACGTGGTTTTCAGTTAAAACTGTAGTGGGATAGGTTTGTGAAATAATTTGTGAAAACTAGCTTTATGCAAATAAACCAAGCCATCCTTGAACCCCTATGAACATTATATGCATTCTGTAGTGGTGGCTTGCTGAGTACGGTTGGTACTCACTCTTGCTTATTTACATCTTTTAGAAAGGTGTTGGTGTCGACCTGTACGTGTGCTATGCTGGCAAGGAGTTACCGAGGACGGTGGAATAGGGACCTAGGTTCACCAGTCGATGCGTGTGGGATAAGATGGACCGCCGCTGCTTCGCTTCCGCTACTTCATTTAGTTGTTTTGGTATTTTGTGTTGCTGTCGACCATGCTTGGTCTATTCGGGTTCCATTTGGGCTACCCTTGTATTATTAATATATTGTAAGACCTGTATGACGATGTCAGCTTGAGATATACAACTGTGCCATGTGTGTACCATCTACTGATCCAGGGAATGGTATTGTAATACACATGGGGTTTCCGGTATACAAAACCGGGGGCTCACACAAATCTATGCTACCAAAGGAATAATATGAAGATTAACTCTTACCGAAGCGATCGAAGAGGATGGTGGCAAAGGAGATGGTGTCCTCAATCGAGCCTTGATTTGCTCACGCCTTTGAAAGGTTGCCTTTTTAGTTCTTGGCAAAGGGGCTGATTGGGTCCTCTCTTTGAGTAAAGATGATGCGACGACCTGGGAAGTAAATCAAGTTATAGCAAACCAGCAGGAGGAGATTGCACAAATTAGGGAAAGGGATTGTATTAACCTTGCGGATTGCATGTCTGGTTCTCCTTGGTTGAGCGGCATCGGCTTGGTCATCGGTCGGTGGAATCCTTGTGGTTGCGGCTGATGAGTTCTTCGTAGACTTGGCTGATGGCTCTTTAGCAATCTTGGCCGATGGATCTTGTTCTTCACGCAGATCAGCGGATGCTGCATCGACCTCTTCCTCCATAACTTGGTCATCGAGAAATTCTTCCATGGAGGGATCTAGCTCGTCTAGATTGGCCTGATCATCAGTCCTAGGTTTTTTGCCAGTTTTTTGACTTTTTTCTTTTACTGGCGCTTTCCTCTTTGGAGTTTCTTTGGCTATTGGCCCTTGGAGCAATGATGATACCTTCGGAGCGGTGAGGCCGATAGTTGATTCCATGACAGACTTGCCTGATGGAGTCAATACCAGAGCATAAGATATCTTTTGCCCGCTGTTGTTGACTGATGGTGTTGGGGCGTCAGGGACTTGAGGACTGATGTTATCAATGAGTTCTGTCAAGTAGAACCTGGCCGATTGATGGAAGAGATGGGAAGTCCATTCTTGCCACCATGACTGGAAGGTGAGGTGGATGAAGGGACTCAGCCATAATCGGTCACAATCCCCTAGATTTGGTACCCTAGTTTCTAGAACCTTGCTCATGACCAGGGCCGATGGGACAGTACCCCTGCTCTCTAGGAGCCGATTGAAGTGCAGGCCGATAGGAAGTTGAGCAAGCGCACATTGCCTCGCAGCTACCATGGGGTTGTAGAAGTCATAGGATAGGCTGGTGCTTTGGCCTTGGAAAACGCCTACTGGGAGCAAGCAGGGGGTGATGTCGATCATGAAGAGTTCTCTTGCTACCATATCATCATTCAGTCCACCCAGAGTTAGATCGGCAGGAAGCTCAAAATCAGAATCCGAAGGATACACGAATGTGTCCATCTTGGCTGATGGAGGGCCGGTGTAAAATTGAACGAACCAAGCAGATAATTCTTCGACCGATTGGTATGCTCCAGGGTATATGGAAGCTGCTTCTCCAAAGGACATGCATCTCCTGGATGCTAGATCTTCGTTATCGGCGTAGTCCGATGGGAAGGCAGACTCTGATAGAGGAGGCCGATCGACCATGGTGTTAGTATAGATTGTCAACCAAAGTTGGATGAACCACCATGGACCCCCGTGTGCCACCGTTCTTCTCAGCATCAGGTCTTGAGTGGCAGAATGGAGCAGCCGATAGACAGCCCCAAGAAGGTATCGGCCGAGAGAAAATTGCCTCTTTTCAACCAGGGCTTGAGCTAAGTGTTGGCAGTTCAGAGTAGGGCCGCAGGTTGATCCGCAAAAGACAAATCTTTCTAGCCACAGGGTTAGAAAAGCCACATGTTCTCTTTCTGAGATAGATCTTGTTTCCATGTGCTCAATTACATATCCAGACCAACCTCCGATCTTCTTGGTTTTCAGCTTGTGGGTACTATTGATAAGGAGGTTGAAGGGGTTGATCTCAGAATGTATATCCAATCCTGTCAGCATCTTGATATCTACCAGCGTCGGGGTCATCGGACCTTGTCTAAATAGAAAATCATTTAAGGTGCTAGACCAGAAATATGTGGCTGCTGACATAAGGGGCTCGTTTTTCTTGGTATCGGCCAAGGATAGAGTGATGCATTGGCTGATTCCTATCTCATCCCAGTGGACTTGCTTGGCGGCAGCAATTCTCTTGTACCAAGTTCTAAAGCCAGTGAGCTTTGACGGCCAAGACCTGAAGGTGTGCTTCCATGAAGGTACATTGGGTTTGACCTGCTTGAATGGGATTTTGTTCATTTCTGCATTGATTAGCCAAGTAGAGTCAGGATTGCCCATGGGGCCCAGCAAGAACCGGTGTGATTTATTGTTGGTGGGGATTAGGATCTGGTTCTTGAAGACCTGTGGCGCATAAACAGTAATGGAAGATAAGACCCGGGGGGCAAGAGTAGAAGCCCTAGTTTGAAAAACTCAGCGGAAAAATGAAAATGTGAGCTTGGAAAGGGTTGACTCAACACGGGGATCTCGAAGGTGTAAAACGGCAAGGAAGCCATTGATGTGGTCGGAGAGGTCGTTGGTGAGGGGTCGATGCCTTGAGGGCGCCGAGGAGTCGCCGGAGTTGAGAGGCGCAGGTGGTCGATGAAGAACGGCGCAAGTAAGTCGGCGGCGGGAGGTTGTGAATCTGGATCTGCGCAGTTTTCAGGTAAACCCTAGCGAAGAAGTCGATGGGTTCCTCGGAGCTAATTCCGCCACATTATATAATGAAGCGGAATTGGGGGGCATGTGTTAATGGCAGATTTTCATAATCTACTTGGAGAGGAAAGAGAAAACCGCTGCAGAGAAGAAGGATTAAGTTGGAGTCGGACCAAGTCTTGTATCGGACTCGGCAAGCGTATCGGACTGGAAGTTGTGTTAGCAGAAAGGGCGTATCGGCTGATACGGATTCAACGTGGTTGTTGGCCGACAGAGATAGAAAGTTAATAGAGTTAGCATGGGCTTGGTTTGGGCACAAGATAAGCTTCAAGGAGGTTGCCAAATAGAGATAAGGCTCAGTTTTAGGCAATTGTATGTCATGCCCGGAAATTTTCCCAAATTTCCAGACCATTTTGTGTATTAAGTACTTGTCCAGGCATCAACCAGGGTACACAAAACGACAAATCAATAAACAGATCCAAACGTAAATAAAGCGATAAAAACTTACAACAGAGGCACTTAGTCCTCACACCAAAAAGAAAACAGCAGCGGAAAGAGACGATCCTAGCGGGGCTTCAGCTCCACTCCACAGGCAAACTCAACTGGGGTCTGAGCCTTGGTCCTCTAACTTTATCTTCAACTCAGAAGTATTAAACTTCTGAAAAAGGGGAAAAATAGCAATATTGAGTACAACCACCGTACTCAACAAGCCACACCAACGATGCAAACGTGCACAGGGGAGACAAAGGGAGGCTTATGGCTATTTGCAGAAAAGCGGTTGAAAACCTTTACATTTTAAAACAGTACCGGGCTTAGGCGGACCATACAGCCTAAGGTGTTGAGTTAGCTGATGGGCACCATGAGAGGTGTTTCCTCTTAGACGCCTAGGTATCTTTGCCACATCTTCTGGAGTAAATTCTGAACCAGTGATGGTCAGGTTCCTACCATCGTCCATCTTCCATACTAATGTCTTCCTCTTCTTAGAGTTTGATGGTGGCGCACCATAGTTCCTGTAGGCAAGTTGACTTGAACGTTTCTCTTCTCTTGGGCCTTGTGCTTTATCGTCAATTGGTGTCCTGGTATACACGTTCCAGGGACAATTTGTCGCACGATGACCTTGTTCCTCACAATCCTCACAGATAACATTAGCTTCTCTCCGGTATGAGAGTGATGGAGGTGCATTCGTCTGGTGGGATCTTAGCAGTATATCGGTAGGAGGCGTAAGTGCTTGTATTGGAAAATACTGACTTTGGCTCTGATTCAGACTCTGGGCTTGTATCGGAGCTTGCATCTGTTGTTGCGGATACTGTCGTTGCATCTGCTGCATCATCATAGCCAGTATTTGCATCTGGTTAGCCACCACTTGTGCTAGGGTTGGGTCCCCGAATGGTGGAGGCAAAATGTCCATGGGGTCGCTTGGGATTACTCCATGAAACTCTTGCGATCCTGATCCACTGCCATTGTCTCTGACGTTGACCATCTGTTGCAGGTAGAGGAGGGAAGTGAGAATGGTTGAACTAAAGGCAAGACCTTAACCCACTCAGCTACTGATCTGATGTGAGTACACTTTTAATGTTCAAGTTGATTAGGCAAACAACCTAGTATGGTCACATCCCCACCACTGATGTAAACCATACACCTGCACACAACAAACAACACACGATCTAACGACTACCGATACTACTCTTCCAGGAATGATTGGGTTTAGGTAAGCTCCAAGAAAACTTTACTCACACCTCGAGAGACGCTGACCCGGGACTGCTTGACTTGACCTTCTAGCTTGAAGCTCGGCTCTTGGCTTGTCTTTTGCGAAGCTTTTAGTTTGTGCTCCAGGCTTAACAGCTAGAGAGTTGGAGAGGAAAGGAGAGAAATTTGATAAACCATTTTGCAAAGAACTCCTGAGGGAGAGAAGAGACATTTTCGCAGATAAGGTTTTCGCAAAACTTGTCCTTAGGGGTTTGACCGTTTGGCTCAACCTACAGTCAAGATGGCTCTGATACCAACTTGTCATGCCCGGAAATTTTCCCAAATTTCCAGACCATTTTGTGTATTAAGTCCCTGTCCAGGCATCAACCATGGTACACAAAACGACAAATCAATAAACAGATCCAAACGTAAATAAAGCGATAAAAACTTACAACAGAGGCACTTAGTCCTCACACCAAAAAGAAAACAGCAGCGGAAAGAGACGATCCTAGCGGGGCTTCAGCTCCACTCCACAGGCAAACAACTGGGGTCTGAGCCTTGGTCCTCTAACTTCATTTTCAACTCAGAAGTATTAAACTTCTGAAAAAGGGGAAAAATAGCAAGATTGAGTACAACCACCGTACTCAACAAGCCACACCAATGATGCAAACGTGCACAGGGGAGACAAAGGGAGGCTTATGGCTATTTGCAGAAAAGCGGTTGAAAACCTTTACATTTTAAAATAGTAAAACAGTTGTTTAATTAAAGCAATATTAAATCTCCACTGAACAACGCTACAACCACGTTGAACAGGCCCAACCATTCCACCTGAACTACACCAGTTCATTAAGTCAAATTAATTAAACATGTGGGACTAATCACGGTGAATCTGGTCGATCGCCCATAACCGCGGGCACGGCTATTCGAATAGTTTTACTCTGATCAGAGGTGCGCAACTGTACCCACAAGACACGATTTCACACATGTTACCATGCCCCGAAGTATCACCACGATACTGCAAAGGGGGAAATCGTGACAGACCTTTCGCATAACTCCTCCTAACCAAGCGCACCACACCGCAGGTTTCGCCCCCACCCCTCAAAAGGCAGTGGGCAGCCCCCCCTCGTGCCTTGGTGAATCCGGCAACCGGTCAACCGGTATATCCCCGGCTGAACCGACTCCATCACGCCCACCCTTTCCGGGAAACGTCGGCTAGGAAAGAGCTATGCTACGAGTCCAGCAGTTGCCCATTCTTGCTTGTGGTAAGCACTGTTAGTCTTCCAGGGTTTCCCATGAACTGGTCCTTAACTGCCATGGGTGCGACCAGCAAAACCATGCACCCACAGCCCACCATTAGGTCATATTTTAGTTGGATAATTACGACCAATGAAACATGATCAGATGTTTCGAGCTCACAGCTCAACTAGAAGCTAAAATAAAGGTGTAATTATCCCATTAAATGAGCTAGTGGTAATTAAGCATGGCTAAGCATATATAATTCTAGCAAAGTCAACATAAGTGACTTAGGCTAGTCAAATTATCACATAAGGTTAACAAAGGACGGTTAACAAGTAAACATGGCACAAGCGGACGGATAGGTAAACCCTATTCCCATGTAATTAGCAAAACATGCACTTTATTCGCAAATGGAAAACATTTTGTAAAATAGGTACAACATGCTCAAGGGGAATGTGTGACTTGCCTTGCTTCTTCAAACAATCTTCCGGACTCTTTCCTCGCGAGCGCAAACTCCCGAAACGACGGAATCTACACGCTGGCACGCAAAACGAGGAAAAACTCTAATAAAAACCAAGTAAACAGTACATAAAAAGTAAACAAACATGTAGAGCTCAATTTTAGATGAATTTTGCAAGTTGAATGGCTCAATTTGGAGTTCATATGAATTAGATATGAATTTTAGAAGTTTTGAGCCATTTAAATGAATTTCTGGAAATTAAATCGATTTATTGCGCAATTATTAATAATTTTGCAAAGGAAAGGACTACGCTGACATCATCAAAGGGAAACGGCGCCGGAACGGCGGGTCCCACGTGTCAACGGGTCAAGGGCGGACAGTCCACGGTGGAAAAGCACCACGTGGCACCGACGTGGCGACCACTGCGGACGAAAGGGAGAAGGTAGCGCCGACGTGGACGCCAACGTGGCGAAGCCGCGGGCGGCCACGTGGTCTGGGTGTGGATGGAGTAAACAAAGGGGGCCCACGTGTTGGCGACACAAGTGTCGGCGAACAGGAGAGAAAAAGGAGGTGGAATGGACTTTGCAGGGGAAAGGGGAAAATTAGGCTGAGAGGGAGGTAAACTGGACTTGAGGAGATGAGCTGGATTTTCTCGGGAAAAAGTTAAAAGGGCCGAGGGACGTGAAGTGGACTTTTTGCGAGAAGCTGGGCCAACGGGCCGAGCGGGGTGATGGGCCGGCCTGAGAAAAGGGACGCAAAACAGACTTTTGCGGGGAGATGGGCCAATCGGCCCGACGGCCGCTGGGCCGGAGGGAGCGGTGGGCCGGCCCGGAAGGAAAAAGTCGGCCTCTAGGCCGAGACGGGCGGCTAGGGTTCGGCCGAAACCCTAGCTGACCCGGTGAGGGCACGGTGGCGGCGGTGCGGCGGCGTGCTGCCACCGGTGGCAGCAGCGTGCGCACGGGCGCACGGCCGGGCGACGGCGCGGGCGGCTCGGCGGCGGAGCGGCGATGGCACGAGCGGCGGCGGCGCGCACAGCGGCGGCCGGGAGAGGGGAAAGGAGGGCGGCGGCGGTGCTCACCGGCGGTGACGAAGGAGGCGGCGGAGCTCACCGGCGCGACGAAAACGACGGCGGCGACGGCGCTAGGGTTAGGGTTTGGGGGCTGCGGCGGCGGGGAAAACGAGGAGCGGCGGCGCGCGGGCGGGGAAAATTTAAGGGGGCCCGGCTAGGGTTTGGCCGGTGCAGGCGGATTTCTCGCCGGAGAAATCGGCGGAGCGGGCGCGGCAGCCGGGCGGGCGGCGGCGACGACGGGCGGGCGCGGGCCCCACCTGTCGGTGGCCCGGGGCGGAGGGAGGCAGCGGCGGCTCTCGGGCGGCCTTGGGCCACGGCCTCGGGCCGGCCCGAGAGGAGGGAGGGATGCGGAAGCGGGACGGCTTGGGCCGCCTTGGGCGAGGAGGGAAGAGGCGCGGCGGCTCGGGTGGCTGGGCCGGAGAGGGGAGGAAGGGACGGGCCCGTGGGCCGCGCGGGAGGGAGAGAGGGGGGCGGCAGCGTGGGCTGCGAAAGAGGGGGAGGGTTTTGGGCCGAAAACGGCCCAAAACAAAAGAGCCCCTTTTAATTTGTTTTTCCTTTAATTTAATCAGTTAAATGAACTTTGTGACTTTAAAATTATTTCTTTAGCTCCAAAAATTCACGAAAAATTTTGGAGAGTATTTAAGGCACAGAGAATATTACAAAAATATTTCCGGCCATGATTTTTAAAGGAAATTTTTGATTTCCTTGCTAATTTCACTTGTTTAAATTGCTTTTGATTTTTATTAAATTTCTGGAAAATGTATTATTAGGTAATTTTTAATCCCGATCGAAAATCGGGGTGTGACATTGTATCTTGTAAATCAAGTAAGTTTAGATCTAATCTATGGCAAGAGTCTGCCGCAAAAACTTGTTTGTTAAGTTGTAGATAAGATCGTATCCTATCTGGACGATGTTGTAATCTCGGGTATAAATATCCCGGTAGTTTGTACATAGGAACCCTCTCTCTCACAATACAATACACAATCCTGTTCAACTTATTTTCGGCGCATCGCCAACCCTCGCAAGAGGTTAATTTCGATGAGTTCTTGCTTCCCCAGAGCAGAGGTAAGAACTCACGCCCGACAATCTACATCGTCGGGGCTAACGTGTCGCTTTAGGCACGTTAAGCCTCGATGATGTGATCATCGTTTATCATGTTTTGGATGATTTTCATAAGTGTATTAATTATGCTTCACTAGTGATGTACTCGTTTTAGGGTTTGTTGCCGACGGTAGTTTAATTATTATGCTTAGTTAAATCTTTCAATGCATCTACCATCCCCAAAAGCAATCAACGACTTGATTTTCTTTGTGTTAAATCTCAATTCACACTTTGAGTTGCCATCGACCTTAGTCCTGTTTTGAGATCTAACCCAAAGCCTGTTTTTGATCGTAATTAAGAATAGCGCCGAGGTTTCAGCCGGTCTTATCTAATACATGTAATTACCGTAATGTTTTCATATGTATTTGCCACTTGTATGATTAGATTGACAAATATAAATGTGTTTATCATGGGTTACTCTTTAGGGTTTGTCTGTGATCGATATATTTATATAAATCGATCGGTTCATACAAGTTCGCATTAGAGTATTAGCTAGTGCACTTATCTCTTTTATCCCTCATCGGCCGATGCCGCTAATTGACATTAACATGTTGATGAAGACCGATGAGATTAGATATATATTTTGATATTACTTTATCATAGTTACAAGTAAGCCGATATAGGTCATGACAATGCGACATCGGCCTATCAACCGATCGGCCATTGTTTACTAACATGGTTTGCTTGTTTATCTTGTTGATTGCAGATCAAATCAACTGGCATGCCCTACACACACCTAGGCAAGCCTTTGGACCTGCACTGGAGTTAAGCAGATCTCCCAGGCCGCCATGGAAATGTGAAACCCGTTTGGTTGCGAGGCGGGTCTAAATTCTACGCCAACAGGCTTTCAAGATGGTGACAATGAGGCATATACCCAGGAAGCAAAATTTTGAAGCCAATGATCTAGCTCAAGGGGCATCAGGATATAGGCCGATGGCAAAAGATGTTGAAGTTCAGATTGCTGCCGTGGATGCCGATGCTGGAGGTTTGCTATCATTGATTATTTGAGAAACCTTTCCCAGTCGGCGTCACGAAAGATGAAATACAAGGTCTTACATTATGTCTTGTTAGATGATGACCTATACAATCGGATGATTGATGGTGTCTTGCTTAAATATTAAGTCTCCTTCGAGACGGTGGAGTTCTTCAAGTCTATTGTTTAACACGATCGGCTCAACAGCCAGCTCATCCAATTTAGTTTTATCAGAATTGACTTGAGCTTTGCTGGCGATCAAGGCCGATTCTAAGCCTTCACGTTCCCGCCTCTCCGCGATTCTCTCTTTAGCCTTATGAAGCTTGAAGTGGTACTGTTCCAAGAAGATGGCTGGCGTCAGGATCTTCATCAGGTCTTCAGGTAGTTGGTCTTGGATTTCCTGGACCCTGCTCCTGACCGGATTACTGTTCTCCACCAATGACTCCANCCCTCGCTATCCTCCCCTCCTTCGACCCGCCACCCTGCGGCATTAGCCTCCTCACCGCGCGCTCCACCTCCGCCGCCTCCACCAAGGATCTCACCGTGCTACCGTCCTTCGCTGGACCGCGATGCCCATGGAGGACACGACCTCGAATGCGTTGAGATGCTGCTCGCCGTAGAGTGGCCATGTCGCCATCGGCACGCCGAACCACAGGCTTTCCAACATCGAGTTCCAGCCGCAGTGCGTCACGAACACGCCCACGACGGCGTGGCCGAGGATGTCCTTCTGGGGCGCCCACCTCAGCCACACCATCCCTCTCACGACGTCGCCTCCATGAACCCCTCCGGGAGCAGCTCGCCCAGGTACGTGTCCGTCAGGTACTGCACGCCGCTGGCGGGCGCACAGTGCAGGACCCACAGGAAGCGGTGGCCAGTGGCGTAGCCAGGATTTCAAGATAAGGTGGTCCAACTCAACATAATTTTTTTAACACTATAGATAAAATTTGCCAAACGCATTCGGTCAAACAATAAAGGTCTTACAAACATTTTAAGATAAACAAGTCTAAAAATTACTTAATGTAGCTTACACATCCACATAATTGATGAAGAAAATAGTACTACTTCTTTTTGTCGGGCTTACGCCTTCTAATGGCCATAATAGTGTTGATTATATCATCTTCATCACTTGTAAGAAAATATCTCGCTCAATGAAAGTGACTAGACAATATCCAAAACATTGTACCATCCTATTTCTCACTTACTCTGACAAAGGTGATTGCAGAAAATACTCTTTCAACACTAGTGTTGCCACAGGTAATAGCAATACCAATTTGAGAAGGAGGTACACCAAATTATAAACTTTATCCCTCTTTGTTTCAACAAGTTAACTAGAGCTCAACAAGATTGTTTAGGCTTTGAACATTTCATCTTTTCTCATGTCATCGTAATGTATCAAGTTGCAACTCAGTCTTAGCAAGTCAGAACTTGATATATCATTGGGGTAAAATTGTGAAAGTTGATAATGAGGAGCGACGCCTCTACAAGATTAGATTGATTTATTCACTTAGATGTTTAAAGTTTCTTTTGCAGCAAGGATTAGCATTCCGTGGACATGATGAAAGTGAAGAGTTCAACAATAGAGGAAACTTCATTGAACTTTTGAAATTTCTTGCAGCAAATAATGAAGAGGTGGATAAGTTTGTTTTGAAGAATGCTCTAGGTAATTGCAGATTGACTAGTCCAGAAATACAAAAGGAAATTATTCACTGTTGTGCAATAGAAACTAGAAAGAAAATCATTCAAGAAATTGGTGAAGAATACTATACAATTCTAGCTGATGAGTTTAGTGATGTCTCTCATAAAGAACGGTTGGCCCTTTGCTTACGTTATGTTGATACATTGGGAAGGCCATGTGAGCGCTTTCTTGGGGTTTTCATGTAGATGATACTACTTCTTTATCACTTAAGGAAGCAATTCAGTCTTTACTTGTTAGTCATGGTTTGACAGTTACTCAAATCCGTAGTCAAGGCTACGATGGGGCTAGCAACATGAAAGGAGAGATTAAAGGGTTGAAAACTTTGATCATGAAAGAGTTCTGCTTATTATATCCACTGTTTTGCACATCAACTCCAACTAGTTATTGTCGTTGTTGCAAAGGGAAATGATGATTGTGTGTGGTTTTTTGCTCAAGTTTCTCTCTTGCTAAATATAGTTGGAGTTTCTTGCAAGTGTCATGGTATGCTTCGACAACAACAATTTGATAATGTCATGAAAGCGCTTGAGTGGTGTACTAGAAACTAGAAGTAGGTTAAATCAAGAGATGAGGTTGTCTAGGCCCAGTGAGACTAGGTGAAGTTCTCATCATAAAACTGTGTTCAACATGATTGCTATGTATCCCATAATCCGTGATGTACTCATAGCTCTTGGAGAAGATACTTCACAAATGGCTGAAGGCCGAAGATATATGCTATGGTTGGAGTGTTTGAGTCATTTAACTTTATTTTTGGTGCCCATTTGATGCTTGTGATTCTTGGATACACAAATGATTTATCCCAGTGTTTGTAGAGAAAAGACCAAGATATTCTCAATGCAATGTCACTTGTTCATTTGGCGAATAGTAGAGTGCAACAATTGAGGTCTGATGGTTGGGGTTCATTTCTTGAAATGGTCACTTTGTTTTACAACAAACATGGTGTCCAAGTTCCTACAAAGTTAGATAATTATGTGCCTTATGGAAGATCACCACAGTTTGTTCGAAACCAAACAAATGATGATCACTTTCGAAGACAAGTTTTTATCGGTGTCATTGATCAAATTAGTCAAGAGCTTGATAGCCGGTTGCAGCAACTCCTTGCATTCTTCATTATACACCCTGAGAATGTCGTTCCTGCATTCATACTCCCCAGAAAGTTGATTGATGACTAACTGTGAATCGCCAATAATCTCCACGGAATCGGCTTCGACCTCATGTAATAATTGCAAGCCCTTGAGAACAGCTTCGTATTCTGCTTGGTTATTGGTGTAATAAGACTTGATAGTAAATGCAAACTCGAAGCTTGCCCCCCGAGGGGATATGATAACCAGGCCGATACCGCATCCATGTCTGTAAACGGATCCATCAAAATACAGTGTCCATGGCACAATGTCTGCATATGCAATTGAATCATCTCTGTGTTGAACAATGAAATCGGCCAGGACTTGTCCTTTGATTGCTTTGGCCGATTCATATCTGAGGTCAAGCTCTGTTAAGGCAAAAATGCACTTCCCAATTCTCCCTTTTAAAACAGGAGCCGATAGCATGTATTTCATCACATCGGCCTTGCTTACCACAATGCACTCATTAGAAAGTAAGTAATGCCTTAATTTAGTACATGAAAAATATAAGCATAGACATAATTTCTCCACTGGCGTGTACCTTATTTCAGTATCCAACAACCTCCTACTGAGGTAGAAAATAGCTCTTTCTTTGCCATCAATGTCTTGAACTAAAACTGAGCCGATGGACTTCTCATCGGCCGATAAGTATAGCCTGAATGGAACCCCTTTCTGCGGAGGGATTAGAACTGGAGGGGAACTTAAATATTCCTTGATATCGTCCAACGCTTTTTGTTGCTTATCACCCCGTGCGAACTCTTGATCGTCCTTTATCTTTAACAATGGAGTGAACGGCTCTATCCTGCCTGACAGGTTTGAAATAAAACGCCGGACAAAGTTGATCTTGCCGAGCAGAGATTGTAACTTGATTTTGTTGGTTGGAGGCTTGATATTTTTTATAGCATCAATGTTTTTCTGTGTAATCTCAGTTCCTCTTTCATGGACCAAGAAACCTAAAAATTGACCGGCCGATACGCCAAAGGCACATTTGTTAGGGTTCATCTTTAAACCATATTTCCTCGCTCTTTCTAGTACCTTGCGTAAATTGGCCAAGTGCATATCGTACTCTTTAGACTTGACGACGACATCATCGATGTAAACCTCAATCAACGAGCCAATAAGATCATGAAAAATATAATTCATAGCTCTCTGATAGGTAGCTCCAGCATTTTTCAAACCGAAAGTCATAATAACCCTTTCTGCTAACACAACTTCCAGTCCGATACGCTTGCCGAGTCTGATATAAGACTTGGTCCAACTCCAACTTAATCCTTCTTCTCTGCATCGGTTTTCTCTTTCCTCTCCAAGTAGATTACGAAAATCTGTCGTTAACACCGGTTTGATGAGGTAAATGTGGAGTTGCTTTCTTGCATGGCTGCCTTGAGTCCAGCTGATTCATTTGCTTCTTTCGATGTAAACAAGGTACACAGACTTGCTAAGTTTTACCCCAATGATATATCAAGTTGTGACTTGCTAAGACTTGAGTTGCAACTTGATACCTATATTGATGACATGAGAAAAGATGAAATGTTCAAAGGCCTAAACAATCTTGTTGAGCTCTTAGTTAATCTTGTTGAAACAAAGAGGGATAAAGTTTATAATAGGGTGTACCTCCTTCTCAAATTGGTATTGCTATTACCTGTGGCAATAACTAGTGTTGAAAGAGTATTTTCTCCAATCACCTTTGTCAAGAGTAAGTTGAGAAATAGGATGGTCACAATGTTTTGGATGATTGTCTAGTCACTTTCATTGAGCAAGATATTTTCTTACAAGTGAATGAAGATGGTATAATCAACACTTTTATGGCCATTAGAAGGCGTAAGCCCGACGAAAAGAAGTAGTACTATTTCTTCATCAATTATTGTGGATGTGTAAGCTACATTAAGTAATTTTTAGACTTGTTTATCTTAAAATATTTGTAAGACCTTTATTGTTTGACCAGAATGCGTTTGGTAAATTTTATCTATAGTGTTAAAAAAATTATGTTGAGTTGGACCACCCTATCTTGAAATCCTGGCTACGCCACTAGGGGTGCTCGACGGCCGAGAGCCACCGGAAGGTGATGTCAAGTCCGGAAGCCACCTCACGGTGCACGTGGGCCTCGACTACCGACGCCTCTATCTCTGTTGGTGCCTACATGACGAGCATGGTAAGGGAGACAACGCCCCCACCGGTGACGAGCAGCCGCTTGCCGGCTTCCAGTGCGAACATGAAGTGGCCGAATCCCTAGGCCGGGAGAAGGACGATGGTTGGGCCAGCCATTGATGCAGATAGGGTAGGATTTGCTAGTGAATTTTGTCAAATGTCAGTGACGAGCTCCCGCTTGCTTGCACTGAAGCTAAGCTCTCAAGGTCTCTGCATATAAAAAGAACGGAGATGGATTTTCATCCTTCGAGAGAACATCCCTTGTTTCTGACATGCCACCTAAATAGTCATCAAAAAATTTGAAAAAAATTACAACATAGATTAATACGAAATATATCACTTCACAAACATGTAAGACCAAATTCAACTTTTTAAAAGTTGCAACAAAAAGAATAAATTAAATTGAAAATAGTTAACGTAAATTGATAGTTTTATTTGTTATTTTTGTTATAATTTGTAGAAATTTAATTTGAATTTGCATGTTTGTGAAATGATATGGTTCATATTAATCTATTTTATCATATAATTAAAGACTGTGTAAAAATATATATGCCTTATAATTTAAGATGAAGGAAGTATTATATTGTAGAGATCATCGTATAAGTATGTTAAAAAAATTATGTTGAGTTGGACCACCTTATCTTGAAATCCTGGCTACGCCACTGGCCACCGCTTCCTGTGGGTCCTGCACTGTGCGCCCGCCAGCGGCGTGCAGTACCTGACGGACACGTACCTGGGCGAGCTGCTCCCGGAGGGGTTCATGGAGGCGACGTCGTGAGAGGGATGGTGTGGCTGAGGTGGGCGCCCCAGAAGGACATCCTCGGCCACGCCGTCGTGGGCGTGTTCGTGACGCACTGCGGCTGGAACTCGATGTTGGAAAGCCTGTGGTTCGGCGTGCCGATGGCGACATGGCCACTCTACGGCGAGCAGCATCTCAACGCATTCGAGGTCGTGTCCTCCATGGGCATCGCGGTCCAGCGAAGGACGGTAGCACGGTGAGATCCTTGGTGGAGGCGGCGGAGGTGGAGCGCGCGGTGAGGAGGCTAATGCCGCAGGGTGGCGGGTCGAAGGAGGGGAGGATAGCGAGGGAGAAGGCTACGGAGATGAGCGCGACATGTAGGAAGGCCGTGGAGGAGGCCGGCTCGTCGCACGCGCCGTTGCAACGGCTCATGTGTGAGATAGTGGCAGGCTACACTAGGCCGGAAGTTAAGGGACCAAAAATGAAGATTTGTCCAACACATTGTTCCAAAGTTTAGATCCATAAACACCCCTACAAGTTACTTCCTCCGGTCATAAATGTTTGACACTTAGCACAAAGAATTGGTCAAACTTTTTAAATTCCAGCGATCAATTTTATATTAGGATAAGTTTATAAAATCCAATAAGTTGACGATATTATGACAGCACATTCGAGACAAATCTGTTGTTGCTATTTTTTGTGTTTTAAACTAAGCATTTTAGATTTTTTTTTATGGTCAGAATTTTAATAGATTGATCAAATCTTGTCCTAAGAGTTAAATATTTATGACCGGATGGAGCAACAGCCTTTTCAATCCCCCATTTTGTATTTGTTTGCATGCGCAGGGGGAGGGGAGGGCTTGGGCAGGCAGGTGATTTACAGTGGTGTTTATAATTATTCCCAATTCCATAGCAGGACAAACGAATTGTACTAGATTTGTAGGTACTGAAAGTCGGAAAGATTCATACTTTGCAAGGATGAAGTTCTCTATCCCAACCCTATCATAGTTAGGGAGTAGCTCTGCTTCCCAGTAGCTATTTGACTTTTCATTCCCCATTTCTGCAAGAAGTGAAGACGTGAATACAATCATCATTGAGAAATGCATCACCCCTTTATTTGATGGCAAATATTAAAACTTTTTGGTCAGGGAGTAATACATGCATTGAATAAATGCAACTTGCTCTGGCAGCCATGTATCCAGGGTAGCAGATCTTACCTGCGTCCGGAAAAAAAATAGTTCATTAGACACAGGAGCGGAGCTAGCATCAAAACAAGGAGGGTGCATTACCATTGAAAATCTAGAAATTTTTAATGTAACACAGTACATTCTAGTGTTTTTAAGTGAGAAATTATGAATTTAGAGGGGGTGCATGTGCACCCCCTAAACTCAATGTGGCTTCGCCACTGATTAGACAGAGAAAAACCGCATGCTGTTGATATAGATTAGAAGGCGAGACCACATGAAAGAAAGAAACGCATCTCGAAGAATTAGACATAACAAACAAATATATAGTTGTTTCGCACTCTCTGTTTACAATATTCACAAACAATTTGGTGCAATGGTGACCAGCAAAAAATTGTGAGCACGAGTTCTCAAAGTACATGAAAAAGATAAGCCCGCCAGCTCAGAAGCTTCTAAGTAGAGCAGGCTTCGATCCAACAAAGCAAGAAACGGGGATGCTCATATGAACCTTCTTGTGCTTGGCGTTGAGCTCCTTGGAGACGGAGGCCTTCTTGTTCATGGCTATGCCCCGAAATCCCGCGACCCCGACAGGAACTCCTCCCGAACCCGGCGCAAACCAGGCACCGGACCAGGATTTGCCGCCCGAGAGGGGGGGCTCGAGATCTCGGCCTCCCTCCCTTCCCTCTCTCCTCCTCCCTGTTCTCACCGCGTCGAGGGGAAGAGAGAGAGTCGAAGAGAGAGATGGGCAATGAGGAGAGGGGAGGGATCTGTGCGTGCGTGCGTGTCCTGTCCCTGCCTTGACCTTTCTCGCTTCTCTTCCCTCCCCCGATTTCCTTTCCTTTTCCTTCTACTAGGAGTTCATGGAGGCGACGTCGTGAGAGGGATGGTGTGGCTGAGGTGGGCGCCCTAGAAGGACATCCTCGGCCACGCCGTCGTGGGCGTGTTCGTGACGCACTGCGGCTGGAACTCAATGTTGGAAAGCCTGTGGTTCGGCATGCCGATGGCAACATGGCCGCTCTACGGCGAGCAGCATCTCAACGCATTCGAGGTCGTGTCCTCCATGGGCGTCGCGGTCGAGCGAAGGACGGTAGCACAGTGAGATCCTTGGCGGAGGTGGAGCGCGCGGTGAGGAGGCTAATGCCGTAGGGTGGCGGGTCGAAGGAGGGGAGGATGGCGAGGGAGAAGGCTATGGAGATGAGCGCAACATGTAGGAAGGCCGTGGAGGAGGCCGGCTCATCGCACGCGCCGTTGCAACGGCTCGTGTGTGAGATAGTGGCAGGCTACACTAGGCCGGAAGTTAAGGTGCCGATGTCTTGATCGATAAGAGTGCCATTCGTTTCATCTCTTCGTCCGATCATCTTCTCTGTTTTGGTCATTCATGCAAAACACGACAATGATCGTGCGCATTGATTCAATCGACGACATTTCTGTGCAATGCTGTCTTCACCAACGGATCAACCTGTTCCCATCTTGAATGCCACCAGGCACAGCCACAACCTCTCGATCGTAGGATGGTTTTAGCGTGCCAAATTCTGCTTCCTCGAGACCTCGACGTCGGTCTTAGATATTCTATAGTACAGATTTCAGCATGAGGTAACGAATTATTGATCCTCATCAGGGAGAAAAAGAGCAAGCGCGGCGCCAATAATAAGTTGCGCTGGTGACCGAATTAAATCGTAACTTTACAAAGAAAAAAAATGGCTGCAATGGTGTGTTTTCAATGCGTTGTTTTGATACACTGGAGCAACCGAACCGCGTCCATTGAACAGATTACACAATTTCCTAGTCTACAGCACTCAGCACATGGCAGCCAAAGTGTGTTCCTTGTCTAAATCATTGCCATTCAGTTGCTTCACCAGCGTCTACTGTAGATTTTGACCGACAAAATGAACTGCACTCGAGAAGAAATCGACCAATATCAGCATGGCTAGGATGGTCTAGGAACACCATCTTCTGGCTCTGGCGAAGACACACCATGTGCATCAGTTTGGTCATCTCCGTCGTCTTTGTTTGATGGTGATACATCATCCCCATCAATTAAGTGCCCCTCCTCATTTGTAGTTTCGTTTATTGAGTAGCCCCTTTCAGCTGGATCAGCAATGCCAAGATTTGCTAAACCTGACGCTAGGCCTGAAATAGGAGTACCAGCAGACTCTCCTGTATCCATAGACAGGATCTCATCACCAGGATCAAACAGACCTTCTCTAACCAAAGCTGAATAGATGTCATGAGCATTGCTATCTGGGGTTTGCAAGCTTGCAAAAAGTCCTGTCTCTTCAGAGTTATCTTCTTGTCCTGATCTTCCGCTCGCTGCTTCACTTGTCCCTATCAGCATAACTGGGTCCTAAAATCATCACAAGGCAACTTTATTAAGGTCACAAATTATTTGAAACTGGAAATTTGGAATGAGGAAAATAATTCCTTTTATTGGTATCATATTCCCCGAATAGGCATATCAGCATATACTTTTGGACAAAAAAAAAAGGCATCCACTGGACCAGAGTGAACAATCAAAAGCAATTAGAAACATGTTGAGCTTCGTATGAAACCTTACAACTAAAGGGAAATTTAAAAGATTTGCAAAGAATTAACACAGGCAAGTTTTGTCTGATGTTTTGGGAGGATGACTACAGATGTGAATCACGTGACCAAAGTCATCAGGGGCTCAGGGTTATGATACAACTTAGCCAGACAGGGAAATATAGGTTGAAGATACTCAATAGTCCAAACTACGATGCCACACCAAGGTTAGGATGTACCTCACGTGTGCTTATCTTCCTCTCTACAGAAGCATATTGCGCTGTAATAGTTGCGTCATCATCTGTGAAAAGCATGGTCTATCAAAATGAATGAAAAGGAAAATCATAACGGAAACAAAAAAAAACAACATCTAAATTGGACGAAGAAAAGCCGTGGGGGCAGTCTTTCCCCCGCCGGTCGAGTTAATAAATTGGACAAAAAAAGAAAGATGACTTGTCAAAGAGAGGACAAGGCAGAATAAATGAAGAAGATTATAGTTAACACATTATACAGGTATATATGATGTTAAAGTTGGGATGGAAGTAGGGAAAGAATTACATACAGAACTTGTAGGGATTAACAAGTGCAGCCTCCAGCATTGCCTTGAACTCTCGCGCAGCAGAAACCACAGAGTCAGTTTCCCCCTGGATTGAAACAAACATACATGATTAACGGTCTGGAAGACACTATTAGTGTCAACGTCAACTAGGAGTACTATATATTCATTAGAGTTTAAACAAACTCCATATGAAACAGCGAACAAATCAGTAGCAGAATACATCATTCTTGAGCCAAACCATAAATACACTGTACCTTCTCAAAACCTCGCTGAGCCCCGAAAATTTGAGACTCAGAGATATCAGCAGTCCATGAAGACTCACTTTGAAACTCCCGCAACCAACTGAACTCATCACTTAGAGGTTGCACGTCATCTATTTGAAACAAAATTGAAAAGCACAGATGAGTATATTCACATAAATTATAAAATTGTTTCTAAAGAAAAACAATTGAATAATACTAATACCTGCCAGGCCACAGCTGTTATCATGAATGTACTCTTCAGAACCAATTATATGTGGAAGAGGACCATATGCAGACATAGCCTTCAAGAGTCAAGCAGTAAAGATAATTTCAAAATGCTACCATAGAACAAACGCTTGTGAACTATAGAATTTCTGAAATAATGCGCTGCAGTTACCAAACAGAACTACCAAAAATTTGGTTTGTCAGTTTTGCCATATAATTAGTTTGCTGGAACATTGGCAATATTTAGTTCACAGAAAGCCTTTTGGTTAATCTGCTTACGAAATCTGGGGTGACCATGGGATGGGTTGGTGCTGAAAATTGCATTGGCAATGTGTTCCAAAATTTGGTCATCCAATAGGTTGCTGAAAATTGGATGTGTTTTGGCAAGAAAATGGATTTCCGTAATGTGCCAAAAGGACAAAAATTTTGGAAGAACATTAATCAAGACTGAAATAAATTTTGGCAGCTAAAAACCAGAAGCAGTTGGCATAAACCTAAACAAGCATCCACAGCAAAATTTTAGTAATGACAGGTTCTGGCATGATTTGTAGAAAAGTTTGAGGGGGAAAATATTTCATCAAGAACTGCAAGCAAACCCATTACCCTGAACACAGAAGTGGTTGAGCGTCCCTTGCTTCGGAAGTGGTCCTTACAGGAAGAAAGTCCTATGTGTAATGCTTCTTTGTATCTTGGTAAAATATCACGTTCATAATCCTGAGCTGGCACTTGGGATTGCAGAGAACCTTGCATACTCTCTGTCATCTTCAAATGCATACCATCTTCATCTGAAATTTTCTGCAGTTGAAGTCACACTTGCAGCAGTGAGCATTGATACGTTATTCAATTTCTTGATGCAAAGTAAGGAAATACATGACATACGTCCCAAGCAATTTCCACCAAGGGAATGAGGAGATAAATCATAAATGTGTAATTTATATGTCTTATATAAAAGTAATCAAAACAAGTATTTCGGTTGACCATAGAAGGGTGTACTTGACTGAATTAAGTCACAACATATAAAATGAATATCCAATAATACTACAGCCAAAGTTAAGTATATTGTCATATGATGTAAACAAATCAATCACAAAGCAAGCATAATTTCATAGACTAGAGGCATCCAAGACAAGTGCAAATGTGCAATGTACAGATTTGGGACCACTACTTGCATGTTCAATGAACCTTTGGCGGGTCAGGTTGTTGAAGGAGATCATCGCAGTCTTCATATCCAGCTCCAGCGCCCCAGCCTCATCTAACAGCCCATTGACTTCTGCAGCGGCTCCTTTAGCTCTCTCCTCCACCTTATCAGAGAAATCTTGCAGCCACTTCAAGACCTGAACAGGAAGCGCAACAACACACAAAGAGAGCAGCGAGATACTAAGATATCAGAGCCTTCCAGAAATCAGAGGGAGACAACAAAAGCGAGCATGCAGGCACGCATTCTCAGGTTTCTGCAGAACACTGTGAGCCGGCGCGTGGTTCAGGTGGATCTGGCAGTGCAAAAGAGCAGCCGCAGCCGCAGCCACAATCGAGGAGGCTATCGCAGAGCTGTAACCGCGATGCTGCGATTGGCTACGCGCGCTTGAGTCTGGCGATGAGTATGGGCGAAAATCCGAGAGGAGAAGCCACGAATTTGAGGAGAATTTGAGCCAAGCGTGTGCAGAAGTCAGCAGCACTGAACCTCCGGGGCAGCAAGCAGCAAATGATCTGATGGAGAGGGAAAGGCGGGCGCGTGCTCACGAGGTACCTGGCTCTGGTTTGCGAGGTGCTTGGCGATGGAGGCGGAGGAGCTCCCGCCGTCGCCGTCGCCGCCGCCGCGGCGGTCTCCGGCTCGCCGGTGGGTCGCCTGCGCCTCCATCTTCCTCCGCCGGACGGTGCCAAAGTGTCAGAAGGCTACAATGAGGAGGAAGAGGAACACCAGCCCAACGAGCACGTAAGCTGCATTCCCGGCCCAACTAATATGGGCCGTACTTAGTTCCCATTCAGGCCCAATTAATATGGGCCTCAGGTAAGCCGCAACACCGTTCCGGTTGAAATCATATGGGCCGTACGTACACCGGACTCCAGTTTCGGCCCAACTATTGTAGGCCGCACATTTTCTTATCGTATTTTATTTTTTAGCATTGGCTTTAAGTTGCTAAAAACATATATATAATTTTTTATCCATAAGTTATTTTTATTGTTTCGTTTATCTTTTCATGGTTTATCAGCCATATAGCAAACGATGTAGTCGACGGCAGCGGCCAAAAAACTTTTAGGCACTTACCTGTATCAGCGTAGCTTGAAGATAACTAAAAAAAGCTTCAAAAGCACAAAAAAAATATGTGAAACTTGAGGCTACAGCACATAAATGGGAAAACAAAAGAAAATGTGTGAAACAGAATTGCTCTTTCATTTCAGATCTTTCAATATGTACGGAGATGGACTTGTCTGAAAACCATGTGTGCTTTTCTTCACCTGAAAACTGAACCGAATCCAATGTTCAGTTTTCAGTCGGCACAAAACGAAAGGATTGAGAAACCAAACATGACAGCGACACTGTTTGAGCCCCTGACATCACAGACTTTGGATTACTGCAAATTTATCATCGTTAGTTTCTGACAAATCATTGTGACTTGTGAGGAGCCTCTAAATAAAAAAAAACCCTTCTAACCCCAAGTATCCGACAGCTGTATGTCGGTTTGAAGCGTAATTAAACGTTAACAAAGCATGACAAAAGCCTTTACAAATCATGCCTCCTTTTTATAATAGAAGAATTAAAATCAATCCCATAAAAAACCTATAAAATTCTTATGGTAAGAAGCGATTAATATATGTACGATCTTCACAATATATTTACCTCAGTCATTTTTTTCTTTTACATTGTTCCGGAACAGATAATGGTAGCAATATAGGTACATAACCCATATTGTTATCTGGCCTCCAAAAATATTCACATGCAATTAATTATTGAATACAATGAGTATAAGCAAGAAAAGAATCTTGGAAGAGTTAGCATATATGTGTACTGAATAAAATGAACAAAATACTATATATATAGTTGGTACCCTTTTAATAATTATTAAAAACTAAAGCTCAATTATGCCACACCATTACTCATTGACAATTATTATTCTAGGTCATTTTAAATCTCATATAATCATAATCATGACACATCATCTATAATATTATATTATAGAGATCAACATACAATATGTCAAATCATCTCTCTCATATTATTTTCATAACATTTTAACTTTCATCATTTTTATAATATTTAACATATACCCATTCATAAATACTGCAGTAGAGCATGGGATATCATCTAGTAGGATAGAAAAGCACACCGTTGTATTTTCAAGCTTGTTTGGTGAGGTGAAAACTTTTCGGTTGATCTCAAAATATTCATTTGCAATTTTCAAAGTGATATTATGTTTGTCGTTCTATCGTCAAAAACTATAGCACCATGATTTATTATTTATTATATATTGTATTATACCGTTTTGGCATCCCGTATGATCGTAATGGTGCAATAGTCTCAGACATGAAACATTAGGCATTTCGACAGCATAGAAATTATACAAAATATCCTAATTCCTTTCACCATCAAACAGAAATTGAGAACAAGCTGGATGGCTACAGGGAATATTTGTTCCAGCTACTCACTACTCCGGTCGGTGCTAGCATGATTACAGCAGATAAAATATCGCAGGTTAGGTTTGTGGTGGAACAGTTCACCTGGCTAAATTATTGTTGCAGTGATAGGCGACATATCCGTTGACAACGAGGCACTCACAGTGATTTCGTCAAACTCAAAATATGTCGGTTCGGTCTTTCAAAAATATTCATAGAGATAAAATTTGTATATGTTCATAAAAATAAATATGTGTATATTATGTACGTCTGGTTGTGTTTGTATTGTGTTTTAAAAAAACGGAGAGAAAATATCGCGGGTTAATCACTTGTAAAACGTGGTCTGCATGGGTTAGGCCAGGCCAGCAAACCCTCTCAACGCGCCGTCATTATTACACCACACATTTTTTAATGAAAAAACAACTGTTTAATTAAGTAATTAATTAAGAGAAAACTCCTAGTAGAAGGAAAAGGAAAGGAAATCGGGGGAGGGAAGAGAAGCGAGAAAGGTCAAGGCAGGGGCAGGACACGCACGCACTCACAGATCCCTCCTCTCTCCTCACTGCCCATCTCTCTCCGACTCTCTCTCTTCCCCTCGACGCGGCGAGAACAGGGAGGAGGAGAGAGGGAAGGGAGGGAGGCCGAGATCCCGAGCCCCCCCCCCCCCGAGCGGCGAATCTTGGTCTAGTGCCTGGTTTGCGTTGGGTTTGGGAGGAGTTCCCGTCGGGGTCGCGGGATTTTGGGGCGCAGCCATGAACGAGAAGGCCTCCGTCTCCAAGGAGCGCCAAGCACAAGAAGGTTCATATGAGCATCCCCGTTTCTTGCTTTGTTGGATCGAAGCCTGCTCTACTTAGAAGCTTCTGAGCTGGCGGGTTTATCTTTTTCATGTACTTTGAGAACTCGTGCTCACAATTTTTTGCTGGTCACCATTGCACTAAATTGTTTGTGAATATTGTAAACAGAGAGTGCGAAACAGCTATATATTTGTTTGTTATGTCTAATTCTTCGAGATGCGTTTCTTTCTTTCATGTGGCCTCGCCTTCTAATCTATATCAACAGCATGCGGTTTTTCTCTGTCTAATGTACCATTTTTTTTCCGGAACGCAGGTAAGATCTGCTACCCTGGATACATGGCTGCCAGAGCAAGTTGCATTTATTCAATGTATGTATTACTCCCTGACCAGCAAGTTTTAATATTTGCCATTAAATAAAGGGGTGATGCATTTCTCAATAATGATTGTATTCCTATCTTCACTTCTTGCAGCAATGGGGAATGAAAAGTCAAATAGCTACTGGGAAGCGGAGCTGCCCCCTAACTATGATAGGGTTGGGATAGAGAACTTCATCCGTGCAAAGTATGAATCTTTCCAACTTTCAGTACCTACAAATCTAGTACAATTCGTTTGTCCTGCTATGAAATTGGGAATAACTATAAACACCACTGTAAATCACCTGCCTGTCCAAGCCCTCCCTTCCCCTCCCCCCTGCACATACAAACAAATACAAAACCCAAAAAAGTGTTTAATTTGTCTTTTTAATACTTACCATTCATAATGGGGGATTGAAAAGGCAGTTGCTCCATCCGTCATAAATATTTAACTCTTAGGACAAGATTTGGTCAAACTTTTAAAATTCTGACCATAAAAAAATCTAAAATGCTTAGTTTAAAACACAAAAAATGGCATCAATAGATTTATCTCGAAATGTACTGTCATAATATCATAAACTTATTGGATTTTATAAACTTATCCTAATATAAAATTGGTTGCTGGAATTTTAAAAGTTTGACCAAATCTTTGTGCTAAGTGTCAAATATTTATGACCGGAGGGAGTACCTTGTAGGGGTGTTTATGGATCTAACCTTTGGAACAATGTGTCAGACTAATGTTATTAACTTTTGTCTAAAATGTAGATACGAGGACAAGAGATGGATACCGAGTAATGGGTCATCAAGATCGTCATCTGGTGCTAGAGATGAGAAGAGCTCAGAGTCACAAACTAGTGTTAGCAGGGGTGGGCATAATCAAAGATCTTCATTTGAGCAACACCGCACTTCACCAGCTGCAGTGAGCAAAAATGCTCCAGTGGTTTCTAGGACGCCCACCCAGGTAATCCTTCTGGATTATGACAAGTTTTTCCTAGGTATAACAGATTAACAGTTAAGTTTATTGATACTTGCCTTTGGTAGTAGCAGACCTATGTTGAGATTAGCATATTTCCCAAGAAATTAGAGAGGGGAGCTATGATGGGATGTTGGCCAATGCTGCTGGCAATATAACTTGAGCCATGACTGCCTCCAAAATCAGTGCTTCCTTAACTCGGCTGCATTAATCCGTCTGTCATGCTCTCACTGATTGTCTTGTCGTTGTAGATTAGTTAGTTAATTAGGACCACACGCAGGCAGCGCAATTAAGCGACAAATGATGGATGGGCTGCCTACTCATCCTCATATCCTTTCCTTCCTTCGACTATAGGGAATTAGTATAAGATGGGTCGTTGTCTGACACGTAAATATGGGTATATTAAGTTTTGGCAAAATTGGTTTCATAGCATCGAAGTTCACGTTTTCAGTTGTATAGCATTGAAAGTTCATAGTTCACTTTAATAGCATCAAATAGTTTCTCTGTTCCTCTTTGTAGCATTATGTTACATCTGCCGTTACCTTTCCCCATGTTACCCCTGTCTTTGTTGTTTTCCTCTCCACCCGTCCATCTGGCCATCTCCTACACGAGCACCATAGCAGCTAGCCTCCCCATCCTCTTGCTGTTGTGCACGAGCACAACAGCAACAGGCCTTCGGATGATCTCAAGTATGAGTTCAAGATCAGCGTATCCAGGGGAGATTGAGTGTGGCATGGCGCGCGAGCTTGAGGGAGACGCGACTGGAGACCTCGATGAGTTGAGGGTGACCGTCAATGACTTCTATGGCCGCGCATCCAAAGCGAGCTCAAGGGCGTCAGCGAACAACCTCGAGGACGGCTCATCCGAGCGATCTTGACAGCGATAGACAATAAGCTCTAGGGCGTCTATGGCAAAGTCGATACAACCCATGAATGGAGGTGGAGAACTGGAGATGGGTGCACCATGGCTGATTTCATGCGGGTGATGGAATCATCAATCATGGGAATGGGAACCATGGGAGGAAGAGGAAGAGGGTAGTATTGGTATTTCATATCACATTTTTGTGAAAAAGTAATAAAAGAAAAGAAAACTAACAAATGTTTGGATAGAATGCTATATAGAGGAACGTAGGGAAACTTTCGGTGCTATTAAAGTGAACCGTGGACATTTAGTGCTATAAAACTAAAAACGTGAACTTTCGATGTCATATAATCAATTTTGCCTTAAGTTTTTGGCCTATGTAGTATTTGCTGACAACGACAAGCTGCCAATCCTGCCATCAATCAGGGCATGTACAAAGTCGAATAGTAGGAAAAGTAAGTTCGGTGACATCGAAGTTTAAAAGTTCAAATTTATACCATCAACAGATCATATATGAGTACATTTAAATATTGCTAGAAATTTACAGCATTTCTACGTGTAAACTTCGTTAACTATGGCCAAAATACCCATGTTGCGTTAGCTTAACACTAATCATCAGAGAATAATATAAAAAGCAGTTAAGCGGCAGCAGCGACGGCAAGGAATCGTTGCACTAATCCCCACCGCCGACGATTGGTCGATTCCCAAAGCCGCCGACCGCCCTCCGTACTCGTATATTCCCCTTCACCCGTGTGTCGTCGATTGTCGTCGGCGGCGGCAACTTCTGGTAGGATTTGTGGAGACAGACAACCAGGGTGGGTCGATGACGGACTAGTCTAGTTTCAACTAAACGGCCCAATCGATTGATGGCCCATAAGCTCCTTAGGGGTTCGAAGAAGAAATCTCCGACCCCCACCAAGTACACACGCATCTGCCGTCGCGGTGTCGTATTACCGGACACCTCCGTAGAACCACCTTCACCGTGTGATGCTTGGCAACTCGCCGGTGTTCTCCCTTGAGCTCGGCGCGACTACGACGTTGTCTTTCAGTTCATTTCGACATCGCTCAGGGTTCTACGATGGATTAGGGCTCTATAAGAAAATCATGACAAAAAATTTGGCCAGGATTTTGCATCAGATTTGTATGAGTCATGAACTCGTGCTGCTCTGTAGCCTCTATTGAAATTGAGATTGCTTACTACGTCACCAAGCCATTGCGCGTATTTTTTTTTTTGGAATAAGTTTACTTTAGGTCCCTCAATTTGTCGCTGAGTTTGAAATTCGTCCCTAAACTGTAATAGTAGATATGACATGACCCTCAACTCTCAGAACCAATTCAAATAAGGTCCCAAGGCGGTTTAGATGGTGGTTTTTGCTGACGTGACACCTACGTGGCGTTGACGTGACACTTAAAGTCAAGAAAAAATAATATGGCTCATATGACAGTGACTTTTCGGTTAAAAATAGAAAATTACAATGGGACCCACGTCTCCCTGTCCAATCTCATCCCCCTCCCCAACAGCCGACAATGATGCGAGCCGCCATTGGCGTCGGTGTTATCTGCCAGCTCTGCCGCATGTGGCCCCTGCTGTGGCCTCTCGCGACGAGCCCCACACTCGCGCGGACGGGCAGCCTGCCCTGCCCATGTTGGCGCTTGATAGCGGCTGGGCGAGCATCGCCTTGGGCAGCATGAAGTACAGTGCTCTCGCCCGAAGCGGCTCGCCGTGGGCCAACGTCGGCGGGTGGTTGCCGTGGGCCAGCGCCAGCGTAAAGATTTCTCCATATGTATATATGAATGCAGATTAAAAGCATAATCAGCACAACCCGGCAGCATGACAAGTCGCGGGTGGAGCCAGAGCTCGATGTCCTCGTACCCCTCCATATTTAGATGGAAGACACCCAGTCCAACCCTGCTTTTGCTACTCTAAATACATCTGTGTCCTTAATCCACTTGCAAATTAAAATTTAGAGTCACATTCCTTAATCTCATCAAACACAGTTGCAAACACAAAAAAAATCCCTTTTTTCATGGGATCGAAGCTTTCTTGCATATTCTATTGGCCGGATAGTGCCGTCCTCGGCATCGCAGTCGTAGTTCCGGTGCCGGTGAGGGTGATCACCGCCGACGGCTCGTTGAGGGAGCTACCGTCTTCCTCCTGTGTATATGTGCTCGACAGCGGCAACGACGCCGATGTGGCGTCCTACGTGTGCAACTTCAACGCTTGCGCTGGCCCACGGCGAGCCGTTCCGGGTAGGGGAGCTGTACTTTATGCTGCCCAAGGCGATGCTCGCCCGGTCGTTGTCAAGCGCCGACATGGGTAGGCTAGCCGTTCGCGCGAGCGTGGCGCTCGCCGACGAGAGGAGATTGGACAGGGAGACGTGGGTCCCACTGTGTTTTTTATTTTTAATAGGACGTCACTAACATGTGGATCCCTTAGTTTTTTTTTGACTTTAAGTGTCACGTCAACACCACGTAGGTGCCATGTCAGCCAAAACTACCATCCAAACCGCCTTGGGACCTTATTTGCACTGGTTTTAGAGTCGAGGGACGCGTCATATCTGGTATTGTAGTTAAGGGACATTTTAAACTCGACGACAAATTGAGGGACCAAAAGTGAACTTTTTCCTTTTTTTTTACCTAACTCCTACGCAGCCCATCAACAAGGCCCACATCCCAAACAAGAAAACCACAAAGGGCAAGGCCCACTGGCTTAGTTAGCCAAACGATTGCCCTGCAGCGAAGCAGCTGCTTCTTTCCTATAGATCTTCTCGTCTAGTTGTCTTCTTGAATGGTTCAACTTGTTGTTGTCTGCCTACCTCTGGGGGTAATGCCAGGCATCGCCCTTCGCCCTCACTCGCGCGTGTGTCGCCGTCGGAGCACACGTTGGAATCACGCTAGGCCTCAAGGCTGTTGCTCCTGTGGTAGGAGAAGATGCCGCCCGTCAGCTGCACGATGTTGCTAGGCTCAGCGCCCCACAAGAGGAAGTGCGCCGCCGTCGTCTCGTCGGCCACGAGCGCCAAGCACATTTCCTCCCTCGCGTCAGCACGGCCGTGAGAGGGCATCGCCCTGGCCGCCTTGTAAGCACGTCATGGTAGAGTGGTAGAATTCGTGTTTGGTGTTCGTGGACACGCTAACTTTATTGGGCATTATATCGAATACCTTGAGGTCGTCCCAATATCAACAGAATTTCCCAATGAATCTTGAGATACACGCGAGAAGACAGTAGGATTACCCCTTTGTGCGCCATGGATGACGCTCGACAGACAAGGGAGCACCGTGCCAAGTGATGCTCCAGTCGGCAATGACGATGACGCAACCAACTGCCTCTAGGTCGGGCTAAGAAGCGGATCTACTCTTGGGGTTTGTTGGGCTAGAGCCCAACCTTCATCCGGGCAGACCTCCCCCAATTCCCCAACCCTTGCGAAGAGATACCACCAGAGGTAGGCAAACAACAACAGGTTGAACCTGTCAAGACTGAAGTAAGTTCAGAAAGTTCAAACTTATGAAGAAGAGAAGCCACCCAACGGCGTCAGACGGTCAAGCTCTTGATTCCGACGGCGACGCGCGTGCGGGAGGGGGCGAAGGGCGAGGCCTAGTGTGATTCTGACGGCGACGGGGCGCGGGCGGTGTCAGGGGTGCGGTCATGGTCAGCTCGATCGTCTTCGTCTCGTCCTTTCCATGCGTGTGGCGCGACGTGCGCGGTGGGACGTCACCACATCATCGTGTCAGGGCGCACCCGCGCGGGGGCAGACAACGATGTGGCACGAGCTGTGTCCCCGGTAGGCTTGTCCTCGCTATTCGCCGGTTGGCTCTGGCGACGTCGACCATACGTTGGCGTCTGGTGTTGAAGTACCACAGTAAGAGATCGCCTTTACTGTTCACCAGGTGACCAAAAATTGAGAGGTCACCTAGCCCAGGTCGTTGTATCACAGTCCAATGGCCAGATAGTGTCTTCAGCCTCTGAACCAGGGGAAGGCACCAACGGCGTCGGCGACACCCGAACTCTTAACGGGTTTCACGGATTAGGTTTTTCGGGTTAGAGGTGAACTCTAACAGGTTTCATGGATTGGGTTCTCAGGGTTAAAGGCTGTGGGAGGGATAGGGGACGGTGAGGGTGACTATTACAGGGATGGACGCTGCTCACCTGAGGTATGGATGTGGGTTGAACTGAAACTGGAGCTAGTGGCTGACTTTAAACTGAGGTGGGTAAACCAGGCTGCCCTTCTCCAGTAGCTATGGCCTGGCCCCTAGCACTTGTGCTTGCTTCTGTTATGCCCAGATTGGGTAAGACAGAACATAAATTCCTCAAAAGTCTCTGAATTTCCGCCACTTCGCCTCGAAGACCATGCAAATTTCTCATTTCTTGCCTGATAAGAACCATTTCTTCCCATGCATCAAAGCCAGAGGCGTCTTCCAGGCTGCTCGATGATCGAGTTCGAGCAGGCATGCTTGACCTTCACCCAACGAGATTGGTTTGAGGGATTTTACAGCCGTTGCCAACCTCTCCCCTTTTAGATCTCGCTAATTCAGTCTACCGCCGCCTGACTTGGATCTGAAGCTACGGAGATTTTACAGAGAGCACACCTAGAAATGGCTCCCCAACCCTTGCTTACAGATCCAAACCCTTCTCCTCGTCTCCGGATCAAAACACCCAAGTTTCGGGGATTTTACAGCAAGAGATCCAAAGATCCTTACCAACCTTCACCTGTGTGAGTTGAGAGCCAAGAATCGAGCTGATGCTCTGATACCTTTGTCAAAACCCGAAATGATTCAGGCTTGAAAAGAACGAAATCACCCTTCTCACGTTTGTGTGCGCCGCAAGAACAAGACTAATTAGGGTTCTAAACTGCAGAGACGCTAATTAGGATTCCTTTTTCTTACCCTTTTCTTCTTCGTTCTGGGAATATATATCCCATGTCATGGGGTTACACCCTGGACAGCACATCACAGCTAGCTCAGTTCAGTCCAAAACAGAGTAAAGGATCCAAAGCAAAACAAAGTAAAAGACTAAAAGAGCGACATGACGTTTTCAGACAGTAAATAGTAAAGTGAATTAATGCAGGCTGTTCGATCAGCTGAGATTCCATCTCGACATCTCGACCCTTGGTTGAAAATGGCGAAGCGTTATCTTCATCACCAACTTGCCCTGCTTCTCTTATTCATAAGTATAAACTTTCTAAACTTACTTCAGTCTTGACATGTTCTACCTGCTGCTGTCTGCCTACCTTTGGTGGTATCTCTCCATAAGGGTTGGGGAATGGGGGAAGGTCTGCCCGGATGGAGGTTGGGCTCTAGCCTAACAAACCCCAACAGTAGATCCGCTCCTTAGCTCGGCCTACAGCAGTTGGCTGTGTCGTCGCTGTTGCTAGCTGGAGCATCACCTGGCACGGTGCTCCCTTGTCTGTCGAGCGTCATCCATGGCGCACAAAGGGGTAATCCTACTGTCTTCTCGTGTGTATCTCAAGATTCATTAGGAAATTCTGTCGATATTGGGATGACCTCAAGGTGTTCGCTAGAATGCCCAATAAAGTTAGCGTGTCCACGAACACCAAACACGAATTCTACCACTCTACCATGATGTGCTTACTCTACGGTGACTAACGACCAGAACCGATTGAATTGCAGCTCGACGTGCCCGGTGGCCTCAGCAGCGGCAACACGGTGAAGCTCAAGGACCTCGTCCCGGCGGCCACCAACAACGTGAACACGACGTTCATCGTGCTCGACAAGGCGGCCAGGGCGGCGTCCTCGCACGGCCACGCCGACGCAAGGGAGGAGACGTGCCTGGCGCTCGTGGCCGACGAGACGGCGGCCGCGCACTTCCTCCTGTGGGGCGCCGAGTGCGACGCGTTTGAGGCTGGCGACATCGTGCGGCTGACGGGCGGCATCTTCTCCTACCACAGGAGCAACAGCCTCGTGCTGCGGGCCGGCCGGCGCGGGCGCACGGAGAAGGTGGGCGAGTTCACGATGCTGTTCGTCGAGACGCCCAACATGAGCGAGGTGAAGTGGGCGCGGGACCCCGGCGACCCCAGGAGGATGGTGCAGGAGGCCGTCGTCTCGCCGCACTCTCAGGTGTTCAAGCCGCTGCAGTGACTGACTGACCAACCTAAGGTCTGGTTTCTGACATCAATGTGGTTCTGTCACTCAATTTTGTTGCGCCGATGTGAACAATTGCACAATATCGATTAAGGACAATTTTAACTGGATGATTGATTGAGAAAAACTCATATGGATACAGGAGACCTGGACTCTTTTCGCTGTGTCAACGTGACGCCGTGGTCCAACATGAAGGCATCATCGTGCACAGAGCACAGGGCCACGTGGTGCGCGATCATCTGCACCTTCTGCGGCGCCATGCTCAAGTCCTACCGTCACTACAGGCTCTACACCAGCTAGCTACGATCGACGACCGCCGGCCGGGGAGATGGCCGGAGAGGAGGCGACCGCCGCTGCGTATGTCTCTGCTCTCTCTGGTCTCTGCTATGCTAGGTGTGTAGTTCGAGGTGCGAGATGCTTGTTGCGTTGTGCATTGGCTAATGGCTGCTATTGGAGGAGTATTAATTAATTGGCTTTGTTGATTTCTTGCAAATGCTAAGCTTTGCATGCAGCTTGTAATCCCTATTGGCATATATATCTCGCCTGTGCATGTATGTACATATGTTGGAGAGCAAGAGAGGAAGTTGATTAAATTTTGTACCGGTTTCATTAGCCAGAGCCAGTGTGTGATCTTTAATTATTTCTTCTGATGGAAAAGATTAGGGAAGTTCTAATATCTGAAGGATCATCACTCATCAGTACTACTACCTTTGCTAGCAAGCCTAGCATGACTGCTCATACATTTTCTTGTCTCCCCTTGATCCATCATCATGGCTTGAACGTGATTAGTCACACCATTGAGAGCGGCTGGCCATGAGATACTTCATATTTCGAAATAAATAAAGACCTATTTTTCTCTACCTTTGGCTACATAGCACACAACATTTAAATTCTGTGCCCGACCACCCGTTGGTCGCATTAACTGTGCCATGCGAGAGGATAATTGGATGTGGACCTTCATTACCAGAAAACTTTGGTTTAATTTCGTTGGCCCACTGCACGCAAACGTGCAGCGACCACTCCTCGTCTCTGTTTTTTTTTTAATTTTTGAACGACCCACTAAAATTTCACTGAATAATGAGAAAATTGACAGGTAATTAAATTAAATAAAAGGAAATGAGAAATGAGCAGAATGGTCATTGCAGTTTACATCTAGCAGTCATCAGATTCCACACTTAAGTCGTGATGGAAAAAGGACAACAAACGAATATGCAGTGGGATAAACCGGAAATTAAATTACTGACGTGAATTGAGACAGGTGATGATTGAAACTCATGAAGATAATTAAGTTCATGCACGTAAAACGAAAAAACCATTAGCACATAATTAATTAAGTTTTAATTAGTATAAATTTAACAAATAGATATATTTGATATTTTAAAGCATTCTTTGTATAGAAAGTTTTTGCACGAACCGTATCGTTTAAGAAAAACATGCTAACGGAAACAGAAAATTTTTTTAATCTTGGTGGAGGTTAGAATACCACCTTCGTGTAGACGTGTAGTATAGTATATCCATAGGTGTACTTACGCATGTATTCAATTCCGTTTCTTCAATGAAAACAGTTCAGATAGGGTAGTAGTACATTGTTGGCTTGTACCGTTTCGCCGGAGATACGAGGTTGATGGGCCGAAAGCTGAAACGCCCTCCTTTGCTAACTAGAAGTTTGTAACCGCTACGGTTTTTTTCTAAATCTGTAGCTTCCTCAAACAATATAAAATTTTAAGTTTGATTATAAGAAGTTGTAGTTAAAAAATTAAAAAATGAATTAAAAGATAGAAACTTGGAAACATACCTTTTTTTTCTAGTGTTTCAACTTTCCTGCTATGAACCAGCTACTTCTTGGCTTCTAATGTGGTGGGGATTGGGGATAGGAGGTGGTAAGGGTGTATTTGGTTAGAAGGTTATCTCTAATTCCTTGGATGAAAGATATGATTTTTTTTTAGTGTGTTTGGTTGGTGGACAAGAATGGGTAGGACGGCTAAGAGAGGGAATATTTCACCAAGATACTGGATGAGCGGGCCAAATTGACCAAATGAGTATATCCACTTTTGCTAATTTTGATCACAAGTAATTGATTACCAATAATTAATGCATTTTGTTGTTAATTAGTAATTAACTTGTTAAAATTAGCGTTGATTATATATCATTAGTCTATTTTGTTGTTAATTAGTGCTCTATTAATAATAATTAATATATTTTATTATTACTAATATGTTATTGTTTCATTTTATCCATTCTCATACATCCAACAAAACAACAAACTTGACGGTCATATTTACCCAACAAAAAAAAAGTACCATCACATCCAAATAGGAATAAGTTCATTTTACGTCCCTTAAATTGACACTGAGTCCAATTGTCATCCTTAAACCGAAAAATCAGATACAAATGGATCCCCCAACTTACAAAACCAGTACAAATGAGGTCCCTCGGCAGTATTGTCCTTGTTCTGGCTGACATGATGTCTATGTGGCGTTGATGTGGCACTGGAGCAAAATTAAAAACTAAAAAATTAAAACAAAATATGAGGGGCCTATATGTCAGTGAAAAATAATAGTAGGACCCACATGTCAGTGGGTCCCACTTTCTCCACCTCACCCTTCTCCTCCTTGAAGAAGTCGAGCATGTCATCCACAGCAAAGTCAAGGCACTGGAACGCCGTGAGTCGCCACGCGACGCCTCAGCGACCGCGCCTTTAGCACCGTTGCGCCCAATGGAGAGGGAGGAAGCGGGGAGGCTTGGGCGGGGAGGGAGGAGGTGAGGAGGCCGGCGAGGGGGCCGGGGAGGTCAGCGAGCTCCTCCAAGTCCAAATCCACTGTCGCCGACACCACCTCCACAGTGCGGAGAGGGAGGAGGCGGGGAGGCCAGCGAGCTTTTCCAAGTCCTCCGCACCTCCGGATCTGCGTGCGGATCGAGACAGCCCAACGACAACGCACGGCTGCAGCAGCGAGGGAAAAAGGAAGGGGCTGATGCGAGCCTATCTCGTCGGTCGCCACCCTTCTCCCGGCTAGCCGCCGCACACCTCTCTGTTGACGCAAAATCTATCTTGTCGAATGTGTCAAAAGATGTGTTGACGTAGATCCTGCGTATGGCATACGAAGGCCTGGGAGATGGGCCTTACGTGTCCAATTTATTAACTCGACCAGCGGGGGAAAGACTGCCCCCACGGCTTTTCTTCGTCCAATTTAGATGTAGTTTTTTTTGTTTCCGTTATGATTTTCCTTTTCATTCATTTTGATAGACCATGCTTTTCACAGATGATGACGCAACTATTACAGCGCAATATGCTTCTGTAGAGAGGAAGATAAGCACAAGTGAGGTACATCCTAACCTTGGTGTGGCATCGTAGTTTGGACTATTGTATCTTCAACCTATATTTCCCTGTCTGGCTAAGTTGTATCATAACCCTGAGCCCCTGATGACTTTGGTCACGTGATTCACATCTGTAGTCGTCCTCCCAAAACATCAGACAAAACTTGCCTGTGTTAATTCTTTGCAAATCTTTTAAATTTCCCTTTAGTTGTAAGGTTTCATACGAAGCTCAACATGTTTCTAATTGCTTTTGATTGTTCACTCTGGTCCAGTGGATGCCTTTTTTTTTGTCCAAAAGTATATGCTGATATGCCTATTCGGGGAATATGATACCAATAAAAGGAATTATTTTCCTCATTCCAAATTTCCAGTTTCAAATAATTTGTGACCTTAATAAAGTTGCCTTGTGATGATTTTAGGACCCAGTTATGCTGATAGGGACAAGTGAAGCAGCGAGCGGAAGATCAGGACAAGAAGATAACTCTGAAGAGACAGGACTTTTTGCAAGCTTGCAAACCCCAGATAGCAATGCTCATGACATCTATTCAGCTTTGGTTAGAGAAGGTCTGTTTGATACTGGTGATGAGATCCTGTCTATGGATACAGGAGAGTCTGCTGGTACTCCTATTTCAGGCCTAACGTCAGGTTTAGCAAATCTTGGCATTGCTGATCCAGCTGAAAGGGGCTACTCAATAAACGAAACTACAAATGAGGAGGGGCACTTAATTGATGGGGATGATGTATCACCATCAAACAAAGACGACGGAGATGACCAAACTGATGCACATGGTGTGTCTTCGCCAGAGCCAGAAGATGGTGTTCCTAGACCATCCTAGCCATGCTGATATTGGTCGATTTCTTCTCGAGTGCAGTTCATTTTGTCGGTCAAAATCTACAGTAGACGCTGGTGAAGCAACTGAATGGCAATGATTTAGACAAGGAACACACTTTGGCTGCCATGTGCTGAGTGCTGTAGACTAGGAAATTGTGTAATCTGTTCAATGGACGCGGTTCGGTTGCTCCAGTGTATCAAAACAACGCATTGAAAACACACCATTGCAGCCATTTTTTTTCTTTGTAAAGTTACGATTTAATTCGGTCACCAGCGCAACTTATTATTGGCGCCGCGCTTGCTCTTTTTCTCCCTGATGAGGATCAATAATTCGTTACCTCATGCTGAAATCTGTACTATAGAATATCTAAGACCGACGTCGAGGTCTCGAGGAAGCAGAATTTGGCACGCTAAAACCATCCTACGATCGAGAGGTTGTGGCTGTGCCTGGTGGCATTCAAGATGGGAACAGGTTGATCCGTTGGTGAAGACAGCATTGCACAGAAATGTCGTCGATTGAATCAATGCGCACGATCATTGGCGTGTTTTGCATGAATGACCAAAACAGAGAAGATGATCGGACGAAGAGATGAAACGACTGGCACTCTTATCGATCAAGACATCGGCACCGTTACTACCAAAGGTTTTTTTATAGGAAAAAGAAATGGTGGAGACCGGATGTAACCGGCCTTATCTACAGCCCCGTCCGGATGAATGCCAAAACCATCCTACGAGCGAGAGGCTGTGGCTGTGCCTGGTGGCATTCAAGATGGGATCAGGTTGATGAAGACACTATCATTGGAGTGTTTTGCATGAATGACCAAAACAGAAAAATGATCGGACGAAGAGATGAAACTAATGACACTAGCTAGTATCAGTCAGCAGCACTCCGGCGAGCCTAGCTATCCCTCTCTCCCTCTCTGTCGAACACTATGCGAGAAGATGAACAGTGTAAGTGGGGAACACAAGGTGTTTGGTGCTGTCAATTGGCAGCTTTTCTGATATTGTTGGTTGCAATATAAAGGAAACATTAGCGGGGCCTTTAGCCGCGACTTCGACTTTGGACCTGTTTGAGAAGTTTAAGATTTTAAGAAACAGCTGATTGGTAGTTAGCTTATGAGAATATGGAGAAATTGTGTTTTCTAGCTTTTGGCTTCTAGTTATTTTTTGAATTTTATAACCATAGCTTATAAGAATCTGGATGAAAAGTTAAACTGTTTTGAGAGGCTTCTAATTTTAAAAAAAGCTATAACTGACAGAAGCTTCCCTAAACAGTCCCTTAAACAAACCCTTTGTGCGTCACGATCGGTTAGCAGTGTGTACCATCCCACACGCCTCGATCGCGGTGCACGATGCTAGACCAAGGCGCCCACGATGCCACAATGCGCTCGGTTTGCACACAACGCAGTGAGGCGGCGACTCTTCATGCAATTCTAACAAACCTAACAAACATTATCTAAAAGAGGAAAAACCAAACAAAGAAAGAGAAATACAGGTTTGACACGCACCAGGATTATCTAAAAAAAATCCAACAGTATCGATCAAGACATCGTCACCGTTACTATCTAAGGTTCTTTTATATGCAGAGCAGCAGAGACACTGAAAGCTAGCTTCAGTGCAAGCAGAGCAGGAGCTCGTCACTGACAATTGACAAAAGTCAGTAGCAAATCCTACTCTGTGTGCATCAATGGCTGGCCCAACCATCGTCATCCTCCCGACCTGGGGATCCGGCCACTTCATGTCCGCGCTGGAAGCCGGCAAGCGGCTGCTCGTCGCCGGCGGGGGCGCCGTCTCCCTCACCGTGCTCGTCATGCAGGCGCCGACGGAGATAGAGGCGTCGGTGGTCGAGGCCCACGTGCGCCGGGAGGCGGCTGCCGGGCTTGACATCAGCTTCCGGCGGCTCCCCGCCGTCGAGCACCCCACCGGCTGCGAGGCGACCGAGGAGTTCACGTTCCGGTACGTCGAGCGCCACGCGCGCCACGTCAAGGCGGCCATCACCGGCTTGGCGTCCCCGGTGGCCGCGGTCGTCATCGACCTCTTCTTCACGCCCCTGCTCGACGCGGCACACGAGCTCTCTCTGCCGGCGTACGTGTACTTCGCTTCCACCGGCGCGTTCCTCGCGCTCATGCTGCGGCTGCCGGAGCTCCGGGACGACCTGACCGTCGGGTTCGCGGGCATGGAGGGATCGGTGGACGTGCCCGGGCTGCCGCCGGTGCCACCGTCGTACATGCCGGTGTGCCTCGTCAACACGACGGTGAAGAACTACGACTGGTTCGAGTACCACGGGCGCCGCTTCATGGAGGCGAAGGGAATCATCGTGAACTCCTCCGTCGAGCTCGAGGGCGCGGTCCTCACCGCGATCGCGGACGGCCGCTGCACGCCCGGCGAACGCCCCGCTCCGGCGATCCACGCGATCGGGCCGGTGATCTGGTTCGACACCACGTCGCCCGAGCAGCCGCACCAGTGCGTACGGTGGCTCGACGCGCAGCCACCGGCGTCGGTGGTGTTCCTCTGCTTCGGGAGCATCGGCTTCCTCGACGCGCCGCAGGTGAGGGAGGTCGCCGCGGGCCTGGAGCGCAGCGGCCACCGCTTCCTGTGGGTTCTGCGCGGCGCGCCCGCTGGTGGCGTGCGGTACCCAACGGACGCGGACCTGGGCGAGCTGCTCCCGGAGGGGTTCATGGAGGCGACGTCGGGGAGAGGGATGGTGTGGCCGAGATGGGCGCCGCAGAAGGACATCCTCGGCCACGCCGCCGTGGGCGGGTTCGTGACGCACTGCGGCTGGAACTCGGTGCTGGAGAGCCTGTGGTTCGGGGTGCCGATGGCGACATGGCCGCTGTACGGCGAGCAGCATCTCAACGCGTTCGAGGTCGTGTCCTCCATGGGCGTCGCGGTCGAGCTGAGGAGGAGGACGACGACGGCGAAGGACGGTAGCGCTGCGAGATCCTTCGTGGAGGCGGCGGAGGTGGAGCGCGCGGCGAGGAGGCTGATGCCGCAGGGCGGCGGGTCGGAGGAGGGGAGGATGGCGAGGGAGAAGGCCGCGGAGATGAGCGCGGCGTGCAGGAAGGCCGTGGGGGAGGGCGGGTCGTCGCACGCGGCGCTGCAACGGCTCGTGCGTGAGATAGTGGCAGGCCATACTAGGCCAGAATAGCCGGCTGGTTGTGGTTGGTTGGCCCATCTCACACGGTACTCGGCCCAGTCTAGCCGAGAAAGTTAGAAACCAGACAACCACGTGATGCGGCTTAGGGTGCGTTTGATTGGTGGAAGGGTATGGCCATTTATATTTATAGGGATATACTTAAAAAAACCCGTATGTTATAACGGGTAAAAACAATCTATATATTATAATTATGATTACTTTGACGGTTACATTGTTAGATCATAATAGTTCAAATTATAAGCGCATCATATACTCTGGAGACCCGAGTTCGAATCCCATCTTTGCATGTTTTTCCTGATTTTTGCATAATATATGTATATGACACAAGAGACGAACGAAAATTAAGGTGAGTATGAAATCATCTTTAATTTTTATAATAGTTAAAGATAAAGATAAGTGGATGGAAATTAAGGTGAGTACGAAATCATCTTCAATCTTTATAATAGGTAAAAATACATGATCCTCCTGGGAGGTGACAAACCTTTTTTTCCACATCTTTTTTATTTTTTTAATATTTTCTATAGATTTTTTTAATGAAAACTTTTTTATATTAATTAATTTCCTGAAAACTTTCTACCTATAGATAATTAATTATTTGACGAGTTAAGAAACGATCTCCTACCAAACACAACAAATATATTGCTCTGGTGGCTAGATGAGTATATGCATGTTTTCCTAATTTTTTCAATCTTTTCTCATCAGTGTGTACGTTTTTTCGTCTTTTCTCGCTAGTAGACGGTTTTTTCTGGTCCGATCCGAGTTTTATACATGTCTAACACGAACAACATGCGAAAATTAAGATGAGTATAGGATCATCTTTAATTTTTATAATAGAAAAAGATATAATGGTTCTCTTATTTTTATGGATATGACCATCCATTTGTTTATGGACGAGAATAAATAGAATAAAAAAATAACATATTAATCAATGATAAATATGTTAATTATCATTAATATAGTCCTACTCTATACTAATTAACAATAAAATGGACTAATTTTATAATCAACACTAATTTTGATAGGTTAATTACTAATTGACAATAAAATGTATTAATTATTGCTAATCATTTACTATTGATCAAGATTAGCAAATATGGATATCCTCATTTGGCCAATTTAGCTTACTCATTCAGCATTTTCGTGAAATATTTTCTTTTTGACCGTCCTATACACTTTTACCCACTAACCAAACACACTTAAAAACTGAATCATCATCTTTCATCTAGAAATATCTCTCTAACCAAACACACCCTTATCCTCTTTCTACCCCTAACCCCCACAGTGTTAAAAGCTGAGAAGTAGCTGGTTGATAGCTAACTTTTAAGAATTTATAAAAATTGGAAAACTAGAAAATATGGGTTTTCAAATTTTTACCTTTTAATTTATTTTCTAGATTCTATAACTATAACTTTTTTAATCTAACTTAAAAATTTATATTATTTAAGGGAGCTAAAGATTTAAATAAAAGCTAAAACGGTTAAAAAATCCTCAAACAGAGATACTCTTAGTTAGCAAAGGAGGAGGGTGTTTCGGCTACCTCATATCTCCGGCTAAACGGTACAAGCCAACAATGTACTACTACACGTCAAGCGAGGACGGTGACTTTCGTGCAGGTAGAGGACTCTGTCTGAACTGTTTTCATTGAAGAAACGGAATTGAATACATGCGCAAGTACACCTATTGATATATACGTACAGAGAAAATGAACTACATCAGTAATTTAATTTCCGGTTTATCCCACTGCATATCCGTTTGTTGTCCTTTTTCCATCACAACTTGGGTGTGAAATCTGATGACTGCTAGATTTAGACTGCAATGACCATTTAACAGGCTAGCTGGAGCAGAAGGAACTCGGTTGCTCGTTCTGCTCATTTCTCATTTTTTTTTATTTTGGTTAAGAAAATAGATGCACAACGGATACACGAATTTTACGAGAAAACCCTTAAAAAAAAACCACGGACGCCGACCGGCAATGATCACTATTGAGAGGTTGATTACAAACGTAGGAAAATAATAATGGGAACGTCTTTCCTTCCCTACGGCTTACAAGAGTATATATAGAAGATAAAAGAAAATACTTTTAACAGGAAGCGACTTGGAATCCTACTAGGAAACTAATCCGAATATGTTATAGGCCTAAATTCGGATCATATATTTAACAATCTTCACCTTGAGACGAATTTTCTCTTGTAACATAAAAAATATCAATCACCAAAAAATATCTCATATAGATAAAATCGTCGCGCGTCAAATAGTCCCTAGGACTATACTGTAACACCAACCAAGTTTAAGCAAAACTCAAACTTAATAGCAGAAACTAACTTTGTCATCATGTCAGCTGGGTTATCATGAGTACTTGCATACCTTAACATCACCTTCAGTAATCATAGCTCGAATAATGTGAGCCCCCGGTTTTGTATACCGGAAACCCCATGTGTATTACAATACCATTCCCTGGATTAGTAGATGATACACACATGGCACAGTTGTATATTACAAGCTGACATCGTCATACAAGTCTTACAATATATTAATAATACAAGGGTAGCCCAAATGGGATCCGGATAGACCAAGCATGGTCGACAACAACACAAAATACCAACACAAATAAATGAGGTAGCGGAAGCAAAGCAGCGGCGGTCCATTTTATCCCACACGCATCGACTGGTGAACCTAGGTCCCTATTCCGCCGTTCTCGGTAACTCCTTGCCAGCATAGCACATGTACAGATCGACACCAACACCTTTTCTAAAAGATTTAAATAAGCAAGAGTGAGTACCAACCGTACTCAGCAAGTCACCACTATAGAAATGCAACAAATGCGTATAGGGATCCACGGCAGGTTTCGGTTTATTTGCGTAAAGTCAGTTTTCGCGAGTTATTTCACAAGCCTATGACCTAGCAGTTTTAACCATAAAAAAATATGTCGCTATGTAAAGGTTATCATTAATTAGGAGTTCCATCATCGCAATTCAACCTTCCCGCACATGGGGCAAGGTTACACATGTTTTATTTATCCCAACCTCTTCTAAACAATTTAAAAACATGTGAGTCTAGTCAAGAGTAATACAAGTTCCGGCGCTCATTAACCACGAGCACGGCTATTCGAATAGATTAATTTACTCACACTGCAGTGGATGTAGGCTTTTAATCCCACACTCCGTGACGCACCCAACACATGAGACTTGCCACGGCCCAGTTTTTCAGCTACCCTCGCATGGCGGCACCCACTCCAAGGACTATGAATCCCCGTTGCACCCCCGGCGCCACATTCCTACCTCGAGCCGGTTGTGAGGGGAGTCCTGGCGCTCCCGAGATTGAAGGTTACATTATACATATATAAAGTTTTGACGTCATTAAACCACACACTTCCACATTTCCATACCGATATCCAGAACCTACCATGTTTGGGGTGCCACCCCACGAGAATAACCTAGTCCACCGGGTCTAACCCCACTCAAGAAGTGTGGTCGTACTCGGTTTGTTTCCTGCTTAGCTTCTTGACTCGGTCCTTAACTGATCAGGGTCGGCGGCTTACCGTTCTCAGAACCACCCATATTCTATCTGTGTCGCCCAGTCGAAATCACTTTTGTTTAATTAAGTTTTTGGGTTTTCGCAAAGGTTTTCATGCTGTAGGTGGCGCATATGTCTCCACCCGATCTCTAACAATCACTCCCATCGAGTGATCAGTATAACCACATCCACATATCACACATATGGAGTGTATAACGTTTATGTATGCAGGGCTAAGCAGTGAATAAATAATCACGCGTAAAGTAATATACTCAGGTAACAAAGGTGTGTAAATACATAAGGATAAACAATATCAAAGGTAAGGCTTAAACAAATGTAGGTACACATTTTATAATTAGTATGCAATTTTATTTGTAATCAATATATTTATAAAATAGGATCAACATGTTCGAGGAAGGGGGCGTAGTGACTTGTCTTGCTCAATTGGGGGTTCATTCTCAATTAGCTCAGTTTTCTCCTCGCAGATGTACCCTGTCCGATTGAATAATAAAGTCACCAACTACTCGCTAACACAAAAAGAGCCAAAAATTCCAGAAAAATCAAGAAATAACCAAACCAGTGCCATTGCTAGATCTTGATTTTATAAAGATTTTGACGAAAGTTTCGTTCAAATCCGACTTAAAACGAGGGAGATATGGAATTCGAAAGATTGGAAAAGTTTTAAATCAAAGAAAAGGACAAAGGTCTGACGAGTGGGACCGCCCTTAACTCCTCACGTGCAGGTTCTGTTTTTAAATGGGTGTGGGACCCGCGAGTCAGCCTCTCTTTCCTCCTTCTTCTTCCTTGTGCTTCCTTCTCTCGTTCTCTCTCTCCTGCCGTGTGCCTGTGTGTGCTCGGGCTAGCGCTTGGCTGCAAAAATGGAATCCTCAGGTGTTTGTGGTTTTCCTAGGATGTGCGCATGTTGAGGTGGAGGGCTTGGGCGAGCTGCAAGCATGCATACATATGCATACACACGGCTAGCTAGCTGCATGCTTTTGAGCTGCTTGCATGCATGCATGCATATGCATACACACGGCTAGCTAGCTGCATGCATGTGAGCTGCTTGCATGCATGCATGCACACATACAACCAACTGCTTGCATGCATGCACACATACAGCCAGCTAGCTGCATGGCGCATGCATGGTCGGCGGCGAAGCGGCGATCGCTGCTGAGGGCGGCCGCGCAAGAAACGGGTATGGTGTTGCGCCTCACGACGTCACCGCACCGCGGCAACAATGGTAGACGAGAAATGTGGTAAGGAAACAAAAGCAAGAGGGAGAGCAGGAGAGGAGCTCACCTTGCGGCAGCCGGGTAGCGGCACACCGAGCGGCGGTCCTCGCACGAAACTATGGTCGTCGATGTACAGCCTGGGGACGGTCGACCCGCGGATCGTCCTCGCACACCACGTGTTCGATCGGTGGTAACAAACGAACACACAACGTTAAGGAGTAAATGTTAGCGGGTTAGTGCAAGTTAGGGGTTAGGGGTTAGCGAGTTAGAGGTCAGTAAGTCAGTAAGTTAGAGTGTCAGCGGGTTAGTGAGTCAATGGGTTGAATGTTAGATGTTAGAGGTTAGCCGTTCAATAAGATAGTCGTTCTCAGGGTTCAGATGACGGCGCAGCGGCCTATCTGTCCTCTTGCTCAATTGAGGCCCAGCCGGAGCCGGCCGCGGTGGAGCAAGCGAAGAGACGGCAACGTGTGCGCAGGAGGGAGTGGCTGAGGGGAAGCAAAACGAGGAGGAGGAGAAGAGAGAATGGAGAGGGACCGGTTGCGTGCTCACCCGCGACGGCCCTTAAATAGAGTCTGGGAAAAGGGACGTTTACTGCTGCCTGCATTCATTCCATCCCAGAAAATGCGCGTGTGTAGGTGGGAGCGGTGACACCTGCGTATTGGCGGCGGAAACGTCGTCCACCTGGTCGGGGCACGTGGCGGCGATGAAGTGGTAGTGCGGCCGTGGCGGCCGTCAAAACACGGTGCCGTCGAACGTGATTGCTGAGTGGCCATCGCCACCTACCCGACCCGAGGAGGAGCGGCTTAATTTCGAGGTTGCACGGCGTCGGCTCGAACGGGATTTGCCGGGCTGGTGTAGCGACTCTGGCTGCTGGCGAGGGGAGGAAGATGTAGACGACGACGACGTATCGGCGGCCTGGGCGGTTGCCTGCATGCATGCTGCATACTTGGCTAGTGCTAAGCTAGCTGTATGCAAGCTTCTGCTAGCTTGTTGCATGCATGCATATGCATTGCACTCACGTATAGCTAGCTAGCGACATGCACGCTTGCTTCGCCGGTGAGGTCAGGCAAAGGCACGGAAGCGCACGGCGAGGTCGCTGGCGCGATGAGAAAGGAGGGCAGCAGCTGGCGATGTCGTAGCGGCCTGGTTGTAGCGGCGCGGCGCGTGGCGACGTCGTCACCGAAAACAGTACCAGGGAGGAGCATTAGACTTTATCTTTTTATTACCAATCCAACAGAAATGAATGGCTTGGGAAGGCAACATGGACTTTTCTAAAAAAAAGGCTTGCAGCAAGAAGGCCCAGGTAGAGTGAGTTTAAGCGGACTTTTTGTAGCAAAACTAATTTCGGTCAGAGTAAAAATCTTGGGACAAAAACCAAAAGATCAGAGGCGTAGAAAAATTGGAAATTTTCAATAAAAGTTTGGCACTGCATAAAACAAATAAAGAAATTGTCAGCATGATGCAACATTATAAAAATAAATCAGAAATGATTTTTGGTCGGCGTATTTTTATTTAGGAATTTTCTCAGGGTGTTACAGATTTTTAGTTTGAATCCAGGTGAAATAATTCAATCGCTCAATCGCTTGAGAATTAAATTTAGGATTTTATTGCGAACGCTCTGACTGTATCGAAAAAGAAATTTGTAGGATGACGTATGACATTCAAATCCAACTGCCGCGGTAGAAATAAAATCGGGAATAGTCATATCGACGCGCAATAGGTAAATTCGTCGATCGGTTGTAAATATTTGAGAAAAATATCGAGGTCGACTCGATAGAGCGGTTAAAATTTAACCGTAGAATAAGAGTTTGCGAGAGGGATAATACTGCGGTAGAAGAGAAGAACTTCGGGACTTTAATTAATTAGCACCGAAGCGCTAAAAGAAACAGACGGATAGGATAAAGAAAGAAAAGGATGTCAGACAGAGGACAACCTTTTAGGAAAAGAATTTAATCGAGATCTTTTGGCACCGATTCTAGACACACACAATTAAACAATAAATATTAACAAGCAAGCTAAAATTATGCCTGAGGACTAGACTTTGTCTGAGGAGGAATTTATATTAGGAAGTAGCCTATTAGGAATTTATATTTCAAGATTAAGGTTTTTAGTAAATACTTTACCAATAGATATTATTTTGCAATTAGTTTTCCGAAGGCAGACTCTGCAAGGTTCATAGAAAATAATCAAGCTATATTTCTTTAGTAAAATAGCATTTGTTTTAATAATCTATCCCCTATAGGGTTTTATCAAAATGGTGTTATATATATATATATATATATATATATATATATATATATATATATTTATATATATATATATATAGCTTTATTCATAAAATAAATATGCCCGAGGGTTTTTAATATATAGAGAAGGGTTTTTCGAAAATAGTTGGCATATGCAAAGATTAGGATATCTCATAATTATAATTCCTTAAATAAATAATATTTGAAATCAAATACCGACATATTCTCAGACGTTCGTCTATTAGCCCACGCATAAAAGAAAAACGACAGATCGAAATAAATTAATCCCGACATGAATGTATTTTGAAAAAGAGTTTCGATTATTTCGAATTTTTAATTTCGTATTTCAAAGTCGAAATTTTCAGGGTGTTACAAACCTACCCCCTTAAAATAATCTCGTCCCCGAGATTACTTAGGGGTTAGAGAACGAGAGGGATGGTTTTTTTTATTATTATTATTTTAGAGGACTTCTAAAGAAACATAGAGGCTGAGACACCATGAATTTCCAAATTACACAGGTTCGGTGTTGGGCTGGTGAAGATTATTTTGGTACCCTGTCCTGACCAGATTAAATTTCTTTTTTGCGCGAACAGGCTCGCACTTTTTCTGGGGACAGGCGTCGGTACCCTTATCCTTTTTGGGATTCTCGCGCATGCGCATGTGGCAGTGGTTGCAGCACGCAACGACTGGTTGTCACAATGGTACCTTGTGTACGCTGCGAGGTTTATAGCTGTTAACCGAGGCATTCAAATATTTAACGGTTCATTTCGAAATCCACTGGTCTATCAAAATTTCAAATTGCCTTGTACACTTGGGTAGTTGCTTTGCCAGGCGTGCAACTTTCGATAAAAAGGGAGGAGGAGGGAGGGGCTGCTTTCCGCCTTCTTCGTGCGGTTGCCACGAGCGGAGTGTGAGTGGAGGGTGGTGTAGCTCGAGTGCGGGGAAGAGATGGAGTGGCGGCTCGGCGGTGGAGGCGACCGGAATGGCGACGAACGCGGTGCTGGCGACCACGGCGCCGGTGGCGGCAGAAGTGCTGCGGGCGAGGGCGTGCTCCTTCAGCAGCCGGGGTCAGCGGCGGCTGCAACCGAGGCACAGCGGCGTGTTCCTTCATTGACGCCGGTGGCAAGCGGCGCCATTGAGGGCGGGGCTACCGTGATGGTGGCGCGGGGACGTCCCAACCGAAGGGGGATCTTCTTATCGTGGGTGTCTGTTGCCTTGTACTGGATGTGGGTATGGTCTGGCCTGTAGTTGGTTAGTGCGTCTGTTTGTGCCATTTTGTCCTGGTTGGTGCGTCTAGTGGTAATCCTTTGGGGGTGGTGGCGCGTGCTTGTTGTGGATGAATATGCCGACCACCTATGTGAGGCAGTGTTCCTCCTCATAGTGTTGGCGCCCATCGTCTTCATTTCCATTCTGAAGGCGATGTTAGAGTAGGTATGTGAGGTTAGCCTTACCAGTCCTTGACAGGGATTTCCCATGTATCGGTCCTTAGAGTGTCAAATGTAATTTTCTTGTTCTTGCTATCATGAGCATGGTTACTTCGGGTCCTTATTGAGTCTATCTGGGGCCGCTTGTTGATGAGGGCTTGAATACTGATTTTATTATTAGTTCCTCGCCGTGCTTACATCGCTTCTTGTTCGGGAAACGGGGGTCGCTTCTTTCTGTTAGGTGTGCTTATTAACCAAAACTTGGAATAACCCATACTGACAACAACGGGCTTCCCAGAGGAAGGCGTGATGATCTAGCTACGAACAAAATGTTCAGCTGCAAACCATAAACTTATGACAAACCAACGGCTTCATTCCATTCATAACAGGATACACAGGGGGTACAACTCCAGGAGGTGGGGTACAATGCAAGGGAAAGGGAAAAGGAACTACTACGCTTAACGGTACAAAGCCTAACAGGGGTTTACACACCTAACGGTACTCATGGCGATGGCGCAGGGGAGAGCGGATCCATCCCTAGGGGGGACTTCCCGCGTTTCCTGCTCATCTCACGGGCTTTCATCATATTGGCCGCCACGTTCGCCTGTGTGAGCAGTGCAGAGGTGTTCCTGCGGGTCAGCCGCCGGGCTTCCAGGTCTGTGTACTGGTCTTGAAGCTCGTTCAGCTCCTCGAGTGCCTGCTCATAGGCATTCTCGATAGTGCAGGTTAGCTCGGAGAGGGGAGCGCATCGGGTTCCTTGGTCCTGTCCGGTCACGCGGAGGTGGTGCCGGTTGTCGTCTTCGGCGCGGAATGGGTGCAAGCCTTAGTCATTGACTATACCCAGAGGGGCGGAGATCTTGCAAAACCGGTAAAGGGTTTCACGAAGCACATCCTGGAAGGCAGCTTCAGGGGTGATCCGAGGATGATGTGTCTGGAAGGAGAGCGCCGTTCCTTCTCCTTCTCCCTGAAAGGGGAGAAAGATCTTCATCTTTCAGTACTTCTGGGATCCTTGAACGATTTGCTTATTATGGTAGATGGGTTCGGTGAAACCACCTAGCTGCCGGAGTAGGCACTCCAGCTGTTTGGCATATGCATTGGGGTTGTCCTGAGGGGGACAATCTGTGGTTACCATGGGGTCACTTTGAGGGGGATTCCCTGTGGTTTCCATGGGGTTGTTCTGAGGGAGACTCCCTGTGGTTACCATGGGGTCTGCCATGGGGCTAGGGTTTTTCTGGCTAGCTCGGCTTAAAAGAAGGGAGAGGAGTGGTGCATTTTCTTGGGGTAGCCTGGGACTCCTTTTATAGGCACCAACCACTGGGGCTACTGTGATGGGGTCAGCAACTCCAGTGCTCGTGTGTCCCGGGGGTGGCCTGTTCCGAATTTTTAATTTCGTATTTCAAAGTCGAAATTTTCAGGGTGTTACAAACAAAATGATATCTCACATCAACATGCATTGTTCTCTCATGAAACATCTGATCCTTTGTAAGACATATTGCATTTTGACTATCACAAAATATATTAATGTAAGATATAACTCCACAAAACTCAGTGTACAAACCTCTAAGCCAAATAGCTTCTTTACAAGCTTCAGAAATAGCCATATCCTCTGCTTCAGTAGTATATAAGGCAACAGTTGCTTGCAAACTTGCCTTCCAACTAACAGCACAACTTTCAATAGTGAAAACATAACCTGTGAGCGATCTTCTCCTATCCAAATCTCCAGCAAAATCTGAATCCACATAACCAACAAGTCCATCTCTAGATCTCCCAAACTGCAAACAAGCACTAGAAGTACCACGTAGGTATCTGAAAATCCACTTAACTGCTTTCCAATGCTTTTTGCTAGGATTAGCCATGTATCTACTGACAACACTCAATGCATGAGATAAGTCAGGATGAGAACATACCATGGCATACATAAGTGAACTAACTGCAATTGAATATATAACTCTAGACATATACTCAACATCATAATCTGACTGTGGACATAAATTGGAAGATAATCTGAAATGTGCAGCTAAAGGAATACTCACTGATTTTGCATCATGCATATTGAAACGACGAAGAACTTTTTCAATATAACTTTTCTGACTAAAATATAACTTGCCAGACTATCTTTCTCTAATAATTTCCATACCGAGAATTTTCTTCGCTGCACCAAATCCTTCATCTCAAACTCACTACTCAATTGTGCCTTCAAATTTGTCATCTCTGATTTATCTTTTGCAGCAATTAATATATCATCGACATAAAAAAGCAAATATATAGCTAGACCATCAACAACTTTGAGATAAACAAAGTTATCAAAATTGGATCTTCTAAACTTCTGAGAAAGTATAAAAGAGTCAAATCTCTTATACCACTGTCTAGGTGACTGCTTCAACCCATAAAGAGATTTCTTCAACCTACAAACTAGGTTCTTTTTGTAGGAACAACAAAACCTTCAGTTTGCTCCATATAAATGTCCTCCTCTAACTTTCCATGTAAAAATGCAGTTTTAACATTCATTTGCTTTAGTTCATAATCATGCATTGCAACAATACTGAGTAAAGTGTGAATTGAACTATGCTTCACAACAGGGGAAAAGAGATCATTGAAATCAATACCTGGAATCTGGTTATAATCTTTAGCAACTAATCTTGCTTTGTACCTTGCCTCATCAGTTGGAGATATACCTTCCTTTCTTTTGAAGATCCACTTGCAACAGATAGGATTCTTCTTCTTTGGCAATTTCACCAATTTCCAAGTACGGTTCTTTTCAAGTGACTCCATCTCATCATGCATGGCAGTTATTCATCTATTTCAATCATAAGAAACAATAGCATCAGAATATGAAGAAAGTTCTGCATTATTTTCAATTTTCTCTGCCACACTCAAAGCATAAGCAACTATATTCGCTTTTTCAATATATCTTTGAGGGGGTTTAATATTCTTTTTGGGCTTATGTTTTGCAATAGAATGTTTTGGCGACTGCTCAACAATAGAAGAATCTGAATCTTCACTAACAGGTGCATCTTGGTTAATAGCAACATCTTCTTTTTGTGATACATGCCCTGAACTGATGAAGTGCTCCACCTGCACACTTGCTTTCTACTGACTCTCAACAGGAACATTAGTAGAAGGTTTTTCATGTAACATAACTGATTCATGGAAGACAACGTTTTTACTAATCACAATCTTTTTAGTTTCAGGACACCATAACTTATAGCCTTTCACACCAGACGAATAACCAAGAAAAATGCACTTACTAACTCTAGGCTCCAATTTACCATTATCAACATGAGCATAAGTAGTACCACCAATACTCTTAAGTCTGAATAATTTGCTGGAAACCAGACCATACCTTAATTGGAGTCTTCTTATTGCTGGCATAACTGGGTGATCGATTAATAAGATAATAAGCAGGGGAAATGGCTTTTGCCCAAAACTATTTAGACAAACCTGTATTAGATAACATACAACGGGCCTTTGATATAATTATCCTGTTCATACGCTCAGCTACGCCATTTTGTTGAGGTGTATGAGCAATAGTGTAGTGACACACAATGTTTTCAGACTTGCAATATGATTTAAATATCTTAGAACAGAACTTCATCCTATTGTCAGTATGAAATATTTTCACCTTCCTTTCAGTTTGTCTTTCACTCTTTAAACACATCAAAATCTTGATATTTGTGCTTCAAGAAATAAGGTCAAACTTTTCGCGAATAATCATCAACGATAGTCATCATATAACGAGCACCTTCAAAGGATGTCTTACGAGCAGGCCCCCATAAATCAGAATGCACATAATCAAGAATATCTTCTGTAGTATGTGTAGATGTGTTGAACTTCATCCTCTTATGCTTGCCAAAGATGCAATGCTCACAAAATTTGAGCTTCCCGATGCCTTGTTCATCTAGCAATTCTCGCTTGCTCAATTCTGCCAAACCAATTTCACTCATATACCCAAGACGCATATGCCAAAGGTTAGTAGCATCGGAATTAGATAATGAATCTGAAACTGCAGCAACATTACCTAATATAATTGTACCTCGCAGATGGTACAGGTCGGCGGTTTTAATGTCAGCTTTCATCACAACAAAAGAGCCATTGGTTACCTTCAAAATTCCGTCTCCACGGAATATTTGTACCCTTTGCGATCAAGAGTATTTAAAGAGATGAGACTTCTCTTCAAATTTGGAATATGCCGCACATCTGACAATGTTCTGACACAACCATCAAACATCTTGATCTGAATTGTTACAATACCTGCAACTTTGCATGGAGTATTATCACCTATCAACACAATATCACCTTGCATAGACTCATAGGTGACAAACCAATCTCTATTTGGGCACATGTGATAGGTGCAAGCAGTATCAAGAATTCACGGGTCACTAGTTTGTGCACAACCAGCATGAGCAACAAGTAATTTTGCACCAAACTTATCATCAGTAATAACTGCGGCTTTACCTTCCTCTTCTTTATTACCTTTCGGTCTATAACTTCTGATTCTCTTGTCTTTGTTTTGTAACTTCCAATACTCAGAGATATCATGTCCATCTCTCTTACAGTATTTGCATGATTTATACCTGCCTTTGGACTTTGATTTCCCACAGTAGCTACTTGAACTTTTATCTCTTGATTGATTCTTTGTGTTCTTCTCCTGTTGCCTGCCCCGTACTGCCAAGCCTTCTGCTTGTGAACTTCAACTTTTAGAGGGTACCATCTTCTTCATCTTTTCTTTGGCATGCAAAACTTCATAAATTTCTTTCAAAATTAAAGTATCACGACTACAAAGAATAGTATCTCTGAAATTTGCATATGAGCTAAGCAGCGAACACAATAGAATAAGGTCTAAATCCTCCTCATCATAATTTACCTTCATAGACTCAAGGTCAGCAACAATTTCCTTAAAAGTGAAGAGATGATCCATCACAGACTCATCATCTTGCAACTTGTGCAAAATTAACTTTTGCTTCAGGTGCATCTTACTAGTCAAATCCTTTGTCATGCAAATCTATTTCAGCTTTAACCACAACGCAGCAGCTGTCTTCTCCTTAAGCACCTCCTGCAAAATATTATTAGATAGATGAAGATAAATATGCCATAGCCTTACGATCCCTTTTCTTGTCATCGTTAGATCAATCTTGAGTCCTCTTGTCAAATCCAGATAGCGCATCATCGAGGTCTTGCTGTGCAAGAACGACTCGCATCTTCACTTACCACAGTGAAAATCTTGTGTCTTGGTTCAGGAACGGTAGATCATACTTTAAACTCGCTATGAGAATTAATCCTGAACTCGATGGGTAGGTGTCGAACAAATTGATTCAATGGTGACGACGAACACGCTGGTGGCTGGGAATCGTAGATTAACCTCCAATGCTCTGATACCACTTGTTAAGAAAATAGATGCACAATGGAGACACGAATTTTACGTGAAAAACCCTTGTGGGAAAAAACCATGGACGCCAACCGGCAATGATCACTATTAAGGAGTTGATTACAAACGTAGAGAAATAACAATGGAAACGTTTTCTCTCCCCGTACGGCTTACAAGAGTATATATAGGAGATAAAAGAAAGACTCCTAATAGGAAACGACTTGAAATCCTATTAGAAAACTAATGCGAATATGTTGTAAACCTAAATTCGGATCATATATATATCATATTTAATTTAATCACCTGTAAATTTTCTCATTTTCAGTGAAATTTTAGTGGGTCGTTCAAAAATTAATAAAAAAACAGAAAAACCAGCTGGAGACGAGAAGTGGTCGCTGCATGTTTGTGTGTAGTGGGCCAACGAAATTAAACCAAAATTTTCGGGTAATGAAGGTCCACATCCAATTATCCTCTCGCATGGCACAGTTAATGCTACCAACGGGTGGTCGGGCACAGAATTTAAATGCTGCGTGCGCTTTAGCCAAAGGTTGAGAAATAGGTCTTTATTTATTTCGAAATATGAAGTATCTCATGGCCAGCCGCTCTCATTGAGAGCCTCTGAATGGTGTGACTAATCACGTTCAAGCCATGATATGATGGATCAAGGGGAGACAAGAAAAATGTATGAGCAGTCATGCTAGCAAAAGTAGTACTGATGAGTGATGACCCTTCAGATATTAGAATTTCCCTGATCTTCTCTATAATTCCATTAGAAGAAAGAATTAAAAGATCACACAGAGGCTCTGGCTAATGAAACCGGTACAAAAAATTAATCAACTTCCTCTTTTCATCTCCAGAATATGTACATACATGCACAGGCAAGATATATATGCCAATAGGGATTACAAGCTGCATGCAAAGCTTAGCATTTGCAAGAAATCAACAAAGCCAATTAATTAATACTCCAATAGTAGCCAACGCCCAGCAAGTAGGTCGCCTCCTCTCCGGCCATCTCCGCCAGCGGTCGTCCGTCGGCGATCGTAGGTGGCTAGCTGGTGTAGAGCCTGTAGTGGCGGTAGGACTTGAGCATGGCGCCGCAGAAGGTGCAGATGATGGCGCGCCACGTGGCCCTGTGGACGGTGAGCAGGTAGCAGACGCGCGTCGCCGTCTCCATGTCCGCCACGCTCGCGCACCCGCCGCACCGCGAGCAGATCCCCGCCGCCGGCTTGCTGCTCCGAACCTTCCTCCGCTGGTCCACCAAGAAGCAGAAGAACACCATCTTCCTCTTCTCCTTCTTCTTCTTCTTCCTCTCGTCTCCTGCTCGCCGGAATGTCAAGAAACAGTACGAGTGGTGGTCTCTGACGGCGGCGGCGGTGACGGTGGTGGTGGTGGTGGAGGAGGTAAAGAAGGGCGCAGGGGTTTTAAGGCGGAGAGCATATGGATCGCATTGATGGCGGTGGTAGTGAGGTAGCGGGTGGGAGAGGAGAGGAGAAGGGGGTGGAGGTCTTAATGGCATGTCGGCTTGATGGCTGGACGGCTGGACCATCATGCATGGCGCGTTTGCCACTCTTGACTCACGGACTCCACTTGTCCGGAGTAATACAATTACAGTTTTTTTTTTCTTTGACTTAGTGTTAGTACGAGATGGAATTGAACACCGCCACTCCGCCACCTAAAAAAACTGACTGCAGTTCTGGATCTTCGATCAGCCAGCATGCATGTTTGTACGCCAAGAAATAAACCGTCTGAAATCCTGAATCTTTGATCAGCATGTTTGAATGTGATGTGGAGAAGTCGGTTATGATGTTTCTCAGTTTTATAGCACATTTAGGCTTCTTTTAGAATGGAGGAATCTGGTGAGAATTTTATGAGTTTTGAACCGATTCATGCTAAACTGTCGTAAAATCCCTACTATTACATTTTAAATGAGCCGTCAGTGTCTTTTTCTTTTCCAGAAACAGCACTAAAACGATTGAGTGGCAGTTATAACATCGTCCAGAAATTAAAAACAGAGACAGTTAACACGTAGGTGTGAGATAGATCGCACGATGCTGACTGCCCACTGGGAGGTGGCACAGTGAGAGAGGGTAAGAGTCTGGGTGCTAGCCTGCGAAGGAGGATAGCCAGTTGGTTTGGCTTAGGTAATGGATAGACAGCAGGAGCTAGCAGATGGGTCGCAAGTATCCGTCAACCTATTTATTAGTAGTGCCTTCGCCAATTCCATTTGGATTTCACATGAAACCGCCTCATGAAGCAAGCAAAATATGGGTAGAGAGCCTTCCCTGCTAAGCAAGCGAGCAGTCGATCGAGCACGAGAGGATTCATTTGACCGATCACTTTAGGCTGAGTTTGGCAGCCCGAGTTTATTTTTTCCGCACGAAAAACGAAACGACTCATTAACACATGATTAATTAAGTATTTGCTATTATTTTTTAAAAAATAGATCAATATGATTTTTTTAAAGCAACTTTCGTATAGAAATTTTTTGCAAAAAGCGTACTGTTTAGCAGTTTAAAATGCGTGCGCGCGAAACACGAAGGAGAGGAGTTAGGAAGTGGGGCTGCCAAACAAAGCCTAACTTTTCTTTCGAAGCAAATGATGGGTCACTATGGTTGCGTTTGAAACTGCTACAACACAGGATAAATTTTCTATATGACAGTTGTTCTAAATTATCAGATAAATTCAATTTTCAAGTTTATAATAATTAAAACTTAATTAATTACATGTTAAGGTCACCTCGTTTTACGTGAAACAATTAATCTTTATCTTTATTTTTATTTTCAGAAGATTTAAACACCACCTATAACTAACTGACTAACTGCATGCTAGTACCTTTTGTGTTGCAGAGCGTATATTCTTTTTAGAGGAAAGGTCGCAAGGACCCGGCTTATACTGAGATGGTGTTTGAAAGTGCTAAAGATAAAGATAAAGATGAAAATTAAGTGTTTTAAGTAAAACGAGATAACATTAACATGTGATTAATTAAGTTTTAATTATTACAAACTTAAAAAATGGATCTATCTCATATTTTAGAACAACTCTCATATAAAAAATTTTCGCACGAAACATACCGTTTAGTAGTTTAAAAAACGTGCCATGATAATCTAGAATTTTATCTCCTTACAGAAGAATCGAACAGGGGCCTAAGGCATTTCAGAGGACGACAGTTTTACAGTTTGGAGCACAAAACACAGAGCGTACATTTCAGAGGACGACAAAGGCATCTCCAACAGAAAAGAGGCCAAACTTTTTTTTTTTTGAAAGAGAAGCGCCAGGCAACGGTTCTTTTACCAATTCTACAGGTTTCTCTTGTTTCAGCCAGGGATCACCCTGGAGCTTGGGGAGGAGGACCACCTCCTTTGATGTTTGGATGGGTTCATCACTCCGATAGTCAGCAGTTCATCAAGTTGATTTGATCCCAGGGGCCAGGGCTCACATTAAACTTGGTGACCACTTTGACACAGTGATAGGTCCATATGAACACACTACTCTTACAGTCTTGCCCCTCAAGCCGTCGGTTAGTTGGGTTGCCGTAAATAAAGTAACATTTGAATAATGTAATTCACATACATGATGGAATAAGAGAAATTTTACGATCTTTGATAAAGTATCTATAAATATTAAGTTTTTACACTATAAAAAATATGATATCTTCTTAAAAATAATAAAATTACTTATGAAATGATAATGAAAATCAAAATGAAGAAATGCAGTCACGAAGGAATGTAGCCTGTCTCTGTTCTTACTGTTTTAGCGTACTGCTGATGGAACTGAACATAAAAATGCTGAAAAATGTCATTGGCATCACATTTTGCATCCCAATAGCATGGGATGGAAACTATCCAACTTAAAGTCTTTGACTTTAAATGGCTGACATGTGAGTCTCATAGCTCATAGACTTGTTAGTGACCTATATCTAGGGATACAAACAGGCCGACCCATGAATCCGTTTATAGGTCAAATAAGTGGTAACCCGTGGGTTCCCGTGTCATGGTCTGGCTTGCTGCATCTCAGGATACAAGTAAGTCGACCTATGAATCCACTTATATGTCAAATTAGTAGGCAACCCACCGGTCAATCCGCGGATTACTCACTAATTTTGCCTATAAGTGGGTTCACGGATCGGCCCACTTGCATCTCTACCCATCAGAGACCAGTACGTCATATGAGCTTCTTCCGCATGAGATGAGCTTTTCTTCACCGCTTCTTTTCATTTTTGTACTCTTTTGTTTTTATGACAACATTCATGTGGAGATTATGGGTATCATATATCTACATAGCTGACCTATCCGATTGATTATAGGAGATAGGTTATAGGTGATGATTATGTAACGGCTTAGAACTTAAGTATTATGTTACCTTGTGTATTAAGTAACGGTTTATAGTCCTAAGTCGATAGGTTATGGATAATGCTTGAGAGTCCTATACCGTATGTGGTTAGATCTTCGACTTATAAGCCTACCTTCTGAACCTATATAAAGAGGGCAGGATGCCTCTTGAGTGGCATAGAGCAATAGCGATTAGCTAAGTTTTTCTTCATACACAACCAGATTATAAAATCAATACATAACTCGACGGATACAATCCCCGAAATAGGAGTATGGTATTACTTCTTTACAAAAGATCTGAACCTGTATAAATCTTTTTTGTCCCATAACCCATCGTGTTTGATACTTATGCGCTATCCTCTTTTCTCATTGTCGAAATTAGGTTTTGACAATTCAACTATTGTATAATCCCAAATTTAGAACGGCGTTTCTTAATTAAGCTTACGCAAACCTTTGGGTATTAGCTAGACAAGAATTACGGTCTGGAGAGAAGCCAGAGTGTTCAAAGTGACTAGTCGTTGTCTTTAGTGAAGGTGGTTCTGGCGTCTCTAGATGTTCTTACAGGTTTCGACAGCCTTATGTCGGGGAAAATATGCTGGTTCTTATATATGTAAACATAACTGTATGTATATCTTCTTCAAATCTTAATACAATCGGTTGACCGTTTCTTCGGCCAACCCGGTAAAAAAAAACTAGAGAAGAATTAATTTCAATAACTAGAAAAGGATCCATAGTATTTAGCAAGCAATAATGAGTTTTATATAATAAATAAAATATGTAAATAAATGGATATAACTTTTATTGGGTTCTATGAGCTCACAAGTCACAACTGCTCTGGAATTTTGGTCTTCATTTTATTTATTTATTTTAGCTTACAAGCATGACGAGACATAAGGGTATTGATTATTAAACTTTTCTGAAATGTTATTGCACCAAAAGTAGCTGTAAGTTGTAGCGGCGATTTAAGATGTCAAACGTGTGGTGTCATTAGCTTTCTTAAGAGTTTGTTAATTTTCGGAAGTAAATCATAGCTGTCACATTTGTGATGTTATGTTACCTACAGGTCAGCTACCGCAATTCCGCAAATAGCATGAATCAAATGAATGATTAGCACACCCACCATCGTCCTTTTTTCGTCCTACTAGCCAAGAGCCCAGGAGAAAATGAGTTTTTAGTTTTAAGCTGATTAAGCATATATATAAGTTTAGGTAGTACTTTTTATGATTTATCTTTATTGAACAAATAGGTGATTTCAAAATTTAAGAAGAATCAGCAGTAAAATGATCGGGAGAGGACCCGTTGCAGGGTGTGGGTTGATTAATGAAACCTATATGTCTGATTGGTGGTGGTGTTGGAACAGTATAAATTATGGCTCACCACCACTACTACAGTAAAAAATTTAGTACCTTTATGATTTTTTTTATTAAATAAATAAGTGATTTCAAAATTTAAGCAGAACCAGCAGTGAAATGATCGGGAGAGGACCCATTGAAATGTGTGGGTTGATTAATGGAACCTATCTGTCTGGTCGGTGATGGTGGTGATGTAATAATATAAAGGGTTAATTTGATTCGTGCCATTGTAAATGTACCTATTCAGATAAATGTTATTACAATTCGTCTATTCGTAACCGTGCCACTCAAATTTTATAAAATTGTAACCGTGCCACTGTCGTCACCTTTTCCATCCATCTTCTTCCTTCTCCGTCTTCTTCCTTTTCTCTTCTCATCTTCTTGCTTTGCGATGGCAACAGTAGCAGTACAAGCGGCGGAGACGGTGGCGGCGCGACGGTACCTTCTTCCTCTAGCTAGGGAGCAGCCAACGCGAGCTAGCTCGATGATGATGGGGCGGCTACGATCCCCTCCCACCGCGGCGACGACGACGACCTCCTCCTACAGCAGCAATGAATCAGCCTCGAGTGAGGGCAACCGATGGGAGCTCGACGAGGACGGGGCTTTCCTCTCTCCCGACGCTGGCGAGGGTGGTGACCAACGGGCGGCAAAGCGCCGCCCCCACCCGCCGGTCGTAGGGTAAGGAGGCGGCGGGAGCAGAGAAGACCCAACATGGTCGGAGAGTAGGAAGTTGTTGCTGTTGCCTATGCCAGATCGGGCACCGTGGATCTCGTCCTTCCCCAGCATGGTGACGGCATCCACCCACCTCCCACTTCCCCCACTTATGGATCTGGATGGCAAAGACCGGTGGCGTGTTGTTCCTTTGGATCCAACGGCCAGGGAAGAGAGGGCGGCTAGGGAATGGAGGTGCGGCGAGCTGCGATGGGGGAGCTCGTGCATGCAAGGTCGTGGATTCACTCCCCCAGCCGTGGTTGATTCGCTCCCCAGTCGAGGCCATTTCATTGTCGTTTCGTTGCCGCGCAGGAGGGGGTCACTATCGCCGCCGGCGTTGGAAGAGAGGAGGAAAGCCCCGTTCTCGTCGAGCTCCCATCGGCCGTCCCCCAGTCAAGGCCGTTTCGTTGCCGCGCAGGAGGGAGTCACCATTGCCACCAGCGTCGGGAGAGAGGAGGATCTTGGGGACGAACAGGACCAGCAACATGTATAGCAGTGGAAGGGAAAAGAGGGGAGGATGGAGGAAGAAGATGAATATGATAGGTGGGTCTCACGTGTAAATAAGGAAAAAGATAAAAAATGTGACAGCGATAGCATGGTTCCAATTTTGTAAAATTTGAGTGGCACGGTTACGAATAGACGAATTGTAATGACATTTATCTGAATAGACACATTTGCAATGGTATGGATCCAATTAACCCTAATATAAATTATGGGGCTTTAATGTTAATAGTAGGGACGTGTGACAGAACAACCATCCCTACTATAGTGTAAAAGGTCATCACTGTTTACATTATTAAGGACTACTCATACGTACCATTCAATCTTATCATCCAAAGTTTCCAACCTCATGTATGCCAAGCCAATCCTTGCTGCACCACATGGAGTGCAAAAGCTACCCAAAGTATGTTCATCAATAAAGTGATTAATGCAGCCATGTAGGGCAAGTGATACAAGTCATGAACAGATCGATATTTATTGCTATGCTATTGCAATATACATGCTCAAATAGTCTTTAATTATCATTTTGATTCTTTTACTATACCTAGCATATTTTCCCAACAAATTAGAGAGGGGAGCTATGCTGGATGTTGCCCATGCTGCTGGCAGTATAACTTGAGCCATGACTGCCTCCAAAATCGGTGCTTCCTTAACTCCGCTGCATTACTCCGTTTGTCATGCTCGCACTGATTGTCTCTTGTCGTTGTGGATTAGTTAGTTAATTAGGACCACACGCAGGCAGCAAAATTAAGCGACAAATGATGGATGGGCTGCCTACTCATCCTCATATCCTTTCCTTCCTTCGACTATAGGGAATTAGTAGAAGATGGGTCGCTGTCTGCCACGTAAATACGGGTACATTAAGTTTTTTGGCCTATGTAGTATTTGCTGACAGCGACAAGCTGCCAATCCTGCCACCGGGCAATGTACAAAGTCTCGAATAGTAAAAAAAGTTCAAATTTATACCATCAACAGAGCAGATCAGAGTACATTTACAACATTTCTTGTGAGAATAAAGCAGTTAAGCGACAGCAGCGACGGCAAGGAATCCCGGCGCTGATCCCCCCACCGCCGGCGACCGGTCGATTCCCGAAGCCGCGGGCTGCCACCGTACTCGTATATTCCTCTCGACCCGTGTGTCGTCGATCGCCGTCGGCGGCGGCAACTTCTGGTAGGATTTACGGAGAGGGACAACCAGGGTGGGCTGCTGATTGGTCCAGTTTCAACTACACGGCCCAATCGATTCATGGCCCGTAGTCCCAGACGCCTCTTACGGGTCCGGAGATTTCTTCTCCGACCCCCGCACGCATCCGCCGTCGCGGTGGCAACTCGCCGGGGTTCTACCGAGGTCGGCGCGAATACGATGTTGTCTACCGTTCATATCGACGTCGATCAGGGCTCTACAATGGATTAGGGCACTATGTGCAAAAATGCAAAATCATGCCAAAAGATTAGGCCAAGGATTTTGAGTCAGAGGTGTGTACAATTCTTGAGTCATGAATTCGTGATCATGAGCACTGCTCTTCGTACAAATTGAGACTACTCACTAGAACACTAGGTCACCAGGTCGCGCGCGCATGGCCTGACTACGTGAGTACATGTACAGGGGAGGGAGGGAATGGGTTTTGCCCCTTTATAGTCTCTCCTCTCTCTCTGTGTATATACGCATATATAAAGTATATATACATATACAATATATATATATTGTATACGCATATATTTTGATGTATAAAAAATATATACATGTATACAAAGTTTATATACGTCATATTACTTTGTATACATATATATTAAAAAAATAAAAAAAGGAAAAAAAAAACTGTGCGCCATATGCCGCCATCCCCGCGCCGTTCCGTCTCCCCCCTCTCCGCGCGCGGCGACTAGCCGCGAATTAGCGGTTTCGGAGTACGTGAGCCCAGATGGCTTAGACGCCGAGCTGCCCCCATCAATTCCATTGTCTCCGTCGCGCCTGAGTAACGAACTCGGTGCACCTAAAAGGCCCACGGCCCAGACAAGCCCATTGGCTTAGCTTCTTCCCAATCCCAGCAGATCTGCTCGTCTACTCATCTTCTTCAACAGTTTCAATCCAACGTCTGGTGGTCTCTCCGCAAGTCCGCAAGGGTTTGAGACTTGGGGGAGGTCTGCGTCGTCGCCGTTGTTGGTCGGAGCATCACCTGGGCGGTTTTCTCCTGTCTGTCCAGCATCACCCATGGCGGCATGGCGCATAAAGGGGTAATCCTACTGTCTTTTCGCATGTATCTAAAAATTCATCGAAAACTTGTGTCAGTATTGGAACGACCTCAAGGTGTTCGATAGAATGCCCAGTAGAGTCAGCGTGCCGCTGTTTCGTCCTATGTCAACACAAGCTTCACCACGAACACCAAACACGAACTTCACCACTCTACCAATATAGATTTTCGCAATGCACGCGGCCACTCCATGACGCGCTTATTCTACGGTGACTAACGACCAGAACCGATTGATTGCAGCCCGACGCGCCCGGTGGCCTCAGCAGCGGCAGCACGGTGAAGCTCAAGGACCTCGTCCCGGCGGCCACCAACAATGTGAACACGACGTTCATCGCGCTCGACAAGGCGGCCAGGATGGCGTCGCCGCACGGCCGCACCGACACGAGGAGACGTGCATGACGCTCGTGGCCGACGAGACGGCGGCGGCGCACTTCCTCCTGTGGGGCGCCGAGTGCGACGCGTTCGAGCCGAGGAACATCGTGCGGCTGACGGGCGGCATCTTCTCCTACCACAGGAGCAACAGCCTCGTGCTGCGGGCCGGCCGCCGCGGCCGCACGGAGAAGGCGGGCAAGTTCACGATGCTGTTCGTCGAGACGCCCAACATGAGCGAGGTGAAGTGGGCGCTCGACCCCGGCGACCCCAGGAGGATGGTGCAGGAGGCCGTCGTCTCGCCGCACTCTCAGGTGTTCAAGCCGCTGCAGTGACTGACTGACCAACCTAAGGTCTGGTTTCTGACGTCAATGTGGTTCTGTCACTCTTTTTTTTCGCGTCGATGAACAATTGCACAATGTTGATTAAGGTGTGATTCTCACAGGTTCCCTGCTTTGATTAAGGGCAATTTGAACTGGATGATTGATAGAGAAAAACTCATATGGATACAGGAGTGAGTTTTTAGAGATATCGTACTTCTAGAGGCGAACGAATAGCCAATACTTCTAGATTGAGAAGAGGAGAAATTAAAATATTGAGAAGTTAAACGAGGTCTGTCATTAACATATATTTTGTTAATTATTTTAAATTTAAAAATAAATTAATATGTTTCTTTAAGCAACTTTTCCTATATTCTTTCAAAAAGTATTTTAGAAAATCGTATGCGTGCGAAAATCAATAGACTTTACCATCCTATGTTCTCAAACGCAGTTCTAGAACACAATCTTTACAGTTCTAGAACACCTTTTCCAAGTTCTAGATAATTTTCTCCATGGAATGCAGCCTTTTCAAAGTGTCCAGGCTGAGGTGGTGTTTGAAAGTCCTGAAGATAAAGTGTTTCACGCAAAACGAGGTGATAATAACGTGTGATTAATTGAGTTTTAATTATTACAAACTTGAAAAATGGATTAATCTAACATTTTAGAGCAACTTTCATATTAAAAATTTTCGCACGAAACGCACCGTTTGGGAGTTTGAAAAACGTGCCATGAAAGTTTATTTTTTATCTGTGTTTTTTTAGAGTTCTCGAACAGGGCCTGAATGGGGGAAAAGCCTTTGTAGAACAGAACTATTCCATCCAACCGGATTCCCCGGAGCGATGTATATATAGGTCCTGTTCGAATCCTCTAAAAAAAAGAGAATGAAAATTTGAATACTCGTGGCATGTTTTTTAAACTGCTAAACGGTACGTTTCATGTGAAAACTTTCTATATTAAAGTTGTTTTAAAATATCAGATTAATCTATTTTTCAAGTTTGTAATAATTAAAACTTAATTAATCATACGTTAATATCATCTCGTTTTACGTAAAACACTTAATCTTAATTTTTATCTTCAGATAAAAGAACACCGCCATACTCTCTCCACCGTCCGATCAAGCAGCGTTCGGGTGTAACGCAGAGCAATCTCCCATTCAGCCAAAAGAAGAAAATAATCACACCCAGGAAGAAAGAAATTAAAGCGGGCCCCATCCAGCCCATGCCGTGGGACGTGCATTTTCTTCTTCTTGCAGCACAAGCCGCGGCCGTGAGATCTTCCGGCAAGCCGGGGGGAGGCGCGCGCTTATAAAAAGAAAGAAACAGATCTTTTCGGTTAAGTTTTCCCTTCCACACGAACAACATAAATAAATTTTAAACGAGAAAAAAAGAAAAGAAGAAGGCTTCTCCTCTTCTTCTTCCTCGTATTGCTGCTGTGCTGTTGGTCTCCGCCGGTGAAAGCGACGGGCCGCGCGGTGATGGTGCAGCTGCCGTCGCGTTCGTGGTGAATCTTGGACACTCGGTAATTTCTTGGTCATCTTTTCCCCGTTCTTTTCCGCGAGTCTGGGTGGGTTACGCACACAAAAATGCTGGGGTTTCTCTTCGATGCGATTCGATGGCGAATGGGGATGACGCACGAAGCCCCTGCGGCGGAGGGCGAGACACGAGCGATCGAATATCCTCAGTTTATCTTTTTCCACGCCGTTCGCTTCCCGCGATCTTTGTTTCCTACGACGACGATGACGAGTACACCGGGAATATCCCCCAGAGGAATCCATGGTGGATTCAACGAATCAAAACTACGCAACCGTGTGCAGTGTGTGTGCCGTACTGTTGAAGTCTGTGCCGTTGCGCGGGTCACGATCTTGTGCGACAAGCCTGAGAGAAGGTTCCGATTCCCATCTCTCGGCCAGTTTTCTTGGAGAAGGATTAGAATTCCAAGCACGTTGTTGTATGGGCGTGATAAATTCGGAGAGTTCGTTTGCTCCAGAATTCTTGGGGGGATTGGTCAACACCGATGTGCTTCTAGTAGTCCTCTTTTCTCACTGGGCTCCATTTTTCAAGGAAAAAACCGAAGCCAAGTCTCGTTCGTGTATCATGTTTTTTGGGTCGCCTTCTTGTGTGTATATATATATTCCTCGTGCTGGTGTTGCCATCAGATCAGTTATGTGAGATTGAAATTGACAACTCCTTCAATTGATCTGCAGGTTCTTGTGGTAATTCTGTAATTGTTTGTTCTAGTGGTTCTTGTGTGGGGGAAGCAGATGGCGTGGTCGAGGATTGCGAGGGGCTCGCAGCTCACGCAGTCGCTCTCGAGGATTGTCGCCGAGGGCAACGCGGCCGCAACTCCGGCGGCGTACGCGCTCCGCAATGCGGCGGTGCTAGGCCAGCGCGCCTCGTCGGCGTCGGCGTCGTCGTTCCACAGCCTCGCGTTGGCGGGGCTTGCTGACAAGTACGCGGCCGCCGCAGCTGCCGGGCGGCTCCAGCCGAGCAGGGGGATTAGCACGACGTCCCCTGCGCTGCGCCCCGCGGCGGAGGCGGCGGCGAGGGTGGAGTGCTCGGACGCTGCCGATGAGTCAGCGACGGCGGCGGTGCCGGACCTCGGGCCGACGCGGCCGGGGGAGAAGCCGCGCGTGGTGGTGCTCGGGACCGGGTGGGCGGCGTGCCGGTTCCTCAAGGACGTGGACACGCGCGCCTACGACGTGGTGTGCATCTCGCCGCGGAACCACATGGTGTTCACGCCGCTGCTGGCGTCGACGTGCGTCGGCACGCTGGAGTTCCGGTCCGTCGTGGAGCCCGTCAGCCGCATCCAGTCGGCGCTCGCCACCCGCCCGGGCTCCTACTTCTTCCTCGCCTCCTGCTCCGGCATCGACACGCGGCGGCACGAGGTGTACTGCACGGCGGCGGACAGCGACGGGCTCCCCACCAACCCGTACAACTTCAAGGTGTCCTACGACAAGCTGGTGATCGCCAGCGGCTCCGAGCCGCTCACCTTCGGCATCAAGGGCGTCGCCGAGAACGCCATCTTCCTCCGCGAGGTCAGCCACGCGCAGGAGATCCGCCGCAAGCTGCTCACCAACCTCATGCTCTCCGAGAATCCAGGTACTCAACAACCACACATCACCTCGTCCATGGCGACGCATGGTTGATCAGTTCCTGATCGTTTGGTGATCATTGTGTGTAGGCTTGTCGGAGGAAGAGAAGCAGCGGCTCCTGCACTGCGTCGTCGTCGGCGGGGGGCCGACCGGGGTGGAGTTCAGCGGCGAGCTGAGCGACTTCATCACCCGCGACGTGCGGGAGAGGTACGCTCACGTCAAGGATTACGTCAAGGTCACCCTCATCGAAGCCAACGAGATCCTCTCCTCCTTCGACGTCGGGCTGCGCCAGTACGCCACGGACCACCTCTCCAAGGTACGCGCTAGCCTATAACCTCACCTCCATCAATGGCGATCACCGTGAATTTAATTGTTGGAATAGTGTGTTCTTGTGTCTGTCATTTGCGTGTTTTAGGTGATCACACGATTGGAAAGATTAGTCGTTGTTCCGCTGTATCGAGTAACTTTTTTGTAACACTAATCGTTGCAGTACGGCGTGAACCTGGTGCGCGGCGTGGTGAAGGAGGTGAAGCCGAGGGAGATCGAGCTGAGCGACGGGAGCCGCGTGCCGTACGGCCTCCTCGTCTGGTCCACGGGCGTCGGGCCGTCGGAGTTCGTGAAATCGCTGCCGCTCCCGAAGTCGCCCGGCGGGAGGATCGGCGTGGACGAGTGGCTCCGCGTGCCGTCGGTGGAGGACGTGTTCGCGCTGGGCGACTGCGCGGGGTTCCTGGAGGGGACGGGGCGCGCCGTGCTGCCGGCGCTGGCGCAGGTGGCGGAGCGGGAGGGGAGGTACCTGGCGCGGGTGATGTCGAGGATCGCGGCGCAGGACGGGGGCGGCAAGGCGGGCCGCGCGGGGAGTGCGGAGCTCGGGGAGCCGTTCGTGTACAAGCACATCGGGAGCATGGCGTCGGTGGGGAGGTACAAGGCGCTGGTGGACCTGAGGGAGAACAAGGACGCCAAGGGGGTGTCCATGGCGGGGTTCGTCAGCTGGCTCATGTGGCGGTCGGCGTACCTGACGCGGGTGGTGAGCTGGAGGAACAGGTTCTACGTGGCGGTCAACTGGGCCACCACGCTCGTGTTCGGCAGGGACAACACCAGGATCGGCTGATGAATGATGATGGGGGGTGAAAGGTTTTGGTCGGGATTTGGCTGGACGTGTTCGGTTCTCTGAATAATCCACGCGTTCTGGAAGACGGATTGGAAGATTCTTATTTTTTTTACTACTTGTTTTCTTAATTAAATTTCATCTATGTAAGTGATGATTTATTAATTGTTTTATACGGTTGGATAGTGAGCCATATACCTTGGTTCCGCGGTTGAATTAGGAGAAAAGCATCAAAGACACACGTTTAAGACAACTTTGTGAGTTGTAATTGTTTTTCAGTTATAGCAAGCGTTCAAGGGAAATTGGACGCTCCACCTGAACTAACTCCTCCCCCAAGTATCAGCATCTAGCCGTTGTCTACACGACTCGAAATGTTAGTGGCCATGATCTAACCCCTACTACAGCGTTCACGACAGGCTTTCATGCCCTACCCCTAAAGACGAAGAACAATATATGCAATCTAAGCTTGAGCTAACTCATCCCATTCCCCTTTCCCCCTTCTCAGGCACATGGTGCGTCCCGGGAAGAGATGACTCCCCTTGATCTATTTGGATCAACCTGTTTGAATCAAGGCACACCTTGCAGTCCTCGAGCAGCCCAGAGTCTGTCCCCAGCCTACCATGACCTGGTTCTTGGGTGGTGGCCAGCCACCATGCAACAACAGAGAGGATGCGTGGCCATCTCCGAACAGTTTTAGGGGCACACTTCGATTCGAGCCGGTTGACCCAAACAGAGTTTCGAGCGTTCAACCTTTTTTTAGTTTGGATCGGGCGGTGTTGACCCATAACCCATGCAGTCTCTAACAACTTGCATTTCAAACTAAGCAACTTAGGCCCCTTTCGATTCTCATACAAGGCAAAAGATAAAATTCCAAATTATCGTGGCACGCTTTTCAAATTGTTAAACGGTGCGTTTCGTACGAAAATTTTTTATATGAAAGTTGTTCTAAAATATCAAATAAATCCATTTTTTAAGTTTATAATAATTAAAACTCAATTAATCACATGTTAATGTCATCTCGTTTTACGTAAAACATTTAATCTTCATTTTTATTTTTATCTTCAGTAGATTCAAACATCACCTTAACACCTTAACCAAGTGAGGACCCTCTTGGCTCTTTTCCCATTGTCCAGCCCCACCCCAAAACGGTAATCCGTACATCCAGTGCCGTGTTCCAATGTGGTCGCACAAACATGGTAACGAATTAGGAATTCTACCGGTCAACCTATCGGCAATAGTAACAATCTCAGTCTCAGCAACCAGCAAGAGATCCCACGGAGGTCGAGCAGCCATGCAACCGCCAAATCCAAATGCTGGCTGGCCCACGCCATGGCCCATGGGGAGGAGAGAGATAATGAAGGTCAACTTGGGTTGGGACTTAATACGGATGAACTCACTAACAACTTGGGTTGGAACAGGATTACCGTGGACGGGAATAAGTCCACTTGCTGTCACTCAACTTTACATCGAGTTTAATTGACATGCTTTATCCCCAATACCAGAAATCTTCACACCCTAAACTATACAAAACCATGTAACAAGTATCCAATGGCAGTATCAGCAGTTGGTTTAGCTAACGTGACATCCTAGTCAGCAAAAAGAAAATAAAAAATATGATATGACCCACATGTCAGCGCCCATTCCACAACATCGAGTGTAGGACCCTCCACGCCGCTAAGGAGGTTTGCCCAAGCACCTCGCTCGCGTTCCAGTGCCACCTTGTCGACGTCGGCGAGTCCGAACCCCACCGCACCTGCTATTCCGGGTAGGGGTGCTCCTTCTCTGCCAGGATCGCCGTTGCCGCTGTCTCCCCTCGCGTTCTAGCTCAACCTTTTCCTCCTCTTCGTCCACGGACCAACCCGACGAGGCCAACCAAGAATACAAATCCCCACATCACCAATCCACACAACTTACACAAGCTCACAGCTTGCGGGGAAGGGGAAGGAGAAAACTCGCCTGAGATTTTCTCCTCTCTTGTCTACTTCTGTTTCTTGGATTGATATACGGTTCTTGGGGCGATGGCGCCATCAATCTGGTTTTAGGAGAAGAAGTGGAGGCAGGTCTCTTGATCTGATGATAGTGAGCACGACGTCGACGACGACTACCGCTGAGGCGTTCACCGCAACATCTGTCACGAAGATGCGGGCGGGGTCGGCTATGGCTGTCACGAAGATGCGGGCAGGGTCGGCTATGGCCGTGGCAGGAGGCATGTGCACAAGGGTCGCCGCTGTCGAGCGAAGGCAGTCCGACATGATATAGTGCGACGACCGCTGCAAAGATGCGGGCAGGCTCGGCTACGGCTGCGGCGAGCTACACGTGCACAAAGCGCGGCTCGACGTGAGAAAAAGAAAAGAGAAAAGAAGAGTGGGCACTGATTTTATGTGGGCCCCATCAATTTTTTTAATTTTTTTTTTTACTAGGATGCTATGTCAGCTAAATCAAGTGTTGATACTACCATGGAACCTTTGTTACACAGTTTTGTATAATTTAGTGATAAAGGCTTCTGATATTGAAGATAAGAGATATCAATTAAACTCGATGTAAAGTTAAAAGGACAGCAGCAAGTGGACTTATTCCCCATGGACGTGTCACCCACAAATGGCATTTGATCGCATATTTGATCCGTTTCTTGTACATGTAACAAAGAGAGAGAAAATTCTTTCATGGGTTGAATCATTCATTGGTGTCGATTTATACTTTAAGCCCAGACGAAAACGAAAATGTGCTACACTAGTAACACCTCCAGCTGTAAAGCCTGTAACAAGTAACAACTGCACATTCTCTATATTGATGAATCAAGAGGACAGGTCATACAACGTCACTGTAACCTACTAACAATTTGAAATTGTAGTCAGCAAGCATGGAAAACATATAAGTTCGTTTATACCACAATCTATCCATTCCATCAGAGATATGAATCGGAGTATCGGACGTATCATCTTTTCTGATAATTAAAAAGCTGCCCGCATAGCACCCCTAGTTGCATCACGCTTCATCTCAGCAGCTTTTCCACTTCCTCGGAAGTACATGTACACTTGCTGCATTCACAAATGTCAAAACGGCTCAGAGAGACTACTTGAGATTTCATTTCATAAAAGCAGATTTGTTATTCGCAGGACTGACCTGGATAACCCAGATGCTGAGCAATGATTCGACGCAGAACAATCCAAATCCAACAAAGTAGAAGATCTGCAAAGAAAAATTACACCAATTACTTGACCGACCAGATCAGACCTCTATTTTTTGGGCAAGCATCTGAAAGGTAAGTTGATTATATTCATGAATCGAAACTGCATATCTAACCATAGTTACTTAGCATCTAACAATAAGACGATGCACACTTACCCCCACCAAAGCATTCTTGCTGATGAGATCAATTGCTGGCAAAATTCCCCTGCGAGAGTATAAGATTAGCATTAGTTCATGCAAGTTCAACTCTCACGACTCTCAGACACTAGAGAATCCTTAGGCCCACTCTCCTCACTACACTAGCTAAGAAATCCATCCAATCATTTTTTTATAGTATTTTTGTATGTGTTAAACAGAGGAGCTTCAGATCCCACATATTGAAGTGCCTATTTTTGTTGTTTCTATTGAATAGATAATATACTACCACTTCATAAATCATAACTTAAGCTCAACTAAGGAAACTCCAACATCCAGGGCTGTGAAATCAAATGGTACATTGTTCTATGATCATCCCAGCTTAAACTGTATCTTATGCGTCAATATTATATTGCTGGAAAGCAGGTGCATCAAAACTTGCATAGACAAAGAGGTCACTTCACTGATAAAAAAGCCATTTGTACAACATGCAAGTAGGTCACCCTTTTAGTTTCAGTCTCCATATTCCCATTGACAGAATATGAACAAGCAGGGAACTTACGCCAATGATTTTCCCTCAAAGACAACAGGAGGAGCCACAGCAGAAAATACACAGAAAAGAATATGGAACTGCAAAGACAGGAAATTCAAGAATTATGTTCCCACACATTCAAAATCGCCAAATATCTTACATATATATAACAATGACTCGTCACTTACCAGGTAAACCAAGAAGAACAATCCAAACTTCAAGGCACTATCAGTCCTACAAAACAAGTGTCCAATAAATGTTACTTGCTCATATACACAAGAAAAGCACAGAGAAGTTCGCAGAAACAATACCTTATAGCATTATACAGAGGTCGATACCATAAAACATATGCACCAGGAACCCCAGAGATGAAGTAGATGATTGCCAGCAACCATATCTTCACTCCTGAAAATGGACATAGCATTCTTAAAGGATTACAGCCTTAAAGAACTGGTCAATGTACAAGCAATGCCATAAGTGTCGTGAGTATACCTTCCCCCTTGACCCAAGCTGAAGTAACTGCTATGACGTTCCAGAAGAGACAGCAAACCAATCCTACTCGACACCAAAGAAAGTTGTCTTAATTTTGCGTATAACAGAATGGAATGTTGAACTTGAATATAATTAAGAAAAATTCAAAAGCTCATCCCTATTGTTTTAGAATTCTTATTAATTTGACTTGCAATACAGACATAGTCACAAAAGCTCACTAACAAAATTCTAATGATAAAACATGTGACTAAGATCATAGAGGAGACTGGAAAATTTGCCTTCCCAGTCTTACAGTTTGCTCACATACCACAGGAAAGAATGTTGAACAGTTAAAGGTGGAAAATTTCTGAAAGAAGGGTGAAAATGCAAACTTTGTAGAAGACTAAAATGCTTGTCCATTATGCAGTTAAAACATTACCGAAGTGCAAGAGCAACATACCAAGAAATGATGCAAATGCAACATATTGCATTCTTTGAAGGTGACTCGGTATCTCATTGGTGATATCATGATGGATGAGTGGCAGAAATGGAGGCCAGTTTTTCTCCTCAATGACAATACCAGCTGCAAAAGTGTCATACCAATAAAGTGGCATAAGTTTAATAGCTCGTGAGAAATGTTTAATACATAAAGTTATATTAGTCTGAACACTTGTTAATCTAAAATGAACTACAAGGATCTACAGCTCTAGCACAAAAGCTACACGGTACACGGATATCATTTTTGAAAAAAAGTGGTTTGTTTATGATGTTCTGAAGATACACTTGTTTTGAGAAACTCTCGCTAATGACGTTACCAGTACCACATTGCAGTTGCATTTGACATAATCACAATTCACATGTAACAGATTAAGAGTCACATAAGTGATCATTGCCACATTACCTCATAGTTCGTACTATGTAATATCTTAAATGACATCTAATATAAGAAATCTTTTTTGCCACATGAGCCACAAGAGAAAATATTACAAAGCAACATTGTTTCTATGAATTAGTGAGTAAAGAAAATGAACATTTACCTCGCGCTGCAGCCTCCTCCCTCCTTTTTAGCTCCTGATCAACAAATGAAGATAATAATGTATAAATGTAACAATCAGAAAGTAACAAACTATCATGGATCAAACTAATTATGTCAGAGTAAAGCATAGAATTCCTTGTGCAGGTAGTAAGCTGATTTTTAGAGAGGAAAAGAACGCTGCGTTACAAATTTATGATTCTGAATACTTCAGACTAAGGACTAATATCTGCTGTGTTTCGCATAAAAAAATAAGACCAAGAAGCATCAGATTCCAACAAACTCTTTTGTTGACCTATTGTAATGGACACAACTTTCCCAACTCACATCTCTCTTTTTTCGCGCGCACGCTTTTCAAACTGCTAAACAGTATGTTTTTTGCAAAAAGTTTCTATACGAAAGTTGCTTTAAAAAATCAAATTAATCCATTTTTGAAAAAAAAAATAGCTAATACTTAATTAATCACGCGCTAATGGACCATTCCGTTTTCCGTGCGCTTTGCCTGTGTTGGGAGCACCAACAAACGAACAAAGCCTAATGGGTGATACAACTGCATATGTTCATGGTGTACCTTCTCCCTCTTGTTCAATTCTGCTTCCCTAGCTTGCAGCTCCTTTTCCCTATTCTTCAGGTCCTGAGTATCAATACAGCGCACATTAGTACAAAGCAACATTAGGTACTATTCCATGAAGGATCCTCTACTGTACAGCATTCTAGCTGTAGTTCAACTGAGACGGATAAACCGCACATTCATACAAACCTTGGAAGAGTCAAGAGGGATATCAACCGTAGCCCCAAAGGCTGCAGGCTCAGGAGGAAGAGGCGAAAGCCGTGAATTCGACGCGGAAGGCACATTCCTGGGATTCTGCATTGCAGTACAGTTTAAACAGTTGGTAGGTAACAAACCATTAATTGTAAATTCTAAGTATTCAACCCCCACCCCACCGAGGCACCGACAATGGTCCAACTGAGAAGAACAGAACACCGAACAGCTTACCGGCATGTAGAACGCGCCGCCGCCATAGCTGGGCTGCCCTCCAGCCTTACCGCGCGCTTGTTCCTACAGAGAAACCACGAAAATAAATTCATCCGCGCCCGAACAAACGAGGGTTTAGGCACCAATGCATCATCGGAACACCCCAAATAAAAATCCCCAAATTAGCGTCGGTGATATAACAATGCGAGAAAAAAATTTTAAAAAAAGGGCCACCGATTCACCCACGACACACGGTTAGATCTGCGGCCGCCAACCAGATCCGAACACGAACGAACACACACGCCGCTCCTCTCGCGGACGACTAACGCGCACGGAGAAGGGCAAGGAACACGAAACCAGATCCGCTGCGCCCGGCGGGAACGTGGAGAAAAGGAGGGAGAGGGAGAGGATGGGTTCCTCACCGAGAAAGGGTTCACGTCGTCCTCCTCGAAGGGGTTGCTGTCGTAGCGCCCCGCCATCTCGGCCCCGTCTTCCCCTTCCCTCGGGGTTGGCTTGGCTTGGGGCTCGCTCTCCTCGCCCGCGCCGACAATGATGGCGGTGGAGGAGCAGTGGGGTGGAGGAGACGACGAGACGAGACGATGAGTCCTGCCAAATACAGCGGCCGCGCGCACGCACGCACGCGCGCACGCACCGCCGCCCCCACCGAGGCAGAAACGAACGAGTGACCGCGACGACTCTCGGTGAAGAGGGGAGGCGGGTGGACGCGCACACACGCGGGACGGACTGCAGCTTTTGTAACCGCTCGCGGGCCAACCCTCCGTGTTTTTTTAAAATTTCTTTTTGTTGCCAATCTTAATGGTCCCACGGTTTATGGAAATATTGGGTCCACTCAAATTATGTGTGTAACGGACGGAAATTGAATCCTATTTGAACAGAGACAGATTTTTTTTGCTCTTATCCTCTCTTTCTCTGTCTCTTCCTCGGGAAACTCTCTATTCTTTTATTCCTGCGCCAGCCTATGCTTCCCTGGTCCTGATCACCTGTGCGCACAGGTGCTCGGGACGAGCAGATGCCTCCGGAACTCCGTCCACTTGCGTACCTGCACGGGTAGGCGTGCGATAAGTTTTTGGGGAGCGTCTCGACGCGACTGCTCCTGTTCCTGTTATTCTTCGACTACACTGCAACCTTTTCGTCGGGCTCTTCTTCCTCTACATCAACATGTCGAACACTGGTGCTGGTGCTGCTGGAGAAGGTGCAGGAAACGGCGGTGGTGTTACTGGAGGAGGTGGCACCGAGAACGACTACACCAACGGAGGCAATACAATTGCTTCATCATCTATTGGAGCGTTCTCCGAGTATTTCTCAATTCTTCTATTGGTGCTTAACATGTTGTTAGATGCTATACTCTCTCTTAGTATCTTCATGTATATCATCATGTTAGGATCATTATCCTTTGTGAATGTTGTTGATACTTATGCTTATATCGTTAAAAGCATGCTCATATTTAACACCAACACTAGATAATTCAACTATATACATGTCATGTGCAGTATCTTATTTTTCTGGATTAAAATACGTTGATTTATGACCAAATTTTCAACAATTCAAAAACTTGATAGGTCATTTTCGGTAGTTGGTTTTGCGGCATCACTAAAACCACATGCTTTCGATGGTTCAAATTATAAAAGATGGAAAGCACGTGCACTATTGTGGTTGACGGCTATGCAATGTTTCTTTGTTTCACGGGGCAAGACGCTCGAACGGCCTCTCTCGCTTGAGGAGGAGGCTAAGTTCGAGGCCACGAATTGCTTGTTCCGTGGAGCATTGATCAGTGTATTAGCTGACAATATAGTGGACGTGTATATGCACGTGCCTTCAGAGAAGGACATGTGGGATGCTCTTGAGGCTAAGTTCGGAGTCTCCAATGCTAGCAGCGAGCTGTATGTCATGGAGCAGTTTTATGACTACAAGATGGTCGATGACCGATTTGTAGTGGAACAAGCTCATGAGATTCAGATGCTGGCAAAGGAACTTGAGAACAACAGCTGCGAGTTGCCGGACAAGTTTGTGGCGGGTGGCATTATTACCAAATTGTCACCTTCTTGGTCGAACTTTGCCACTTCTCTGAAACACAAGAGGCAAGTTCAGTGTTATTGATCTCATTGGCTCTTTGGGTGTTGAAGAGAAGGCGAGGGCAAATGACAACCGCAGCAAAAAGGTCGAGGGAGGTTCTTGCGCCAATTTGGTGCAGAAGAAGAACCCTCATGCATCTCACAACAACAAGAAAGTCAAACCTGATGTCAAACCCAAGGCAACAACCAATTTTAAGAAGAAAAGCAAGGGAAAGGCAAAGGGTGACTGCTTTGTGTGCGGTAAGCCTGGACATTGGGCCAAGGATTGTCCTGATCGCAAGGACAAAAAGTCTGCAAACATGGTTATTAGTGATGACGGAGAAACATCGGGGTACGACAATTTTTTACCTACAGTTCTCTCTGTTTTTCACTCACCTGATTGGTGGGTTGATACTGGTGCTAATATTCATGTGTGTGCTGATATTTCTCTGTTTTCTTTTTATCAAGTTGGGAGAGGTTCCTCCTTGTTGATGAGAAACGGATAGCTTGCGGCTGTTCATGGTGTTGGTACGGTCGATCTGAAGTTTACTTTGGAAAAGACCGTGTAGCTGAAGAACGTGCAACATATCCCTTCAATAAAAAAAGAATGTAGTTAGCGACTCTCTATTGTGTCGTATCTAAATATGAAACTTTTAATGACAGCGGTGGCTTATTTCGCTTTTCTTTAGATGATATGTGTAATAAAGTTGTGAACCATATAAGCAATGATGATGAGTCCAATGTGTGGCATTCATAACTTTGTCATGTGAATTTTGGTTGTATGACGCGCTTAGCTAACATGAGTTTAATCCCGAAATTCACTTTGGTTAAAGGTTCTAAGTGTCATACTTGTGTTCAATCGAAAGAACCTCACAAGCCTCACAAGACATCAAAGGTGAGAAATTTGGCACCTCTAGAATTTGTTCATTCCGATTTATGCGAAATAAACGGCGTGTTGACTAAAGGAGAAAAGAAATACTTCATGACTCTTATAGATGATTGCACTAGATTTTGCTATGTGTACTTATTGAAAATCAAAGATGAAGCATTGCATTACTTTAAGATCTATAAGGCTGAAATAGAAAACCAACTTGAAAGGAGAATCAAACGGTTGAGGTCTGATCGAGGTGAAGAGTATTTTTCTAATGAGTTTACTTCATTCTGCGAAGAGTTTGGAATTATTCATGAGAGGACGTCTTCCTATTTACCCCAGTCAAATGGGGTGTCCGAAAGAAAGAACCGCACTCTAACTGAGTTGGTGAATGCCATGTTAGACACTGCGGGACTTTCCAAGGAATGGTAGGGTGAGACAATATTGACTGTGTGTCATGTCCTGAATAAAATTCCTACTAAGAATACTGAAGTAACCCCATTCGAGGAATGGGAAAAAAAGAAGTTAAATCTCTCATACTTGCGCACATAGGGATGTTTGGCTAAGGTAAATGTACCTATAGTCAAAAAGCGCAAACTTGGACCAAACACCGTGGACTGTGTGTTCTTGGGTTATGATATCCACAGCGTGGGATATAGATTCTTAATTATAAATTCTGGAGTACCTGACATGAGAGTTGGTACAATTTTTGAGTCCAGAGATGCTACATTTTTTTAGAATGAATTTTCCATGAAAAACACACCTAGCACTTCTAGTGAAGAACATATTTTATCCCCTGAGTCTTTTATGCCAATAGAACACAATGATCAAACGCCTGAGGAAAATCCTGAGGAGGATAACATTATAGCTACTCGAAAGAGTAAGAGACAAAGGACTGCAAAGTCTTTTGGTGATGACTACATTATATAAGTTGTGAATGACACTCCAAGAACCATAGAAAAGGCATATTCATCTCCTGACGCTGACTATCGGAAGGAAGCGGTACGCAGTGAGATAGACTCGATTATGTCTAATGGTACTTGGGAAGTCATCGAGCATCCATATGGGTGCAAACCTGTAGGATGCAAGTGGGTTTTCAAAAAAAAAAAGCTTAGGCCTGATGGTACAGTTGAAAAGTATAAGGCAAGGCTTGTGGCCAAGGGTTATACCCAAAAGGAAGGCGAGGATTTTTTTCGATACTTATTCACCAGTTGCTCGCTTGACCATGATTCGAGTCCTACTTGCTCTGGCAGCCTCTCATGGTCTTCTCGTTCATCATATGGACGTTACGACAGCTTTCCTTAATGGAGAGTTGGAAGAGAAGATCTACATGGATCAACCAGACGGGTATGTATTAGAAGGTCAAGAGGGAATGGCGTGCAAGCTGTTGAAGTCCTTGTATGGCCTCAAACAAGCACCTAAGCAATTGCATGAGAAGTTTGACAAAACACTTATATCTATTGGCTTTGTTGTGAACGAGGCTGACAAATGTGTGTACTATCACTATGGTGGGAGAGAGGGAGTGATCTTATGTTTATATGTCGATGACATATTGATCTTTGGGACCAGCCTTGATGTGATTGAGGAGGTCAAGGACTTTCTATTCAAAAGCTTTGAGATGAAGGATTTGGAAGTGGCTGATATTATTCTTAACATTAAGCTACTGAGAGGAGATGAGGGTGAGATTACACTTGTGCAATCTCACTATGTGGACAAGGTCTTAAGTCGCTTTGGGTATAGTGACTGCAAGCCAGCTCCTACTCCTTACGATCCCAGTGTACTATTAAGGAAAAATCTAAGAATAGCAAGGGATCAACTGAGATACTCCCAGATCATTGGTTTATTGATATATTTAGCTAGTGCAACGAGGCCTGACATCTCATTTGCTGTGAGCAAGTTGAGCCGGTTTGTTTCAAATCCGAGAGATGATCACTGGCATGCTCTGGAAAGGGTAATGCGCTATCTAAAAGGCACAATGGACTATGGAATTCACTACACTGGCTACCCAGAAGTGCTAGAGGGCTATAGTGATTCAAATTGGATATCAGATGTTGATGAGATAAAGGCCACAAGTGGATATGTGTTCACACTTAGACGTGGCGCTGTTTCCTAGAAGTTTTGCAAGCAGACCATCTTAACAAGGTTAACAATGGAAGCAGAACTCACAGCATTAGATACTGCCGCTGTTGAGGCCGAGTGGCTTCGTGAGCTCCTGATGGATTTGCCGGTGGTTGAAAAACCAGTCCCAGCTATCTTGATGAACTGTGATAATCAAACGGTGATTATTAAGGTGAACAGTTCGAAGGACAACATGAAGTCATCTAGACATGTAAAAAGAAGACTGAAGTTTGTCAGAAAACTGAAAACTCTGGAGTGATAGCATTGGACTATATCCAGATGGTTAAAAATCTGGCAGACCAGTTCACTAAGGGACTATCACGTAATGTGATAGACAGTGCATCGAGCGAGATGGGCTTGAGACCCACTTGAAATTACACAATAGTGGTAACTCATCCTTTGTAACCAAAGATCTCGTGAATTAGGATGACGAAACAAACTATTGGATGATTGAGAAGAGAGACCCTTAAATGGACTCATCTCTGTGATGTACTTCTCTCTTTTTCTATATGGCAGGATGATATATACCTTAACGTGATCTGAGTGGTTTTTCCTAAAAACAAAGATGTTGGCCTACAGAACATCTTAGAAGGAACACACCTATATGAGTCTGACTGCTAGTCACAGTCTATGAGGTTTGGGTGATCTCTAGATACTCATGAAAAGGCCTGGAGTATGACTTATACGCTCCAAACAGAGGGGATGCAAATGGTAGCCTAGTATCAGTCAAGGAATTGAGTAAAATCTGACTGCACAAGACTAACGATTCAAGGCATAGTCCATTGTTCAGTTGTGGTCTGATGTAACTCCTTTTCTAGGTGAAAGTTCAATTTAACAGTCTCCACCGAAACACTGGTATAACAAACAGGTTCAGAATTGAGAGCATTTCCTGTGAACCATGAAATTTGGTGGGGATTGTTGGAATAAATGGGCTATGCCCAAATTATTCTCAATAAATTTCATTGGCCCACAATTATTGCTATAGGGATTAATACCACTGTAAAAATTTAAGTGGAGAGATCTCAACTTAAATAGGAAGCTATTAGAGAGTCCCTATTGACCGGTTGAGGTGGTGGTGGGACTATCACGCACGCGCGCGCCGAGCCGAGGGCGTGGGCGAGGCGACGGCGGCTGCTGCTCTCTCTCTCTCTCGTAATTTTTGCAACGGACAGGAATTGAATCCGATTCAATTAGCGTAATTGAACATACTTCAATAGAGGTGTTGTTACTCCTGTAACAGACGAGAATTGAATCCAATTCAATCAGCGCAATTGAACAGATCTATAACAGATTCCTCTCCCTCTCCGTACTATAAAAGGCCACCACCGGGACAGACAGAGAGATTTTTTTTGTGCTCTCATCCTCTCTCTCGCTTTCTCTTCCTCGGGAAACTCTCTATTCTTCTGTTCCTGCGCCAGCCTCTGCTTCCCTGGTCCTGATCACCTGTGTACACGGGTGCTCGGGACGAGCAAGTGCCTCCGGAACTCCGTCCGCTTGCGTACCTGCACGGGTAGGCATGCGATCAAGTTTTTGGGGAGTGTCTCGATGCGACTACTCCTGTTCCTGTTATTTCTCGACTACACCACAACCTCTTCGTCGGGCTCTTCTTCCTCTACATCAACATGTTGAACACTGGTGCTGGTGCTGCTGGAGGAGGTGCAGGAAACGGCGGTGGCGCTATTGGAGGAGGTGGCACTAAGAACGACTACACCAACAGAGGCAATACAATTGCTTCATCATCTACTGGAGCGTTCTTCGGGTATTTCTCAATTCTTCTGTTGGTGCTTAACATGTTGTTAGATGCTATAGTCCCTGTTAGTATCTTCATGTATATCACCATGCTGAATCACTATCCTTCGTGAATATCTTTTGTGAATGTTGTTGATACTTATACTGAAAGGACCTTGATGTCGTCTAGAGGGGGGGTGAATAGGCATTCCTAAAAATTATCACAACTTCATAGAATATTAGAAGGATGAGAACTTTTGGTTTAAATCGGAACTTTCAATATGAGATTGAAAGTGTCGGTCTCAACCGAAAAGTTCGGCGGATAACGGAATAAAACACTAGCTATAAAATTGTAGCTCGAACAAACAAAATGTAAAAGAAACAAAATGTGAAAGACAAGGTATCTAAGCAAGATATTAGGTCACCAACTATATCACTTAAGCATACAAGTAGATCGGGTTAAAACAAGCGAACCAAGAATTTTCGGAATTTCCGAAAATGATTTTCGGAAGTTTCGAAAATAGCAGAGTAAGCGCAATTTAAAGTAAACTCTAGATCTAGTTGCCTACAACAAGAAAATGCTAGCACAAACAGCAACTAGACCTATAGCGGCACAAACAAGCAAAGCTAGAAGAGTGAGAAAAGTAATAAAACCAAGAGGGGAGACACGTGATTTGTTTCCCGAAGTTCGGATCCACGGATCCTACGTCTCCATTGAGGGGCCACAAAGGCCGGGTCTATTTCAACCCTTTCCTGACGAGGTTGCACAAATGCACTTCTCGATTTCACTCTTGATTTCTTCCCTTGCGGAGGCGAAATCGAAGCCTTCACAAACTTTCCGAGGCACACCACAACCTTAGGTGCTCACCGGCGACGCCTAGCCGTCTAGGAGACCTTAGTTCCCAAGAGTAACAAACACAATCGAAGATTTGATTGCTATGAACTCTAGTGCTCAAAGTATGGAGTGAAGCTCACTAGCTCTCAACTTCTCAATCTCTCAATCCAACTCTCTTCCCTTCTCAAATTCCTCTCACAAAGAGGCACCACAAAGGTGGGGAAATGGAGAAGGCTATTTGGCTTTGGATGTGTCTAGTAATGCCCAAGAACAGCAGCCACTCAAAGGAGGGGTGGAGGGGTTTATATACCCGAGCCTCTCAAAACTAGCCGTTGGAGGCCAAGATCCGTTTTTCGGAACTTCCGAAAATCAACAGAAGGCAATCTCAGTTTCGCAGGCATTTTCGGAATTTCCGAAAAGCATTTTCGGAACTTCCAAAAAACACTAAGAAAAACGGCCATAACTTTTTGCTCGGAAGTCCGTTTTTGATGAACTTGGACTCTATGGAAAGCTCACTCAGAGAACTACCCAACTCAACTGAAAGTAAGGTCTAAAACCACTCAAGGGATAGATTAAAACTTAGGTTTCTCTCAAGGTAGCATTAGGATATGTCACTTTGAGCACCGAGACATACACAAACATATCGACGTTGCATCCCTCTTAATAGTACGGCAATGCTATACTCAAAAGTAAATAGGAATAGAATTATATCAATAGGAATGCCTTGTTTCCATCTTTCTTTCTTTGTCTTTAAGGGATGCCAACATCAAAACCATTTCACCATATATTCTTCAAATGATCGATGTGGTTACTTGTAGCTTCAAATGGTCTCGCACGGTCCATCATGACAAAGCCGTCACTCGCCCTTCACCACCGGATTTGGTTCTTCGGTGCCAAGCCCCTTGCTTGCCCTTCACCACCGCATGGTCTATCGCGACCGAGCATCGCTTGCCTTTCACCGTCTTGCCATAGTAGTCACTTTGTATTTCACATCTTCAATATCTCCACTTTGTCATCCTTGGTATCTTTAGGTGTAATGATATAACTTGAGCATCAACACCTTTGCAATCCTTGGGACCTATTTCTCTCATTCAACTCAATGAAATTATTAGTCCCAATGATCCGGTTGTCAACCTCCACATGTTGACCAACCGATCGCATATATAAAATGATATGAATAAGTGATGAGTATTAATCAACACCACAAGTGTCCTATACTCAAATATATGCTCAAATGTAAATATCCCAATTAAATGAAAGTGAATAACTTGGATCAAGTACATGCATAACTAAGGTATAGGATTTGCTCCCCCTAAATGTTTGCATACAAAATATTTTGTGCGAAGCAAAAGTATGCATAAGTAGAGATAAAATATTGGGAGCTTACCTTATACAAGAATAGAAGGTATTGATCATATGTAGACATTAAGATGGAAGCATACCTTTATCATCTCCATATTTTCAATGTGAAGAGAATATAGCTTGATCTCCACGCATTTCATCCTTGTGATTTCGATCCACCATCAATGAACGTTTCTATCTCAACTCATATGAAATCCGGGAATCACCTCCAACACATTCCACTTTCATATCCACATGAGACTAGGCAAAGAAATGCTTATAAAACATTAGTCTCATATAATTGGATTTGTCATTAATCACCAAAACCAAATTAATGGCACTTGAACTTTCATATACTTATATCGTTAAAAGCATGCTCATATTTAACACCAATACTAGATCATTCGAATATATAGTGCAGTATCTTATTTTTCTGGATTAAAATATACCGATTTATGATTAAATTTTCAACAATAGTTCTACTAAAACTCGGTCTAAAAATCTACAGCTCTCCCCAAACGGTCTCAGATCTTGTATGGATTGTGACCTCTTACGGGACTAAACTTTTTTTGTTTACGGTCTCAGTAAAAAGAGGGCTAATCCATACATAAGTTAGGTAGAACCCAAACAATTCCCAGCTATCTAGAAATACTCTTCTCACAGTTTTTCCAGCTCACCCAAGCAAGTTCATCCGGTGCTTGGCATGAGACAGAAAACTATCGTCCTAGACCACGGTTTTGTGAATCACGTGAGTTCATGACTCGAGGGAAATGGATTCTGCTTTCTCTTCACATAATGTGCATAGCAAACTCAGATTTCGCTTACCGGTGAAGGTCGCCGTCTCCACCGCACTCCACCAATTTCGCTTTCAAACGCTTCTATTGGCCGTCATACGCTTGAGCTGGATTTGGTTTTATGTGCAGTCTTTTAATGTGACTACAACTTAAGCAGTCATACTAGGACCGTCCAAATTGTATCTAAGGTATGAGATTCTTAGAGCACTGTTCACACAAAAAAACACCGTGTAATTACTGTAGCGATGATACTGTAGCATTTGACATGCCTCCTTGATCTGAAAAATAAATGAATGAGATACCATGCAGTCACTAACTTGCAGTCTTAGTTGTGACGGCATGTGATCTCAATCTGTTTGAGCTTTCCCAGATTACTCATTACCATCTTTGTTTTTTTTTGTCAGTGTTACTACTAGTACCAATTAGAATTAAGCTGGCAAGCATGAGATCAGTTTGGTTAACTTCGGATGAACGGAGGCATCTATAATCGATTTCTACTGGTCTCTTCTAGTGTTCTGTTTATGTCTATTTGCTATTATCTCTCTGTTCTAATCTAGTAGGATATGATATTCTAACGCTATAAATCTAGGCACTGTTCTAAAATAAGTTAATCTAGTAGAATATGATATCCTGGCACTATAAATCTAGGCAGACAGTCATTTGTTTAGATTCGTAGCACAAAAATATATCATATCTTTTATTAGATTAATTTATGAGTAAATTGCATTTATGGTATACAAATTTATCAGGTGAGTACAACCTAATACAAGAACTTGTAAAACACTTAACACGGTACAACAACTTGCGGGGTCCGTGCGGACCAAGTGTAAAATAGTGTATATCGGTGAAACACGAAATCAAAACTAATGGAGTATATAGCATAACTGAACAACTCGTCCACACGCAGATATCTGACTCTACAATAGCTCAAATAAAACAACGGGAGTATAAGGTAACACAATAGGCCAATAAAGCATATAAATTTTCGGGGAAAAGAATTCAGCAGCCAATCCATCATGATCGTTGACGTGCCGTGTCATGCCATGTTGTAAACAATAAAATGATCCAGTAAGCCAGTCTAATTAGACAGTACTGACCTTGGTGTTATACAAGTTATAGTACCGCTTCGAACATTTTACATGTTGTTATACTAAATTGTATCCATCCACCTGATTAGTTTATGTATCATACATATACTTAATTTACTTTTAATTTATTATGGAACGAAAGGAGTAGTTATGCAATGCACCAAAGCGAAGACTAAACAGGCACCAATGCACTAGCTGTGGATGATTCCTGTTCACAAGCCAACTGAAACCTGTACGAATAAGCAATAATGCAGCTTTAATCACAGTGCCAACCAACTAGTGACTTGACAAGGTACAACACCGAGTGTCACACAAAAGAAAGAGGCACATCACTTTTTTCAGCTACCACTTAGCAAATATACAACGTAGACCGTGTATTCAGAATTCCAGTAACTTCACACCCAGCACCGGCAGGGCACAATGACATCAACTAGTGCAGAAAATATTACGTGTAATCTAGTAAAGAAACGAGCAAAAGAATTCTGCAACAATAGCAGAAACATATATGACAACAATGATGAGACAACTTTTATTGAATGCACAAACCTAGATGCTCTACCAAGAGTAATCTAGTATTGCCGTATAACAACACGCCTCGAGTACAATATCCTGAACAATGTATACATAGAACTAGCCAACGCTATTCCCTCGCCTCAATCCTCTACTTTTGTATAGAAGCATGGTTCCAGTCCCCGCATAGATAAATAATAATACATAGAACGAAAGCGGCAAGGAAAAATCGCATGCGCAACATGCAAAGCTACTTTTTTTGATATGCATACTTAGAACACCTGCAAAAACCTGAAGCTTGTCAATTTACAGCCTACCGAGCTCAGATGTGTGCCTTTAAGGGCGTGAAGCTTCTTTCTGACGCTCCATGTTTGCACAAAAATGCTAATACTGAATATACTCCAACAAGAGAAGATATATGCAACAGAAGAAGGTACAATCAGAACTCAGGGCATGAGTGGGGTAAGTTGTTTGCTGAAAAGGTCGCCAAGGGCACCACGAACATCCATCTGCAGCATAACCACAATATTATTACTCCACTACTACTAGTAACGCAATGTGAAAACATACATCTATCATCTATGATGGAAAAACATATACCTGATCACAGCAGATAAGTTTTGTAATTAATGGATAAAACTCTCTGATGTGCTTCTTGAATATCTGAGCGTCCATGATACACATTCCATTCAAAACCTGAAATTCAAACAGTTGAGTATGTGGGAACATAACATTATACACAAGAATGAGATTTCGCAAAAGGCCCTATACACAACTATTAGAAGTTTAGAACCCATATGCACTATACCTTGACAATAACTGGTGCTCTTAGGTCCAGTACACGGTGTATGTCTGCGCTTGCAGCTTCCCCAGTGCTTGGCTGGAGATCAGAAGCATCTTTCAAAATCTGCCCACAAAACGAAACAAGCTTCCCTTCCGCAAGGCTCTTGAGCTTTTCGTGTTCATCAGATTCTGTGACGTGCCCATTTGTATCCTCACTTGGGTCATTTTCATCATGTTCCACAATTGATTTTTGAAGAATCTCCAAATAGATAGCAGTTCCAGCTAGTTCCTGGCGAAGAAGATTCAGTGGAGGCCTACACAATTAAATTTCAACTGTTAGAGAACTCCTTTGGGAAGTTAAATTGGATGTAGTATTTAAGAATTACCTTTCTGGGGGTATATGGTGCATCCTGGTTCGAAGGTTTGAAGTTGAGTTATAGGAAGAAGCAAATTCTAGGAGTGATAGCAAAATATCCATTATTGCAATCTGTTGTGTGGTTTTCAGCCTGCTCCAGTACCTCTTCTGCAAAGTCCATCAAGAGGCACAAGTTAGTACATGTCCACAAGCAGAATTTGTTCATACATCAGACCTAATAACCATCATATAGAGTACCTGTATGCTGTCAATGGCCCCAAGTAGCAGTAACTGAGTGATGCATTTACTCCTAACTGTCTCCATCATAGGATTCTCTTCTTCATCTTCAGTTTTGTCAGCCCCGTCAGCGTCAGGTGCCTTCGATCAACAAGCAGGCAAATTAAATACATATGAAAAAACATAGCCAACTATGGAGAAAATCCCATTCAGTACTTCAGTACGAAGTGTAATGATGGTATGTTGCTAATATATTAAGTTCAAAGGTGCATGGATGGCACGCCAGATGAGCTAGAACATATGACTTTCAGCAAATAGTATAGTATTAACAATGGACAACAACAGCCAACATGTCAGAAGAGAATAAGAGTACGAATTCAGGAAAACAAACCTGAATATATATATATATATATATATATATATATAAATTATGCATTGATTACTACTTATAATATGCAAACAAAATTGGCTAGCATATCAATGAAGCGGTACCATTTCAAAAGTTTATAACCGTCTCTACAGATTTACTGGTTTCACACATTCCAGCTAGCTCTGTTCACACACAATGAACTCAGGTGTCCAGAAATTACTGCACAAGTTATAACCAACGGTTCCATATTTTAACCAGATATATAGGAACCAAAAACAGAAAAAAAAAAACCAATATAACTAGTGATTTTTGTAAGGATATGCAATTGCATATGTATTGATATAGCAAGGTAAGGTACAAATGACAGTACGATCTGCTAATGTTCAGATCATAATAATCATCAATAACTAATCAATATGTCCAAGAGGAAAAAACATGTACCTTCACAGGTGAGGGTGGAGCAATATCGTCTGTTCGACCTTTTGATTTGGAAGTAAGACTCCTGACCAAAAGATTGTCCATCATATTCCCCATAATTCTTTGTCCAAAGGTCTGACCCCGTGGGGAAACTGCAGGTTGTGCTCTCCCTGATGGAGATGGCAAACCTAGAGAAAGACAAAGAATTAGGTTAATTATCAGTATTCCAGTTCATATGGAAGCACTGCTCATTGTATAAAACAATTAATGGATATTTCAGGACTACTGTACCTTCCGAATTGTCTAGGCTAGTCTGTGCATTTGTTTCCTGATGACCATCCTGTTCACTAATATGACTTATTGAAGCTCCTCCTTCCCTGCTATCATGGTAACTACTACCAAGACCGTTGGTCTCTGCATCTCTTGAAAGTGATTGCTGATTGTTTGGTTTCTGAAATCCTACTGAATTGAGGAGTTCGAGAGGTTGGGTTGTGTATGATGCATCCCTGACAAGTGATATTAACATTAATATGAGAATAACAAAAGGCACAATTAATTTTAATGAGAAAATAGAACTTGAGGAGATACCTGATGCTCTTTAGAAGTGTTTCCCAGTCGCTGTCACTGAATTGGTGACCACCAACCTCTATTAGATGAACTAAAGCTCCAAGAGCAATTGAAACAACAGTCTGGTCTGTTTTCTTGGCACACTCAAGCAGCAAGCCCAAAAGAGGTGGAAGCATAAATGACACCTCCTGCAAAGACCACAACAAGAACCAACAAACAACTTTCCAATTGGATCACTTGATTTATGTGCAGGATGATTGAATTGTATTGCCTTAAAGATAAAGGGAATAACTAGAAAATCAAATGTTTCAGCACAGTTGACATTCTAATAGACCCACACAATTTCTAGGAAGCAACTAAAATCAGCAGGGGAAAACAACATATGTTACCTTGTAGAAAGTATTGAAAAGGTTGCAGATTAACTGCAGAGAATGAATGCTAGTATCACGAAGCCAGTCATCCCCAGAAGAAAGGCCATCCCTTCCAGCATGCCTTACATGATCAAATATAGGAAATAGTACACGATGAAAAATGCTCTCCCAAAAAGGTGAGGAGAATTTATGACCTCTCTCATTCAGAAGATCAAACAACACTTCAAGTGCACAATGTCTAACTTCTGGTCTGGGGTCTAAAGTTAAATCAGATAGGCCAGCCAGCATAGGAAACCAATAATGCTCAGTAACATCAAAATTGGCCTCTGAAACATCATCAACAGGTTTAACAGCACCCCCAGGAATGCAACCCTGCAAATGAAAAGAATGAGGCCAAAAAGATCAAGTGTCCAGATATGACTATAAGGGTAGTCACCATCCTAACCTCTGCCAAACGATCTTCACATATACGAAGGAGAGCAATAGCCTTTAAACTAATTCGAGGTGTGCATTTGTTATTTGCGAAACCAATAAGACAGTTGACACAGTCCATGAAGCAATCACCAACAACTTGATCAAAATGCTCCAAGATAACTGCCAAACACATCCATTTAATCAAAAACAAAGATAATAATGGAATTTAACATGTTTGGAGAAAGTGAGAAACACTTCTAATGCTAGCAATTATATTCCTTTAAACTTACCTTGTTCTACATTTTCAAAAGCACTTTCAACAATATATTCATTCTCATCATCAGCCGCCGCGGTGAATATCATGAACACACAACGCCAACCTGACTTTATGCTGCCAACTTTTGACTTGATCAACTGCATGTTCATATGGCAAGATTTTTCATTACAACACTATTTTATATAAAAGCACCAGATCATCAGATTTCAATTGTTTGATAGACTTATGAAGGCCTACCTGAACAATGCAATCAACAATTAGACCACGAATTTTTTCACTGTGACTATTTCTCATTAAAATAACAAAAGGCTTCAATATGTCATTCTGAAATGTGAATTTGTTCAGTTCTGCACGTTCCAAGTACTTCATACCAAGCTGCCTCAGTGAGTCAATTGCATACATGGCAACTTTCTCCTCGTGGTGGCTCCCAGCTGCAATAAAATGCTGTGACAATACAGACCATATTCTGGCCCACACCTACATGCACATGCATAAATGTAAGTTACTAGCTCAGATAAAAACAAAATATTTAGTCATGAGTTCAAGACATTGTATATCACAGCTAAAATTTAATATTGGGATACCTCCCAGTTATAAAAAGATCCTGATGTTGATGTGCATTGCACTTGCACTTCAAACAGATGACAGGCTGGTGTTCAGTTACACAGGTCAAAATGGCTCCAGAAGTACAGGTATACTACTCTAGATTTTCTTTAAGAACATGGAAACACATTTGACCAACTAGTTTTGCACTTCTGCAAAGAAGTGGTGAATCGAACTCCAATGTACCAGGATCACCAGTTTTTTACTGAATCATATTTGGAAGAAATTTCTCTTTTCTTTTTCAATTGCTAGTTGCATCTGAACTTCTAATTGTAAACTATTGTGTTCCTTTAATATGTACACCTGCATCACTGTATAGATAATTTAGAAGTACCATTGTAATTGTGCTAGTGACACATTGTGCTAAGTCACATGTAATGTTGCTTTGCAACTAGGATACATATCAATACTTATTAAGTGTTAGAGAATAATATTAGGTAATTATGACAAGTAAAGTTCACTAAAAGCTCCATACCACCTATGGTATGTAAGAAACCATGTTTGTGTATGCAGTACTTCAAAAACTCCCAGCATAGAGACATGGATTCTCTCATCTTAATTCATTTTAGGGGCATGTCAAAATTTCACATGGGTTCAATGAAACACCAATAACTAACATCATATGGCTAAAAAGGAGAGCCTGAATCAACCAGACCCTACTCTTCCCTGTGCCCATAATGTTCCCAGCGTGAGATCAAATATTAGTTTCTGACAGGGAAAATGAGTCTTATCTCACGGAAATCAGAATACTATGAGATGCAAAATCATAAATTGCCAAATAGCATCCTAATGTAAGTAAAAACTGAAAAATTTTAGAAGTATTTATCAATACTTTGTTACACTAAACAAATCTAAGCTACATGACATGATAGCACACATAAAAGAGTTATTCAGCAGTATAACGCAAACAATAAGAGACAGAACATACCAAACGTATCCGAGCCATATTATAGTAGCTTATCTCAACAAGCTTTTGTAAGCTAAAGACACGAGCAGGTGTCTGTTTCAGTTCTTCTGCAGAAACACCACAGAGAGCAGTGAAGAATTCAACAATGGAATCACTTGGTAGTTTTACACTGTTTACAAAGACTTGTTCAGCAGGCTTCCCAGACAACTCTTTCAGTGACTGGACTACAGATTCTCTCGATATTTGATTTGATCCCTGCATAACAGTGGCAGCAATTGAAGGATTTGAAGTGATATATTCAAGCCTAGAGACACATTCTAAAACAGCATTCCAAGTATCTTGCAAAGCATCCATATCTGTGTCAGCTAAGCCAAGGAGGGTCCGTAAAGCCTCAACATTTTTACTACGCATTTCCTTAGGAGCATGCAAAAATGTAAACCTGCAAAAGGTTAAGAAAGAAACATAAGCTATTGCATTCATATAACTTAACACATTACATCCATAAAATTTAAAAGACAAGAAATGAATTTACATATAGAAGTTTGCCCAAGAACAACCAGTGTATATCCATAAATAGAAAAAAAAATTTGCTTACCTCACTAAGGATGTCAAGAAAGCATAGCGCATGGTGTCCATCCCAAGAACACGAGTAAGATGGATGCCAGCCCTAAACCCTTCCATGCATAGCACAACCCTAGGCTTGCTGTCACCTTCCTCCATGGTAACAGAAAATGTTGCAAGCAAAGGCCATCCTACAGCTTCAAGCATTGGCCTAACAAGCTCAACCTGCCGAGCAACATGAAAAACACCTTTCTTCCGTCCCTGATTTTTGAAAAGTGCTTGAGTCTGCTTAATGATTTTCTCACTTTCTGCTTTTGTATCACTTGCTGACTTCAGTCTTGGAAGAGCTAAATTGAGGATATTGACAAGACCCCTTTCTTCTGTTTCTCGTCTGGGTTTATTAGTTTTTGCTGCATCAGGGAAATCGTCTTTCATCTTTATCTCTTCCTTGACAATGGAATCATAAATTTCCTCCAAGAGCTCCTTTGGGGCACATTCCTCTGCATCACTCACAGTGTTCATTCGTACGAAATCTGATTTTGACATTTTAGGCCACACCATTGGGTTGTGGGCGTCAGTATTCAACATTATAACAGCATAAGCAAGAACATAAGCAGTATCTGCATTTTTGAAAAGTCCAGGGTTATCAGCACAGTACCTGCAAGTCATAATATACCATTTGAGACCAGTGGTTGAGATATCAAATAAAAGTAGCATTAAGATTTTATACACATACCGCTCAGCAAATTTTTCCATTATGCGATCAATCTTTTGTGCCTCCCCAGGAAGGCGAAACCCTTTCAAGAACTCACGAATTGCAGCATCAAACTTCAATCCCGAAAATTTCATTGAATCAACATAAGCATGCATCACAGCAAGAGGGAACTCCTCATGTTGTCCCAAATATTCACCAATCATAGCCTGCAAAGTTACAGTTCACGGAAACTAGTGGTTAGTCCGACCTAGCAATAACAGTAAACTAATCCTTCTTTTACACTTGAGAGAAACTGCAAGAAGCTCATTATTTTTCTTGAATCACCTTATCCAAGCTAGAATTGCTCTTGAGAAAGAGAGCTACAGATGTTGCATTATTTTCGATCAACTTATTTGATAACAAATACTCAATCCCCTTTGCTGGTTTGCGATTGAACTGAAAAGAGAAGGGAAAAAGACTTCAGTTACAATCAGCAATGCAGCAACAGAAAACTAGGTTAACTGCTACAAGAACATGCATGTATTTGGTAAACATCATGAGATAAAGATTCTTGATTGCAAAACAAAACAAAACAATTAAAACAGCAACCTCCCTACCTCTGAGATTACGGCCTCCATTGTTGACTTATGAGCTTTAGCTATCTCAAACTGATTGCGACCATCCTCTTGGCTCTTTATTTCATCAGTTGTTATGCTCCTTGCAGAAGAATCATTTTCACAAGCTTCGGCAACACTCCCCTGTTTCGAGGAATCTCTTCGAGCTTGCTCCCAATCAACCAATGACTTCAAAATACTCACCAAACACTGCAATTTGGGTATTACAAGTGATTAACATTATATATACTAAGGATAAAGATATCTTAGCAATTTGGATAACAGTAACCTGAAGAGATGAGCCTTTCACAGAAACTGTTTGAGAAGACGCGGCAGTGTTTGTATCCGCATTTTGAGATCCTTGTGCAATCCTTGAGAGTGCAGAGACCTGATCGTGATATATATTCAATCAGATATATCACATGGAGATAGTTAGAAGAGATACTAGTTTTCTAGTGTAAAAATAAAATTCATTGTGCTCACCATGCGTTCAAAAAGGTTTGGCCCCTCAAGGTCACAATCATAATTTACAAACATGTCTGCAAGCATTTGTGAATCCTTGCAGACTTTCTCCAGCATCCTGGTTGACAAATAAATCGCATAATATATAATGTACAGCACCAAGATGATCTAAGCTAGCAAAACAAATAGAAAATGAACATGACAAATAGGATTAAACATCACTTTTGAGATTCTACAAATAAAACGAGTCATACCTAAGGACACTGGCCCTTTGGCTGAGTGGACTGTCAGAGCTATCGAGAGACCTTAAAACTATCAGAGGAAAGAAGACACCAATCTCGCCCTGCATAATTATTTGAGAAAACAGAAATTGTCATGACACCAGGAAAATCCAATACTGTAAAGTGCAAACAGTATGTCCATAATGTGAACTTTATTAAATATTATTTTACCTTCAGACTCTCTCGAAAACGAAGCAATAGAACTGCAAATATCCCACAAGCGTACTGCCAAAGAAGTAAAAGACAGTCAATATGATAATAACAGACAAATAACCCTTACTATAACTACAAGTCTATAACGACAAAGTAGTATGCATAAAAAATTGAAAAAACAATTAAGAAATTACCTGAAAAACAACTACAGATGACGATACAGCTGCCCGCAGAATAGCATAGGAAAGATAGGCTTTAACTGAATCGATGAAGTGGAAATTTTTGGTAAATGAATCACTGACTCCTTCTAGCAATCCCTGCAGGCTAAAGAGTTAGCACAGGCCATCAAAACAAATAGGGTTAGCAACATTCAAAGAACAAAGATGTGAACAAACCTGTAACAATTCGAGTGATAGCAGCCTTGTCTTTGTAGCAACCTCATCACTCTCTTCCTTCATGCTCATCTACAAGGATGTAAAGGATATTCAACTCCGATAAAAGTAACATTATGTACGTTGTAAGCTATTCAATAAGAATACAAACCTTGCAGAGAGTCCGGAAGAGCAATAGTGCATCACGCTGTATTATGTTCACAGTGTCCAGGTCTATTCCACTGGAAAAGGAGGAGGGTTAGGGGTATGTAATCCGTAACTACTACCTATGAAGGACAGGTAAGTAGCATCACAAATAGAAGCACTAAAGACAGGTTAAAGCCTAACGAACCCTGATACTTTCTTTCCATCCTCAAGTTCAACAGCCTTGTCAAGAACAGCCTCCAACCCCTGCAAAATGAATTTTTGTATCAGATAGAACTAATAGAATACATATAAATTAGTGTGAAATGTCCTGATAGTAACATTAAACAATAAGCAAAGCAATTTCACTACCTTAATATCAGCTCCTCCTGCAAGATTCTGAAGCTCTTCAACAGATGCTGGAGATGCTTCTGTAGCTCGATTCATGGACAGCGCATCTCCAAGAGTAATTTTTTCATCAGCCTCGTTACCAGTGGATACTTCACCATTCTCTGATTCCTCTGCGCTAGATGATGGTTCTTCTTTCACTGCAGAGCTGGGAGGTGGTACAGAAACCTGAGAAAAAAGGCAAGGCACACACCATGTTTCTTCAATAAACCATCTTCCTTTGCATAATGTCAATAGAAGTTATGGGGAATTTTTTTTGCCTGCTCAGATTCCATCCGCCTGAATACGATGCTGATCATCTGGGTTAACATGGCCTTTGAGGTAGCCTGGTTCACAGGGCTCTTGCTATGGAAATATTGTAAAGTATCAGACAGGTTTCCAAGTCAAAATACAGCAGATTATGAGGTGGTTATATAACACGTACCTGTTGAGAGCAATATTATAGCATACTCTAATCACTCCAAGCAAAGGTTCTCCATGCACTGCACTCCAACAAACAGCTCAAAATTATGTATGGCATCTCTCGTTATTCTTCTATATGGATACGGAAAGCTAGATACATGAAAGTCCCATCACAAGCCTTGTAAAGGTGATAACTAGATTAATATCTTCCACCATGTTTACTTACAGGATTTTTATAAAAGACAACTGCAGTTTCTTCATGAATTCACCAAAGACAATGTAAGAAAAGAAATAGCATGGAAAATTAGATAATCCCTGTTGCAGTGCTATGTACACAGAGTGTTTGATATGTTCATCTAATTCCCGTAGGCACTATTTAGCGGGTAAAACTTCAGGAAAAGGTCTGCCCACAGGGACCAACCCATAATGGATAATGGAATGTTTGAGCAACATGGAAAATAAGTTTAGCAAGGTAAATAGGTCACCTCTAAATCTATTTGAAGCAACAGCATTGAGAAGCACTTTCAAGACTTGGAGAACAGTACTGCAACACAGATGTCACCCATTTCAGTGCATGTGCAAAAGTGTGATCCAACATAATACCATCTTAACGTGATGTGTACCTGTCAGAGGAGGTGTTATCGACACAACCGCAGACCATGTTCAGGATGTCAGTAAAGAGAGGGGAATTTTTACCACCCTCTAAACCAGGGTCACCTTCTAGATGGTCATAAGCAATAAGTTTCTGGTAATTGAAATGGAACAGGTCAATCAGAAAAGACATTTCAATTCCCACAAAAAAGAAAGACATTTTTCAATAATTGTAACATGTAAAAGAAAAGGTAAAACCTTGTTCGCAACATAAAGGATGTAGACATATATTACGGGCACGATTCTAGGTCCAAATTTTGATGTAATGAAAAGTAGTGGCAATTAGGGTATTCATATGGTCTGCAACAGTGCAACTCAGCCAGGGTGAGAAGCACTGCCTGAACCAACGATCATGGAAATGGATCTTACATGTCATACAAAGAAGATAATTGATATACGGGATACCTGTATATCTATGCAATAGCAGCATGATGAGTCAAACTCTGATTTTCATTAAATGCTACTAGCAAAATGAATTGGCACATTAACAAAAAAAATCCCAAAAAAAAGCATTAAACTTAAGTAGGCATGTGTGTCCACCATGTTTGCAGTTTTTGGTTTTGAACTATATGTAGCATTTTAGTGAAGTTAGTTGATGTGGATCTTGCAGTGCTGTCTCAATAGCAGCATGTCAGGCTTATTGCTGTTTAAGTCTTCTATATACAGTTTTAAGTCTTTAACACGGCCTCTTCAAAGAATAACTTATTGCTGTGTTGGATAACTTAGATGATGCTTCTGCAGGACTAGCAAACTACTAGAAAAATTAGATAGCCCCCACCTCCAACCCAAACAACTATATAAAAGACTCGAGAAATTGTGCAACGCATCTTTAAATGTGAAATGAGGACTGATCCAGTCCGGTACCTGTAAGTCTATCGTCAAATGAACGAACTATAATCCTAGACAGTACAAAGTGGTTGCCTCACGCGATGGACCAATGCCGTTCACAGGAGCTTGGTGCTAAGGTGATAGATCTCCCCCCGCATCTCAACGGTGATCCATGCTAAGCAACAACGTAACACACTTTCTGCTACGCGAGTCTCAGACCGGGTAAACAAGTAGCAGGGAGCGGGGGGGAAAATGGAGACGATGAGTTACATGGAGGCAGTCGAGCGCGGGCTCGACGAGCTTGACGTGCTTGGTCTCGAAGGCCAGGCGTAGCGGCTGCAGCACCAGCTCGGCCTGAGTCCCCTCCAGCACGCGCCCCGCCGACGCCAGCACCTGCGTGATGGGCGCCGCCGCCGACGCGTCGCCGCCCTCCTCCTGTCCCGCCGCCGCCGCCGCCCCCTTGATGGTATCTGCGACACGCACAGCTCATAGTCAACTCACCCCACCAACCGAGCGCACGGGGTCGCGGCAGCGAGATCCCCCCAATGCCGGCAGCGAAGAGGAGGAGGAGGATGATGGGGGCACGGGCACGCACCGAGGTAGGACTGGATGGATTGCTGCAGCGCGGCGAACTTGCCGCGGTTGGCGGTGCACTCCTTGAGCATGGCCTCGAAGGCCCGCGTGACGAACCCTCCCGCGGCGCCCGCCATGGCCGGCCACGAGCGCGCAGATCTCACCCCTGCCCCTCCTCCGGTCGGTCGCAGAGGAGAGAGGGGTGGGAATGGTTTAGATCCGAGGAGAGGGAGCGCTCATGGGGCGCGAGATCTGGAGGAGGGAGGAGGACGGGGGGGTTGGATCTGTTTGTCTCGCTCGCATCAGGCTCAGCAGCAGATCGCGAGGACCATTTTGCGAAATTGGCTTACCACGCCGGATACGATACCTGCCTTGATCGGTGGAATCGCTTCTTCTCTACTGTGCCCCGCGGTAGAGGGCTAAATTTTGTACAGGATCCGTGTGTGTGGATGGTGAGTGGGCCCGCCAAAAGATATGCGGGGCTCTCGTATAGACGTATAGTGTTACATATCGTAAAATAGTGTGTTCAAATTTTGTTGAATTTTGCAATGTGTGACATGGTATTCCATATGCAACATCAAAAAAAAAAATCAGTTCGAAGTTTTTGTATATACATGGTAAAAAAAGATTAATAATGTTTAGACTTGCACAGTTCATCTAGTAAGTTGTTTCTTTTTTACACGTGAGCACGCGGCACTTGCTATCATGTTATATTTGCAAACTTTTGGGAAACGTTTTTAGCTTTTCATGCATGTTATAGCATCATTTTGTGTATGTGAAACATATTAATATATGTAAGTATGCTCTTGTAGATTTCGTTGTTTATTGTTGTTTTTTATCGTGTTTTTTAAGAAATATGGGCCTATTCAGATTGTAGCATGTTGAACCATATCATTGTTTGGTAAAATTAATAAATATGTAGATGCATTTAGTTTGTTACCAAATATTCGTAATGCATAGAGAATTTTGGCAACATCATATTTAACCTATCAAAAAAACTAAGCAATATCGTCAACTTATCAAAATTTTGACATTGTCAAATTTTAGAATTGTTTATTTTGGCAGTAATATGAGCATTTCCTATATTTTATCGGGTGAGGTCAGCCAAATAAAACAGTAATAAAAGCTAACATCTTCATTGATGTATTAATATATTAAGTTAACTTCTAACCTAATCATGCTTGTCCATAAAACTTTTAAGGATACTTGCCCCCATCACCCTTGAATTCCTCTAACGCCTACATCTTTTGTTGTCTCTCATGTATGAACTAGTAACTTTAACGGCATAAAAATTTTAATCCTACAGAAAAATTTCTTATGAAGACCTTTGAAACAAAAGATTAAATTGTATCATATCATTTGAAATTCTATCACGCCCAAAAAATAGAACACTATATTCCGATTGTGAGTGCATAATTCCTTGTCCCAGGAGGCAAGGTACATATTACACAGTTGATAAATATCAGAATAAACAAGCGAAAGCGTAGATAGAGTATTTTATTACATGGGCGACCAAAGGCCCAACACTGAAAGATAAACAAATAAAAAGGCGGCAGCTACGACGGACCACCACAGCCACTTCGACGTCAGGCACGAGCTAGACACCAAAGTCTTCGACTTCAAAGTACTCCTCTGCTGGAAGGAGGAAAAAGGAGCAAGGCTGAGTACAACCACCGTACTCAGCTAGCCATGCCGGGAAAAATGCAAAAATAATGTTAGGGAGTACAAAGGATTTATATAAAGGGATATTTTGCATAAAACCAGCATTTCGAAACATTTAAATATTTAAAGGCATTTTTAAACCAACACGAACCTATCTCTAGTCAAAATTATCACCAAGCCGCGCACCGACGCGATCTTGCCTTATCCTAGGCCAGCAGGTACTAACTCCAGTTATTTTAGTTTTAAACAGAATCAAATTCTAACTTGGGTACATTGCTCAGTTTGCCCATAACCGAGGGCGCGGCTATTCGAATAGATTAAACTCTGATAAGAGGTGTACATCTTTACCCACCAGACATGTCTTCCTCACGTGTTGCGACGTGCCACATGCCACCACGGCATACGGACGAAAGCCATGACATAACCTACCGCCTAGTATTGCCCTAAGCGAAAAAGACCGACATAGACTTCCCCCGCCAGGCGCCCTGGGTCGAGCAGACAGGCTATGCCCCCGGGCGTACTACCAGAGACGTCAACCCCACCAAGGGCTTCATTCATCCCTATCCGTGTCTTTTTGCTCATGGCCGTCCTAGACGACAAGTTAAGCCTTACTCATTAGACAAGTGGTAGTACGGAATATGCCTTGCAACAGAGGCCCGAAGACCGGTCCTTATGACGGCCGAGGTGCGACTAACAAAACCAAGCACCCCGAGCCCAGCTGAAAACAAGTTTGGGGAAATTTTGAAGGGGAAACATCATTTCATGGCAAATCAGCCATTAACCAAAATTACCATTAATTAGAAATTATTCACAAATCTAATTATTGGAAATAACTCTAATTGTTTCTATATAAGCAAGGCTAAGCATATTCCTAAAGTTTCTAGTAAGCACCACATATATAAAGTCCTTACTAGTTTTATTTTTTCTAGGGTTATCAAGGATCAAAATATTACAAATAATAAGGTCGTAACGAGGGGAATCGGTAAGGCTAAATAAAACGGTAATAATCGCGGGAAATTTAATAAAGCGAAATGCAATAATTTAAATAAACATAAATTTTGTAAACTGGGATAGCGATATGATCAAGATGACATGACTTGCCTTGCTCGCTACCAAAGTCTTCAAGGTCAACCTCGAGAAAGAGCGGCTCTTCCGGATCTGCAGTGTCGACCTGACATACGCAAAGGAAAAAGGCCAAAGATAAATAAAAACCATATAAGATGCAAAAACAAAACATACAAATAGGTTCTTTACTGTTTAAGGAAAAATTAGCAATTTCAACGGGTCGATTCCGAGTTCAAATAGTCGAGATACGACAATTTGAATTTTAAATGTTTTCAAATGGAATATTACGAATTGATTGAATAATTCTTTTTTTACACATAAAAACTACTACTGCTACAGAAGAGAGGGAGACAGAGAGGAGGGAGAACTGAAGAGAAGGAGACAGAGAAAGAGAAGCAGTGGAGAGGGAGATAGATGGCCAGTGAGGGCGGCGGCAAGGCTCACCGGAGCTGCGGGAACGGCGAGGGGACGTCGACGACGAGCTTGGCGGCGAGGAACAGTGGCGGCCGGCTCAAAATATCAGCGTCGGCGCAAAAGAAAAAGCGGCACTACGGCCGGGGAGAGGGAGGAGAGGGAGGGGGCGGTGTGGGGAGAGAGGAGGGAGCTGAGGGCCTCCTTTTATAGGCCGAAGGGAAGGGAGACGGGCGCCGGGGAGGGAGATCGACGCCGGCCATGGTGGAGCTCACCATTGATGCAAGCTTTCAAAATCCACCACGAAATAATGCCGAATCGAGCGGGATTTGTTGGGAGAATTGATGAGGAGGAGGTGAGGAATCCATTTTTGCAATTATTTCGGAGGGGAATCGATCGGGGAGGGAGATCAATCGGTGGCTGCTGCGTCTGTACGTTCACGGGAAAGAGAGAGCTGCTGGAGGTTGAAGACGACCAGTGGCTGGGCTAGCTGGGCCACGTGGAGGAGGCAAAATGGACTTCGGTTCGCGGGAGGGAAGCAGCTGGGCCGGCTGAGGAGGGAGTGGCCCAAGGGGAGGAGGTAGGGAAGGGAGAGGGATGGAAGAAGTGGCCAGGCCGAGCCGAGAGAGGGAGAGGGAGAGGGAGAGATGGGCCGACGGCCCAAGAGGGAAGAGGGAGGTTTAAATTTAATTTTCTTTTTTTAGAAAGTCTGAGAAAGGTTTTTGTTGCATTAAAAATATTTAGAGTGCTCTGAAAATTCAAGTAAAAATTGATTAAATATTTCGAAGCATGAGGAATTCAACAAAATTTCCCACACACTGGTTTGAGTTGAATCTTAGGGATTTTTAATTGTTGAAGGCTAAATTAGATTTTTACAATTTCTAGAAATAATTTAGACGGTGAAATTTTAAGGTGATTTTCAGGGCGCGACAAACCTACCCCCTTACAGAGAATCTCAACCCCGAGATTCGGTACCACTACTGAAGAGATGGGGATGGGCTGACTTCAACTCGTCTTCACGCTCCCAGGTGGCTTCTTCTTCGAAATGGTTGCTCCACTGAACCTTGCAAAAATGGATGACTCGACTGCGTGTATGTCTTTCTGAGGTGTCCAAGATTTTGATTAGCTTCTCCACATAGGTTAAATCTTCTTGGATCTCGATCTGCGCAGGATCAGCTTGTTCTGTCGGCACTCGGAGACATTTCTTGAGTTGGGAAACATGGAACACGTCGTGGACACTTCCCAATGAAACGGGCAAGTCGAGTTGATAGGCAACTTCCCCTCGTCTGCTCAAGATCTTGTATGGTCCAACATATCTCGGTGCAAGTTTCCCTTTCGTGTTGAATCTTCTGACCCCTCTAAGCGGAGTGACTCGTAAATAAACATAATCACCGGCTTCGAAAGTAAGATCTCGGCGACGGTTGTCTGCATAGCTCTTCTGTTTAGACTGAGCTACTTTTAAGTTTTTCTGGATGATCTTGACTTTTTCCTCCGCTTCTCTAAGAATATCTGTCCCAAAAACCTGTCGTTCCCCTGTCTGATCCCAAAGGAGCGGTGTTCGACACTTTCGGCCATACAGAGCTTCGTACGGTGCCATTTGTAGACTGGACTGATAACTATTGTTGTATGAAAATTCTGCATAAAGGAGACTCTTATCCCAAGTTTTCCCAAAATCAAGGACACAAGCTCGAAGCATGTCTTCAAGGATCTGATTGGTTCGTTCTGTCTGACCGTCTGTTTGCGGGTGATAAGCAGTACTGAAATTCAACCGTGTTCCTAATTCCTCTTGCAACTTCTGCCAAAACTTGGAGGTAAACTGACTACCTCGGTCAAACACGATCTTCTTCGGAACACCATGCAGACAAACAATGCGAGCAAAATATAGTTCTGCCAATTTGCTGCCTGAGTAAGTAGCCTTGACTGGAATGAAATGTGCCACTTTTGTCAGTCTATCGATGACTACCCAAATTGAGTCATAACCACATTGGGTTCGGGGAAGACCGGTAATAAAATTCATTCCAATCTCCTCCCATTTCCATTCCGGAATCTGGAGCGGTTGGAGCAATCCTGCAGGTCTCTGGTGTTCTGCTTTGATTCGTTGACACACATCACACAAGGCCACAAATTCAGCTATCTCACGCTTCATGCTGACCCACCAATACTTGTCTTTCAAGTCTAGGTACATCTTGGTACTGCCCGGGTGGATGGAGTACTGACTTTCATGTGCTTCTTGTAGGATTAACTTCTTAATTTCTGGAATGTTTGGTACGCAAATACGATCTCCATTCCAGACTGCTCCATGTTCATCCTCAACAAACCAATTGTCTTTCCTCTCCTCATATTTTTCCTGAGTTCTTTAATATCGGTGTCATCTTTTTGGGCTTCACGAATTTGATCAAGTAACAAGGGTTTAGCTTCCGGGGTTGCCAGAAAACCTTGATTGACGATGCCAAGATTCAAAGATTCTATCTCCTTGCAAAGAACAGAAGAACACTAATCGAGATGAACTGTGTTGCAGTAGGTTTTTCTACTCAAAGCATCAGCCACAACGTTGGCTTTCCCAGGGTGGTAGTGAATTCCCACATCGTAGTCCTTGATTAATTCCAACCATCTTCTTTGGCGAAGGTTTAGATCCGGCTGAGTGAAAATGTACTTCAAGCTTTTATGATCGGCGTATAGCTCGCAGCGGTTTCCAACGAGATAATGACGCCAAATTTTCAGAGCATGCACTACGGCTGCCAACTCGAAATCATGAGTGGGGTAGTTGTTTTCATGCGGACGTAACTGTTGGGATGCTTAAGCCACCACATGTCCTTCTTGCATTAAAACACAACCCAAACCTTGACGGGACGCATCACAATATACTTGAAAATCTTTGTTAATATCTAGCAGAACCAAAACCGGAGAGGACACCAGTTTGTTTTTGAGCAATTGAAATGCCTTCTCGCACTGTGGGGTCCACACAAACTTTTCTTCCTTCTTCAACAACTGAGTCATTGGTCTAGTGACCTTCGAGAAGTTTTCAATGAACCGACGATAATACCCTGCCAGTCCAAGGAAGCTGCGAACTTGAGTGACTGTCTTGGGTCGACTCCACTTGGTGACTGATTCAACTGTGTTAGGGTCCACTGCCACACCTTGCGCAGATATGACATGGCCTAAAAACTTTACTTCTGACAACCAAAACTCACATTTACTGAACTTGGCATACAATTGATGCACCTTGAGTTTCTCCAGAGTTAGACGCAAGTGTTGTTCATGCTCTTCTTCTGTCTTGGAATAAATTAAAATGTCATCGATGAAGACAACCACGAACTTATCTAGATATTCCATGAATACTTTGTTCATCAGGTTCATGAAAAAGGCAGGAGCATTGGTCAATCCGAATGACATTACTGTACATTCATAAAGACCATATCTGGTGGTGAAGGCTGTCTTGGGGATATCTTCTTCGCGGATTCATAGCTGGTGATATCCGGATCGGAGATCAATCTTGGAGAATACAGCGGCTCCTTTTAATTGGTCAAACAAATCATCGATACGAGGCAATGGATATTTGTTCTTGATAGTGACTTCATTGAGGCCACGATAATCGGCGCACATTCGCTTGGTTTTGTCTTTCTTCTCAACAAAGATTACCGGTGCTCCCCATGGAGATGTGCTGGGACGAATATACCCCTTCTCCTTCAATTCTTCCACCTGTTTCTTCATTTCGGCCAATTCATTGGCACCCATCCGATACGGTCTTTTGGAGATAGGTGCGGTACCGGGTACCAGATCAATCCGAAACTCGATCTCTCTTTTGGGAGGCATTCCTGGCAAGTCTTCGGGGAACACATCCGCGTACTCTTTGACTATTGGGATTTCTTCAAGGCGGACCTGATACAGAACTTGCGAACCGGTCGGGGTGGGATGAGCATAGGCAATAACTGGCTGATCCGGACCATTGTGCAACGTGACGGTTCTACGAGCACAGTCCAATACCACTTGATGGCGAGTAAGAAAGTTCATTCCAAGGATAACATCCAGATCTTTGGATTCCAGGAGAATGAGATTGGCCAGAAAAGGAATCCCTTGGATTTCTATGGACACTGATGGACTAAATTGCCGAGCTGGCATTTGACCACCGGGGGTAGTAATTATCATAGCATTACTAAGGCTTTCTACCCTCAAGTTATTTTGCCCCATGAATTTCCTTGATATGAATGAGTGTGTGGCTCCAGAATCAAATAAAACTGATGCATGAACAGAATTAACCAGAAACGTACCAATGATAACTTCGGGAGCTGCCTGCACTTCCTCTGCAGTGACGTGGTTCACACGTCCCCTGATCATGTTGTTGCTGCCACCCTGGTTGCGGGCCGGTGCCTGCCCTTGCGAACGCTTCGGCTTCAAACATTTGTTCGCAAAATGTCCCAGCTCATGGCAGTTGAAGCAGAGAAGGATCTTTCCATTGCCATCCTTGCTGGCTGATCCACCTGGTGCTGCTGTTGGAGTGGGACGAGGTGCACGGTTTACCACTTGATTCTGCTGCGGCAATGAAGGCCCATTGACATACTGCATATGGGGAGCTGAGCGGAACTGTGAGTTGGAGGAAGATCCACCGTGATGAGGAGTGGTATAACGGAGCCTCTGACTTGGCCCCTGCTGTGCCTTGAAGTTAGCCATGCGACGCTTGAGGCTATCAAGTTCTTTGTTCTTGGCTTCCTGGCGGATAGACTTGTCCACCAAACGCTGAAAATCGACAAAATCGCTGGAGATCAGTTGAACTGACAGCTCGGGGTTGAGTCCTGAGAGAAACTTTTCCTGCTTATCCTCGTCTTCACGAACTTCCTCAGGAGCATATCTGGCAAGACGGTTGAATTCCTGTAGATATTCCGTCACTGACCGGTTGCCTTGCTTCAGATCCCGGAATTCTCGCTTCTTCAAGGCCATAATACCAGCTGGCACATGAGACCTCCTGAACGCGGTGTTGAAGCGGCCCCAAGTGATAGGCTGATCTGTAGGTTGGGTGGCTTGAAATTGATCCCACCATTCAGAAGCGGGTCCTTGGAGTTGGTGCGCAGCGAAAGCAACTTTTTCTGCATCAGTGCACTGAATTAGGTCAAGCTTCTTGTTGATGGTGTGCAGCCAATCTATAGCATCGACTGGGTTGGAGGTACTGGAGAAGGTGGGTGGGCGAACGTGTAGGAACTCTGCAAGCTTGGACTGCGGTGGTGAAGGTGGAGCGCCATACAAATAGGTTCTTTACTGTTTAAGGAAAAATTAGCAATTTGAACGGGTCGATTCCGAGTTCAAATAGTCGAGATACGACAATTTGAATTTTAAATGTTGTTCAAATGAAATATTACGAATTGATTGAATAATTCTTTTTTTTACAGATAAAAACTACTACTGCTACAGAGGAGAGAGGGAGACAGAGAGGAGGGAGAACTGAAGAGAAGGAAACAGAGAAAGAGAAGCAGTGGAGAGGGAGATAGATGGTAGTGAGGACGGCGGCAAGGCTCACCGGAGCTGCGGGAACGGCGAGGGGACGTCGACGACGAGCTTGGCGGCGAGGAACAGTGACGGCCGGCTCAAAATATCAGCGTCGACGCAAAAGAAAAAGCGGCACTACGACCGGGGAGAGGGAGGAGAGGGAGGGGGCGGTGTGGGGAGAGAGGAGGGAGCCGAGGGCCTCCTTTTATAGGCCGGAGGGAAGGGAGACGGGCGCCAGGGAGGAAGATCGACGCCGGCCATGGTGGAGCTCACCATTGATGCAAGCTTTTAAAATCCACCACGAAATAATGCCGAATCGAGCGGGATTTGTTGGGGGAATTGATGAGGAGGAGGTGAGGAATCCATTTTCGCAATTATTTCGGAGGGGAATCGATCGGGGATGGAGATCAATCGGTGGCTGCTGCGTCTGTACGTTCACGGGAGAGAGAGAGCTGCTGGAGGTTGAAGACGACCAGTGGGCTAGCTGGGCCACGCGGAGGAGGCAAAATGGACTTTGGTTCGCGGGAGGGAAGCAGCTGGGCCGGCTAAGGAGGGAGTGGGGAGAGATGGACCGACGGCCCAAGAGGGAAGAGGGAGGTTTAAATTTAATTTTCTTTTTTTAGAAAGTCTGAGAAAGGTTTTTGTTGCATTAAAAATATTTATAGTGCTTTGAAAATTCAAGTAAAAATTGATTAAATATTTCGAAGCATGAGGAATTCAACAAAAATTCCCACACGTTGGTTTGAGTTGAATCTTGGGGATTTTTAATTGTTGAAGGCTAAATTAGATTTTTACAATTTCTAGAAATAATTTAGACGGTGAAATTTTAAGGTGATTTTCAGGGCACGACAAATTCCTATGAAATGGACAATCCTATAGAAATTTTGAAGAAAACTTAGAAAGAGTTTCAACCTCTTAAAAAATTTCTTTGAGTCTATCTCTCTCATTTAATTCCTACGTTTTCCCTGTGGCCCAATCAAATGGTCTTTCTTATGTTTTTTCTTGTGTTTTACAATCCTCTATTTTGTACTTGCATTCATATTAAAATCCTATGTTTTTTCTATTCCTTCGTTTTTTCATTCTTACTAGAACTATCCATAAAAACTAGATTCATTGTTCTCTCGATGATACTCGTCCCCCTCTGTCACTCGAGGCTTCTACTCTCTAGTCACTCCTCGAAACATAAATTGATCGAGACATATCAGAATCACATACATTTAAAGTCATTACTTTTTGTTACTGACATGTTGCCTCAGCGAACCCTAGCTTCACATGTAAGTGATAAAGAAATTGCGACTCTGAAGGTAAAAGACCTTGATCCCTCGCATAGCTAACTCACAATAGTGAAATATATGGAAAATGTAGGAATGGAAGGTTGCAGCCGTGGCTCGGTAAAATTTATACACCTTTTACCACTCAATGTTTTTTTCATCAATACACAATTCTAAAAAGAATATATGCATTCAAGCATTTTGAAATATGTTTTTTTAACACAAAGGGTTATCTAAAAAGTCATGAGTGTAAAATAAAAAAAGAAAAAGTTTTAAAAAGTTATAGCAGCGATTTTCTGTTTTCCTTTGAAATGGAATCATTGGAAGCTCAAAGCAGCAATGCAAGTACAGCTGTAGAGATAAGAAAAACAAACACAACAATTGTGTAGTACAGGACCCTGCATGAATAATCATGATCAACAAGCGAGCAACTAATCTGACATGCTGACAGCGTCGCACGTTTTTGCGTCTTGTCTCTGCTTAGGCCCAACGACAGCGGATCTGAATAGCAGTCAGTTTCAGCTTCGGAGAGGATATGTAACAGAATATGACAGCAAAAGCCTCTTGCAAACCAGCCACACGAAGGGCATGTTTGGTTGGTTGCTAAACTTTGTCACGGCAAATGTTAGACATGCTATAATTTCTTAAGCGAGTACAAAAGATAGTGTGGCAATATGTGGAAATGAACCAACCATGCCCATACAAGCAAACTTATCCCGCTCAAACTTTACTAGAGTTTCGCCTTGTGTGTTACCTTGAAAAATATGTAGATATCACCTGTAAAAGAATTCACAAATTTTCTACACATAATTTGGCGAACGAATACTCTACGCTCCAAAACTGGTGTTGCAAAAATTACAAATCACGATCGAAACATTGGCTAATCTATTGTTTATCAGTTTTCTTCCTTTTTCTTCGGGGGCGAGCAAATGGATCGACCCATGCTCTGTCTTCCCTGGTGGCCCGCTCCCAACGCTTCTGGAAATCCCGAAGCTCCGACCGTGAATATCTCCTGACCTACAAGGCCAAGCAAACCATAGTCATCTTAATGCAAGAGAATAGAATGCTGCATTGATGTGTAAAACTTGTGTATTCTGGAAAAAAAATTCAAATTATGGTAAACTGCCAAATAATGTTTGACTGGTAGTTTTAACCCAGAGAAATGTTTAATTTACAAGTGAAATATCAGTGATTATTTAGCTTGTTTCGGTTCCAACTCTTGGTTCAACCGTTTTAGCTTGGGTCATAAAGCATTCCCCAGATTATAGTTTCTTAGCTCACCTTTGTCCGCATATCAAGGCCTGTCTTCACCTGTTTACAAGTAACGGCATACATTATGAGAGGTTGCATAAAGAAAAACAACTAGAATGTGTATTCTGAGGATCTGGCAAAGACAGCATACTCTCATCTGCTGTTGCGCTTGTGCAGTTTTCTGATGAAGTGGATCACTGTTTTTGCCACGGGATCGCTGATACAGAATTAAAAATAAATTAACATATGAAACATTTATATACAATAATTTTTATAAGTGTATATAAGAATTAAGAATGACATCATCCCTAAATATTAAGTGTACATAAGAATTCAAAAAGTGTATATAAGAATTAAGAATGACATCATCCCTAAATTATATACAAGCATATTTTTATTGTCACACTTAATACACTTTCCACCCAATGGTAATTACTAGTCAATCATCACATGCAGCATTTCAGTTATTAGTCCTGTGTGGCTGTGTATTCATGTCACTATGACTTAGCTAGTAAAATATCAATAACAAGGGCAACTTTAACTCCCAAATTCTTTTTTTAAAAAAAGCTATAGCTATATGGATAGGAATATCAGTCAATTAAAACTCAACAAAGTGAATGAGTGCACTGAAAAAATTGATGTGTTTTCTTCTTATATATGGTCTGATAGAGATTGTCATGCAGTACGAAAAGAATAGACTTGTACAAACCTTTACTGAAGGGCCTCCCAATGTCTGTACCCCTCGATGAACTATGTATTCACTATCGACTACTCCAATGTTCTTCGTTCTGTCACCCTAAAAATGATGAAAACGGAAGTATAGTTGGCAGTAAGGTAAAAGTATTATTATATTGAAACATCACTTAAAAAAATGAAGAATTAAGGGAAAGATATGACTGTTCCTCTAATAAAACTTCACAAAAGAAATTTGGGAGAATTTCGTTCTTGCCCTTATTTTGGTATCCAATTGTGATTTTACCCTGTTTTTTTGGGTTTTGTTTTTACCCTGTTCTTTTGAAACAAACGAGGCATTTACCCCTGTTTTTCACGGAAGTTAGTGGGGCCGAAATTGTTGCAGTAAAGAAATAGAAAAGAAAAGAAATAATGATTTTGCAAATTATCGACTTACCTTTATACCCCCGGCTAGTTTGCAAAGTAAGGAAGCCAAATCTGGCTGCCCCGTGCACTGCCCAAAACCATATCCCCAATCCTCAATCCCCATCCCCATCCCCATCCCTGGTGGCGGCTCTGGCCCGCAGCAGGCGGCGACGGGCAGGAGGCCGTGGTGGCGTTCAGGAAGCCCGGCGGCGGCGTCCCAGCCGGGAGGGCGACGGGCAGGAGGCTGCAGCTCCGCACAGGAAACCACGGCGGCGGGCAAGCAGAGGCGAGAGCGGGAGGCCACGGAGATGGGTAGGAAGCCGCGGCGGGCTCATGACAGAGAGGGAGGCCAGCGGCTACACACAGGAGGCCGCAGCGGCCAACAGGGGCTACGGCATGCAGGGAGTAGGAGGCTATGGGCCGGCAACGGGGAGAGAACAGGAGACTGTGGAGCTGCAGTGACAGCTGCCGGAGTGGTCGGCGCTGGAGTGGCTGAGCGTGACGTGGTGCACGCTGCGTAGCCTCCGCACGCGGTGGCCATTGCTCCGGCTTCGCTACCTGTGCCACTCTGCGTCTACTACTGCGAGGGTTTGCACAAGAAGAAAACATACAACTGAGGTGCTTGCTCCCAACCTCGTGGAGTTGAGGTATGGCGCCTGCCAACAGCTGCCGGTCGAGGTCATCCACGGTGGGTGCGATATGTGACCCTGTGTTTGACACCTGACAATCCCTTGGAGTACGCCTTGACCGAGCTTCCTAGTGCCATTGCTCATGTAAGCAAGCTGTCCATGGAATTCTTGGTGAACACCAGCCACCAGCTGAATGTGTAAAGAGGATTACTTGGAACTTGCTATAAAAGCAGCAGGTTCATGAATCTCAGACATGCTATGTTGAGCATGTTGTTTTCGCAGATCGCCAGGTCACCAGTACTATCATTCAATTGACTTAATTTTGTCCAAATTCTGTCAAAATGCTATCCAAATTCTGTCAAAATTGTATCAACTTTTGAATCTGACCATGTCACAATTTTGTTGATACTGTCCAAATTGTTATATTCATCAAAGTTCGTCAAAAATCATTTGATTTTAGATATCTTCATAAAAAATCAAGTTCCAAGCTACATGTACAAAAATATGGGAAACAACACAATTAATGCACATATATAGAGGCAAATGTGCAATAAAAAGTGAGGGTATAAATGTCCTTTGGTCAATTAGTTAACACCGTTAACTTGGCCATCCAAAGTAGGGGCAAAACATGCCTTCGTTTAAAAAAAAACAAGGGCAAAAACAAAAACCCTAAAAAGTGGGGCCAAAATCAATATTAGACATCAAAGTAGGGGCAAGAACGAAATTGCCCCAAGAAATTTCGGTGTAGACATGAACTACAACCCTACATTGCCAATGCCCACGTGTAGCCAAAGAAATTTAACTATCAAAAGAATGCCACAGCTATTTAAAAGCAACATCAAACCTGAGCACAGTACCCAAATTTGTAATCAATGCCCCATCCGTGGATAAGATCATTCTGCAAAAATTGAATATATATATATATATATATATATATATATATATATATATATATATATATATATATATATATTAGTGGCTGCAATATAGTCCACAAAAGTCATTTAGGTTAAAGACAAAAGATAAGTTTCAGATTGTGGTAACCAGGTAAATTGACAGGGGTGTTTTTGCAAAAAACAGGTTGATCATATGTTAATTCCTTATGGCAACAAGTCATTTTATCTACGATAAACTACGAATTTATAATGGATTGGTCCCTTTTCCTCACAACTGCAGCATTAGCAATCCCGGGACAATGTAAAACTAAGAGAACTAGAACCACATAAATAAATATGATTCAAAGCATTTTGTGAGTAATGTGGAAAAATGGAGGTTCTAACTTTTTTTCAGAAAAGACGGATCCAATAAGACAAGTAGCTATAACAGCTATTTCCGCAGTTTTTTTTTGGCAACTTTTTCCTCCTTCCCTCCTTCCCCTATCATCCAAGATTTGATATTTGCATGTCTGAGCAGTAACATACAACTATTCTGCCAAAAGGGGATAAAAGGATGCCATTCAGGCCCTGAGCGGTCCTTTTTGTATATAAAAAAACAGCCCTGATCACTTTGCCCAATATGGCTTGATGTTCATAGAAACTACTGGCTCAAAATTTCAACATTGAATGGGTCTCTCAAGTTTACTCCATCTTGTAATACCCCTGGCTCGAATTAAGCACTCAGAAGAACAGTTTTATAGCCAGGTTCAATTGTATATTCAAATATGAGACATTGTCAGAATCTCATTGCTATTGTAAGATACAACCCTTACCTGGATAAGATGCCAAGCACATCGCCAAGCAGATCTTGAGAAAACTGGTGCCATGCCCTCAACCCATCTATAGATGAAATAATCGTTACATCAAGCAGAAATATGATCTAGGTTTATTGCTAAATGCTAGGTAACAGAAATGTAGTTACTGTGTTTACTGTGCAGTAAGACAATACTATTTCACTGCGCTAGAACAAACAGTAACCAATGCAAACAGTTACTCAGCGAAGTAGCTGTCATATAATGAGAAATAACTTGAGAAAGAAGACATACCCAGAACAAGGCGGTCCCTCTTTTGAACAATCTTTATTTCCCCGATTAACTTTTCTATCAAAGTGTGTATGTTGTCGGATTTAGTCAACAAATCAAAAAAAGAAGTTGCAGTACATGAAAAAGTTACCTGTGGAAACTCCACCCCTTTTTACGAACAGTTATCCGATGATGAATTTCAGAAAATTTAGGATCAAGACCTGGTTGAGATATCTCTAGTCCTTCTGATTTAACTATATTCAAGTACCTGCATGAAATTCATGCGTTAGCACAATTGTTGCATAGCATAAACTAAAATACTCGAGAAGAAAATTAGCATAAGATGTATCTTCTTGACAGATTTATCCTAAATGAAATCAGTAACTATATCACATTATTTTCGAGACTAACTTTTGCAGTCAGTCAGTAGTTGATTCTTACATTTAAAAGATGCACTGATAATTTTATACAAAGTTTGTTGAACCAGGATTAAGGGATTCTGTACATTGGACTTGGAATGATTTAACATTTCCGTAAATCTTATTTTAACATCATTTATACAAAGCTAGGCAATGCGAGCCTCAAAATCAACATCAAGTAGTTATGAAATACCATACCTCCTTGGGTGAAAGTTATCTACTTCCAGATCTTCATCCCAAAGAAATATATACTCGTACATGGAGACAACAGAAGGATGGAGGAATCTTTTTGCAAACCACCTAAAAACCAGATGCCTCATTATCTTATCTTGAATTAAGACGACGCCAGATCAGTAGAAATCGCAAGGTGAAGCAAAGTATATTCAACAGCAAGAGCACTCAATGTCAAGCTCTTCTCACAGTGGAAGGGCAGAAAGATGTCATACCATTTTGTCTGGTTAGAAGCAGCTATATGTATCACACTTTTGCTCCAAGGTAGATCGTTCCACCCATCAACATTACCATCATAGTGGAACAACATAACTGTAAAATTCTCTGGAAGAAACTGAACATTCAAGAGTTACCATCATGAGAAAACTATCACTTCCTGAGGTAGCAAATTAAGTACCTTCTTCATAATAGCATCCACACTTCTTTTCTGATCTATACCAGCAGGGATGGCAATCAAGCACCGATCATTCTGGCTAGAATCCTGTGGAGCCAAAATTCGCAGAGCATCAGATGACTAGATATTCAGGTCTTGTACTCAGAAAGGTGGAGCAACTAAAGCCTGATTTAAGTACGAAAGCTGAAATAGAACCAACAGATATACTCCCTCCGTCCCAAAATATAAGGAATTTTGGGTGGATATGACACATTTGTCCAGATTCGTAGTACTAGGATATGTCACATCCATCCAAAATCCCTTATATTTTGGAACGGAGGGAGTATTGTACACACTGTATACAAGAATAGGCTTGGTTTTCAAATTACCTTTGATTGCGCACTTCTTGTGAGCCATAATGGCTTCAACTCCATGTCCGAGTAAGGTTCCACTATACCATGGGGTAAAAAACCAACCCTATTGGCAGATCTTTTAGGCACCTTAGAAGACACTTTGTCAGACACCTAAATATTTACATATAAGACAAAATCAATGTCCCAGCAACAAATGAAAATATGTTTCCAGATTAACATAGCTCAAAGTTATTTTCCTTCTAGTGGAGCTAATTGGTTCACATACCGTAATCGTATCAAATGGACGGGATTTTGCTTCCAACTGCAACAACCCATAATCAGGTCAGTCATATCTGTCAAGCAAACTACAGTGAGACATTTCATAGATGACTGTTACCTTTGTCTGTTTATGTTGGTAACTCGCCATGTTATAAACCAGGAATAAAATGATCAAGCAAAGAATCAGCAGGTGCAACCGCAGTCTCATCTTAGAACAGCTATCTCTCCTGCTACCATTCTGTGGAATCAAGTGGATAGTATCATCATTCATCACTTTGCAGTGAGCCAGCTTAGAGTTCGGTAAGCATAGATTTTCACTATAAATGAATCAATAAAACAGCACAAACGAACTCACCTTATCCACAAGGCACTACTATCTAAATATGTGGAATAAGGACGGACTGTCTCATGACATCAAGAAGAAAGGCCTGATCAATTCATAGCATCCTGTATGCAGAGAATAATAAAAAAAAAGTCAGTTTTTTTTGGGTGAAAACATGACCTGCACGATCCATACCATGATCTCTAGTGGTCCCTCCCAGAGAAATGCTTAGACATGAGGCGTCACATGAATTTGGATGCACACCGCACGAACCAAAAGGAGGGAAGAAAGGTAGTAGCTTTAGCATATGCTTTCCCTTGGATTGCTGGTAAAAGGGGGAAAATTCAAGGAAGCGGACATAAACGGGAAAACTGGAAATCTAATGTACGCGTCACGCGTGATTCGGGTTGCGATACGATTCGCGGTCGCAGTTTTTTCTGGAGTCCGGGCCGGGATGGCACAAGCACGACTAGACTAGGAAAAAAAAGCGTGCTATGCTTGCTGACGTAATGACGTTCGACAGCGCGATCCTCCACTCGCAGCTTCGCGAGCGCTCGCCGCCCGCCGCTGCCGGGATCACTCCCAATCGAGAGCGGACGCAAACTCATGGGCACGCAACAGGCAAGGCAACAGGCAAGAGCAAAAACCTCTGAACACCATAGACCCCCGACAGCCCCACGGGGCACAGACGATCTAGGTTGCTGCGCAAATATCACATAAAACAGAGAAGGAGAGAACCTACCGCCGTGGCCGCCGCGGCGGACGCGTCTGCAGGAGGACCCGGTGCCGGTGCCGGAGATCGACGGAGGACGCGCGGAGGTGGAGGCGAGGCGTGGGACGGCGGCGCGCGTTAATGGCCGGCGGTGCCGTTAGTGGTTGGGAAGAGAAAATATTTTTCCAGAGGAGACCGGAGGGATTGGGAAAGGAGGTGGGGTTGAACACCACACTGGGGCGGAATGGAGCAACGCAACGCAAGGCAACGAGCCAACGAGGCAGCGCGCGGCGGGGGTCAGAGGAGGGGAGACGGGTGGCGCCTCGCGCAGATTCCACCGTCGCCTCGCGCCGCGCGGTGATTTGCCGTGATGGCGACGGGTGCGAGCCGAGCGCAGATGGCAGGCAGCCGTCTCGGCGGCTTTTTTTTTTTGGGGCTAGCCGCTGGCGACCGGGTTTTCTGCACGGTTTGTTTGTTGGCTGGCTCCTCCTCGGGCTCGCTGCGTTTGGGCCGGCCCGCCGCGGCCCATCATACCGACAAACCGCCCCCCTAACATCATCAATCAAAACACCGGCATTACTGGAGACTGACAGGAAGATTGTACTGAATATATACACCTAATAAGTACACATAAGTTCAAAATTTGCTGGTAAACTTTCTGCGCTTGTATCATAGCATGCATTTGATCAAGAAACCATCAGCATTGCACAAAGCAAGAGATATACTATTTATCTAAGTTGATAGTTTCTGCCTCTATGAGAATGTTTCTTTCTATCTGTCCTTATAAGACAACAACAGGAAATACACTACTACTCCCTGCTACAACATTCTGATTTCCGACCTAGTCTTTGCCAGGTAAACAAGTAAACACTGAAAGAGACGACTCTATGTGGTCTGCCTATACGCTGCCTGTACACAGTTTTGTCTATTTGGGCATTGAGCCTTATAGTTTAGCGTAGGGCCCTCTTCCTGCCTTTGTTAGGGCTATCTTGCTGTGCAGCAGCACGCTTCTGCCCATTCTTCGGAGGCCGCCCGACACCTCTCTTCTTGGCCGGTGGACTTCTCTGTATGGTTTTTACATTAGCTGTCACTGATGAACCACCACGCGATCCCTTGGCCTCAGCCTCATCCTGCTTGACTGTACTTCCAGTCTCCTTCGAAGATACTTTGCTTCTCTTTGCATCACGAGGCCCATGACTTCCAGGCTGCACGGGCCGGGTGTTCTTCTTCGCTAAAGGGGTACTAGCTGTTCCTGTTACTCCACAACTCTTAGAGGGCATGCTTGAGCTCTCTTGCACTGTTCTGAATGCAATATTTCGAAGTTCAATTGCAGCCATGTGCTCTAACGTAGCCTTTGGATAGAATGCAAGGACATTATTCACAAACAGTAGAATGTCTCTTAGAAGCTCCTTGGTAGAAGAAGTTGTGCCACTCTTGATCTTTGAATGAAGGATACGCAAGTCTATATGCCGGCGAATCATCTTCTTGTATCTAGCCCGCTTCCGCTGCAGATGTGACAAAAGTGACAAATAAGATGGAATGTAAATATACAAGTGCCTGCTATTTTTTCATCTTGAAATGTATAAACTGCAGAAAGGCACTGAAAGTTTCTTCCAGCACAAACAATACAGTTATATAAACATGTATACTTTACGTATTTTGACTACACTAGAGTGTATATAAAAAATTTTAATGTCCAAAAAGATTTCATTTGCTTGATACCCTATCAGAACAAACAAAGTGCAACTTTAATCAATTTTCCAGAAGTACAAGCCGTTTTAAAATGTGTTTGGAAAGGGCTGATTGCCGCACGCAAAACAAGAAATATGATTAGCATATGATTAATTGAGTACTAATTATTAAAAACTTGAAAATGGATTTATTTTATTTTTTAAAGAAACTTCTATATTGAAAGTTTTCTCACGAAATGCATCATTTAGTAGTTTGAAAAGCATACTAACGAAAAACAAGGAAGTAGCTAAGTCGAAATGCAGTTTAGAACAGGCCCTAATACTAGTTTAGAAACTGCAGCATTGATGACACATAGGTTGACTGAATTTACAAGATCTATCCATCATACCTGGATATCAAGTCGGCGTTGCAACATATAACAGTCACTTTGAGTGGATATAGTTTTCAAAATCTCTGCCAAGTTTGGTTTTGCTTTCTCAACCACAGACACACCAGATTCTACATTTGGAGCTTTCAAGCCCTTCTTTGCATAGCCTTCAGAGGAACCATCTCTCTGTACGCATGATGTAGATGTATTCTCGCCAGCTCTGCCACTATTATCAGCCATCAGAAAAGTCCTCCTATCCCTCATGGCCCTTTTCTTTCTAGAGCCCCAAAGCAAACCATCTTCAGCACAAACCTTTTTTTCAACAAGGGGTTTTACCAAAGTCTCTGCTGAAGTATTTTTCACTTGAATTGAATCAGTATCGCAGTGTTGCACCTTTTCAGATTTCTGACTGTTGCTTGCTTCCTCTGTAAAACTAGCAGCTGATGATCTGTCCTTGGACAAAACTTTGCTTGATGAATTGTTATCAGCTGTATTTTCATTATTTGAACATGATTCAGTATGACTAGTGTGACATTCAGAGTTACCATCATGTTTGCTATTGCTGAGGCTTTTGATCATGGACTGCAGGGATCTGGAACAGGAAAAAGGAAACCAGATTTCACATTATTTAAGTATACAGAAGATGAAAACCAGATAAAATGACCATCTTCTGATATCAATAAGCATAGGCCTTATATTCAAACTAAATAATTACGAAATTAAATTTGAAGTGCTAAAAAGAAGATCAAGAACAAGACATATTCTGATATGTAATAACATAAACACTAACCCAATAAAATTTTCGGACTTCTTCAGATCACTTCTTAATTCAGCAACTCTTCGCTTACGGAGCTCCTCAAACCAAGCACTGCAAAGAAGAAAGTAGAATATTCATAATATGTTCTATCAACAGCCAACAAACGAGTTGTTTTACTGCAGAATAAAACACTAGGCATACTAGACCACACCCAGTTGAAATGTCTTGGGTATATTGGCTCTAGGTTAAAGCTGAACGTGAGAAGAATAACTTAAACTCAGGACATCTTAGTAAAAGATGTTTTAAGAGTTTACTCAACTGTGCAATTTTCAACTACTGCTTTAGGCTACATTCAATCAGGTGTTAGGCTGAGCTTATCAGCGGCATGCGAAACAAGGCGAGTCATTAGCACATGATTAATTGAGTATTAATTATTACAAACTTCAAAAATGAATTTATTTGATTTTATAAAAAGACTTCTCTATAGAAAGTTTACAAAACACAGTGCCTAACTTACAACAACAGAAAAACTACTCAACAGTATCCCGTGGAAACAGAATAAGTGGATAACGATTCAATCTTATCCGTTCCCCTTCTCTCTCTGAGCCTCGTCTTCCTCCTCCGCCTCTCCTACTTCGTCCCTCTTTTTTCCCCTCCCCCTCCTCCTCTCTGCTGCAAAGAGCTTCTCTATGCAGGCATGGCGACGATGAAGCAGGCCCCCGAAAACAGATCTAGAGGCCTAGGCCCTCCTCACTACTGGATCCAGGGGCGGATCTAGGAAGGACTAACAGGAGGGGCTGAACAAACTATATAAAACTATAACCCCCTCTTCTAATGGATGTATGACAAAAAAAAAATTTAGTGGGGGCTTAATGGGGGCTCTTATGGTTACAACGCCAATAGTGCGGGCTCGAGACCCCGCCGCCCCCATGGCAGATCCGCCACTGACTGGATCTGCCCCGAGTGCACGTTGGCTACAAAGATCTTGTGGCCTCCTCCGTCTCATGCTTTTGAGGCATGGCAGCACCCACTAGATCTAGCCCCCATGACGGAAGGGGGTTTTTATTTGGTTTTATTGGTCGGTTAATTTTGGGAGGGGGTGGTAGGGTGGGATTGGTGGGGTGGTTCGGTTTTTCAGGGATGTTTTTCGCACTGCACGTGGTAGGNTGGGAGGGGGTGGGAGGAGGATGACTGCCTCTTTAATGTAGTCGATAGAGATGTGCCATGAGACACAAATTCTGTATCTTGTGTAATCAGAATTTCAGAGTTCATCCAGCTCCCACATGAAGAAAACAGTAGGCAAGACAGGAGACTCAACGCAGCTTGAAAATTCATCTATCCGAAGTTCAAGTTTAGCAATTTACTAATTTAGCATCACATACCTACTGCAGGACATTCTAACACTGGATTCATGTGGACAAGCTAGTACAAAATAGAATGAATGATGCAACACTTGAAAATTCATCTATCCGAAGTTCAAGTTTAGCAATTTACTAATTTAGCATCACATACCTACTGCAGGACATTCTAAGACTGGATTCATGTGGACAAGCTAGTACAAAATAGAATGAATGATGCAACACTTACTCGCATGCAGAGTAGCGTGCTTGTATCTCTGAAAATTTTGCTTCACATTCCTGCGAACAAGAATGGGTAAGCTCATAATTAGTATGGAACTGTAATATCAAGTAAGCAATATGTCTACCACAACTTCCAGCAGGCATCAGATACGCAGATAGCTAAAATGCATTGCTCCTTTTTGGAAACTAGAAACAATTTGATCTGTAAAACTGATTGTACTTAGGTCCAAAATGTTTCAGACAATGGGCTCAGTGCTCTCACGTACCCAAACTATTGTAAGAAAGGCATGAGCTAACAACAGCATTCCATCAAATTAGTTTGACACAAGTGTAAGATGAGTTACCCTTGGCATTGCAACTTTGGTACCGAAGCAAGAACAAGATATGCAAGTTCTTTACTGTAAGTGACTGTAAGGTTACATTTTCATTTCATTCCCTCGTTTCGAGTCAAAATTACAGCATATGTGTTCCTTAACATTTGCTTCACTTTTTGGAATGTAGAGCTCATTCTCGTCCAAGAAACACAGCCACACATTCTCAGCATCTCTAAAATCACAACCTAATTATCATTTGATGGAAATGTACCAAATCCTCCAACGATGATGATACTTAATTAAGCGCCCCTAAATCCATGCCCTAATGCGTATCCTACGACTACCGACAATACAGCCATTGGGCACGACTCCTGAGCACTACCGGTATGCTAGGGTTGGAGAGGGGAAGTTCTGACCTCAGGCGAGAAAGCGCACGGCGAGCGGGACCGGACCTCGGCGGCGACAGCGCCCCACGCGACGCCCCCGTGGCGGAGGACGGCGCTCCCCAGCACCAGCTCCTCCCACGTCCCCCACCCACCCACCACGCCGCCGCCTCCTCTTCCCCTCGCCTCCTCGCCCTTCTCCCCCTCCTCCTTCTTCACCCCTCCTCCTCCTCCTCCTCCTCCTCCCACCACCACCACCACCATCGGAGACGCTCTCTTGGTCGTTCCTGGTCTAGGTTATTTCGGCGTGCGGGTGGATGGATGAATGCGGCGATCGCGAGGATGACGATAGGCGTGTGGGAGGAGGAGGAGGTCGTCGTCGTGGTGGTTTCTCTGTCCGGAGGCGGTTTCTTGTTTCACTTTCGCCGGGTTTTTTTTTTGGTGGGGGGGGGGGGGGGGGGGGGGGGNTTTTCGGATTTGGACGGATTCTAATTGTATCTCTCTCGCAATGAAAATGCTAATCTCGGACAGGGGGAACGTGCGGTGGTGCGGGCCCACGCACCACTGCAGTACTTTTGCACGCTTCGCACGTTTTTACTCCTGCCTTAACACCGGAGCGGATAAAACGTACTCCTCGCAGAATACTCGTGTACTACTGCAAATGTACTATGGCATTGGATTAGAGTAAGTGTCTAACTAACTTTTTACATTTCATTAAATTTTTTAATGTGTAGAGACATCTATGACACCGACTTAATTTTATTATAAATCAACCATTAAATACATAGAATATATTCTTTTATATTATATTTATTTTGGGTTAAAAATACTACTATATTTTTTTTACATGAGCGGTCAATTATTTGTAAAAATAATTTGTAGTTATGGCTTCTGGTTAGACTCCTTGATCAACTTCTCCATGAACGGTTTTTGAAAGTCGGATTACATTGTCTAGGTCCTATAGCCACCTTAGACTCAGCATAGATGTAGCCCATGTGAATCAACACATTGGCTTACCCTTCACGCCTAGCGCACCATGATGAGACATCGATCGATTGAAGCTACGTCGCTTGTCGACTGGTGGACCGCCTCCGTCGACCCCACCTGCCTGCTGATTCCTTCCTATATATAGTCACAGTCGTGCCTTCCATGCCCAAGCCAGACACAAGCCTCCGCCGCCTCTGATGGGAGCTTCCCCGTCGGCCCCGATCCATAGTGGTTAATGATGAGGACGCCCGAAGAAGCTGCCGTCAGACCTCTCCTCCGCCGCCTCCTCACAAAGTAGCCTGCGCCAGCCGAGAGCTCTCTTACCGCTACATGTCGCTGCACCTCAGCCGTGCGTCGCTCCTCTGCCTGTCACGTCCAAATCACCTCAGCCCAAGAAATTAACCAATCAATCTCTTCCTTTTTCTTTTGCAATATTGATTTTGTTTGGGGTGATTGGAGTCAGATTCATCAACAAATAAGTCCTCATCTTTTCCTCTTTGTGTCCGACATGGCTTTCTTCGTGCTCATCAACTCCGACTCTGACTCGCGGAGGCGGGGCAGAGGTGAAAGGTGAGGGGGGGAGCCGAGAAGTAGGGATCTAGCCGTTGTATCTGCTGGACGAAGGGTCACGACCGTTGGATTGATGGATGATAAAAACACTATCAATATTTTAAGTAGGTAAAGATTTGATTAAACTAAGAAACATTTCACTTCACAAAAACTAAAACATCTTGTAATATGAAACGGATAAAGTAATTAAATCAAGCCATGAAAAACTTTTTAGTAAGAATATTTTAAGTGAGAAATGCTATGCTAGAAACTTACAAATACTCCTTTCTTTTCCTCGAGACAAACAAGAACCTGCTTAAGTGCTAACCAGGGTTCACAATTCCAATACCACCTTCTATGCCAGACGCTAGCGACATGACATTTTTTACGAAATCTGATAAAAAACCAACAAATTCTGAACAAATTTTGTAGGCAAAAATTTGAATTCAAATTTTTGGTTTCGGTTGGTCTTGTGTCGAAAACCGATCGACTTTACCGAAATTTCAAACAAAAACACTGAAATTCTGATCGGCAATTGACATCAAAACACCAATCGGTTTGTATCGAAAACCGATCGATTTTGTCGAGAAATCGATGAGAAATTTCAAATTGATTTATGTTTCCTAAAAATGTAGAAAATGCTGAATTGCTAAAAAAAATTGGGAAAAAGTTCTAAAATTTTGGCATTTCCTTTCCTATAAATTTAATAACTTCACGTTGACATACACACTATGCAATAGATATTCATAAAAGTCAATAATTTAGAGCACATGTGACATATCAAGCACAATTCAATATGCATCTGGGCATCACTCACCATGCAACCATTGGTCAAGTAGAATGCCAACCATCTAAATAAATTAAAATCCATCAATACAAGTTTAGAGTCCAATACATAAGGTCTAAAGGTTAACGCTAGGGTTTATTTTAGCTTCTAGCATGCGAACACCTCCATAGTTTTTTTCAGTATTTTTTTGAACAAGGTTCACATTTGCGGAATTCAACATTTTTTTTAAAAAAAACTTATGTACCAACAGGTTCTACTATACCATACTATTTATAGGTTTTTTTTGAATTTTTTATTTTTTTATCAATTCAAGTTTGAATTTGGATGAAAACCATCGAAAGTTCAGAGGAGAACTACTGCCGAGCCACGTCGAAACGTCGGTTTTTCACGAAATCTGATCGGATTTCATTGGTTTTGTCGTTTTTTCACGAAATCTGATCGGATTTCATTGGTTTTGTGAACCTGGTGCTAACATAGCAGATATGATGTGCAACGCAAAGCAAACCTCTCTCATGCTAGAAGAGATCACGCTAGTGTATGACTAGAATGTGCATATATGGTACACAAACTTGGTGAATGCTCAGGAAAATGTTTCAGATTTCCTAGAGCTGATGTATCTGCGCCTAAGCGTCATCATAAACTCTTCAACATACTGACGTACAAAAGTTTCTTCACTTCTGACTTCTGAGTATATTTACATATCGTCTAAAGAACTACGCAGATCACGTCATGTGATCTGAAACCAGGCACTTCGAGAGCTTGATAGCAGGGTACAGTCTACAGAATTATAGAGAGATCACAGAGGAGCATTATTGTCTAAGGATGGGGGACCTATCAGGGATAAAATGGCTTGGAGAAAGGGGGAAAAAATGCAGCAATCTGCACATCACCACTTCACAAGTTCGCTGCTTGAACTTTCCTTGATCTGCCTACGCCTGGTCGAATGCTTGAACGATCAACTTGCAAGCAGGCAATATGACTAGATAACTCTTGAATTTTCAGCAATGAGCTAATTGAGGATTCTGGGGTTTTCCTCCTTTTGGAAGCGCCTACATGGAAGCCTTTGTTGCATCACTCACCATGCGAGTTAAATCTTGGACAACTTCAGACATTGAGGGCCTAAACTCTGGCTCATGCTGCATAAGAGGAATCAGGTCAGCCACACCGATCCATTTTGGTGTTGATGATAATATCAAATATCTTACCTGAATACAACTGCTGATAATGTCAGCAAAACGTGACAACGCCTTTTCAGAACATTGGCCTCGAATAGAGGGATCTACCATCTTTGATATAGCATCGATATCGTAAAGCTGGGAAGTGGCCCACCGCACCAGGTGTTGCTCAGCACGTGGACGTGAACTGCAGTTCCGTTTCCATGACAAAAATTAGAAACCATCTTCAAGCAAAACAAGCATACAGTACTTAGCTAGCTGGGATATTGTCCTTTTGGAATCTTACCTGTCATAAGGCTTACGCCCTGTAAGAAGTTCCAACATGACAACTCCAAAGCTGTAAACATCACTTCGATCACTTAATGATCCAGATTCATGCACTTCAGGGGCTTCATAATGGAATAATGTGCGCATACGGCCAGACAACTGACATAAAAAAAGAGTACACTATTTATCAATGAAGAAATAGTAACATTCACTCAAAAAGTCAAAATAAACTAGCAACCTTATTCTGTTGTGATCCAAATTCCAATTCATTAGTATATAACTACTGCTAAACATGACAGTATGTGTATAGGAAACACTAACATTTCCTAAGCAGATGAAAAGAAGAACAGCTTCACAAGTTACCAATGTCAATTGACACGGGGGGCGTCTATACTGGAATACAAGAATGGTAATTAAAAATGAGATTGAGAATAGATCTAGAAAGAAATATCATCTGAAGCCTAAATTTGTTAGCTGCTGTCAGCTAAGCATCCTGCGAAATATAACAAGATCACTTTTTATATATAACAAACTCTTTCATCTCTCCTCGCCAACAAACAAACAAAAGACTGTCATCTCAATTGATGCAATGTCATGAAAATGCATAGCAATCGGCAATACCCATTCCTAAATACAATTCTTTCATTTACACTAGCCTTCATTATAATTACAAATGTACAGCTATGCTATAAATACTTAAATGGCAGTGCATGAGGGCATCCGAAATACTGAACATCCAGAGCATCACCAAAAAAACTGATGCCAAAATATTTTCATTAACATTAACCTGGGATACTGATCTTGATGACAGTGCTGCAAGACCACATTCAGAAATATGCACAATTAAAGTGCTGTTGAGAAGAACAATAGACGGTTCAAAATTCTGATGTACAATTGGAGGTTGACAGCCATCATGAAGATATCTACAAAAAAATAAATATACACATAGCATTTTCACAAATCAATAGAATCACTTCACAAAATTGGGAAGAAAAATTGAAAAGTTATAATCTGCTTACTGTAATGCTTTTGCTGCCCCCACAGCGACTTGGAGGCGAGCATTCCATGATAATCCCTTGTTTGAGTCATCAACATAATGAAGTTCATCATGTAGAGTCATCTTGCTACAGTGCTCATACACAAGTAATCTCTGATCAAACTCTGCACAATATCCAACAAGCCCGAGTATGTTAGGATGCGCCAGTTCGGAGATGTTCACAACTAGCTCTAGAAAGGCATCCGCTGGTATTCTCGAGTTAACAGCATCAATCTTCAAAACTTCCAATAGCTGATGCAAAGCAAATGTCACAGTTCAGAAGTGATGATGGTATAATCCACGAATTCTTGCTAAAGTAACTACTAGAAAGTCTGCCCAACAATTTTGTACCTCTCCGTCCGGAAGCTCTGCCAGATATACCTTACCAAACCTGCTATCTCTTATCAAATTTTCTTCGTTGAAACTATTGGTATATTGCTGAAGGGACGCAATAGAGAATGACTTGATGGTAGTTGTTAAATCCAATTTCCCGACTGAAGGTACTCTTCCCTTTCTAGTACGCACGCTGGGATGTACAGTGACCTTTTCCGTACGCAGTAGAGCAGACTGTGGAGGATGCAGTTGTTCCTCCACAAAATTATCTGTTTTTTCCATATCAATCACATGCTCTTTTTGTTCCATTGTAACCACCCTAGGAGCAGCTGCCATGTAAGTGCTCATGTTAACTTTCACATACTCAAACTCACAAAGCAGTAAAATAGCACTTCTGCATGTTATTTAGTTTCGAGTCATTTACCTGAAATTGATGAACCTAGCTTCCGCTCTTCCCTTGAATCATAAACTGCATCTGAAGCTGCTGCAAAGAAATATTGATATGTCAAAATCAAGAGAGGAAGAAAGCAGCTGCCATGCCAATGTTTCTATTAAGCTTTACTGTACTAAAACTTGCAGAATAGTGATGAATAAAAAAAAGGGCATGTGCATTTTTTTTAGGCATAAAATTGTTCACCTGCTGTCGACACATTCAATTTCTGCTCCTCCCTTGCATGAGATATCACATTTGAAGCTGTCACCGCCCAAGAGATCAGTTTAGTCAAAGGGCAAAAAACAAAGTAAAAAAACTGGAAGTCATTTGTTTGCCAAGAGAACAATGACAACCTTTTCCAGCATTATTCTTGAGTTTAACTGGTGGTTCCTTGATGTCTGAAACTTCCTTGATTTTAGGTTCTCCAAGCTTTTGAGGAGACCTTCCTAACTGGTTTTTTGTATACACATCATCTCTTGACTTTCTTTCTTTGTACTTGGATAGACAAAACATCACCATTAGCACGAGAACTACCGCGGATACCACCCCAACAAGAATGTATCCAACAAATTTGACTGCAGAAACAGTGTTTTTTCTCGATGGGGCATTCCCTGCTGGTGCATTAGAAGAATTTGAAGGTTCTTTTGTGGGGACATGCCCTGCTGGAGGTGATACTGATGGTAATGGTGTCGGTGCAGGAGGCAATGCTGATGGGGCTATGCTGGTATTGAATGGGTTCCCATCCTTCCTGTGTGGTACATTAGTTTGAATGAACTTTTCTTCTTTCGCTAAACACAAATATGCACATGAAAAACTAGTTGATTCTTAAGATTAAAAGAGTATATGAGCAACGGATCAAAAGAAACAACTCAATCAAGGGGAAGTTCCTTACTTAAAATTTGGTATGTTCTCTAGCTTCACAGGCAGAGGACCGGAGAAAAGATTGTTTTCTATGTTCCTGTTGAATTAATCGCCACAAAAAACAAGGCATGAAAATAGAGAGAAAGAAATTCTCTTTACTGAAATAGCAGGTTTCCTGAATTTCTCAGAGAAAAGAATTAATTAAAAAAAATCTGTAGTTTTGTGTACATACAAATCTTGGAGAGGGAGATCTTGCAGCACATTAAGGAACCCACTTATTTGATTATTCTGAATATGCCTGTGATCACAGTATAACATTAAGCGATTGACACTAGTGAAAAGTCACCTTGAAAGACGGTGCAATAAACTTCAATACTCACAGGCTAGTCAATGCTGTCAAGTTTCCCATTGAAGGTGGCAAAGAACCAGTCAAGTTGTTGGAAGAAAAATCTCTATTCAAGAAGGTTGATTGCTTTGGTAAGAAACTTCACATTATCAACTAATGCTAGTATAGAATAACACTTAGAGCAAACTTAAAATTACTCTTACAAATTCGCAAGTCCAGTTAGAGTTGAAAATGCATCTGGTATCTCTCCAACTAAATGATTGTTATTGAGGGACCTGCAAATGCAAGAACTATCACTGAAAGCACTAACTTTATGAAGGCCTGTGAATGTGTAGGCAACAATATACTTACAAGCCTGTCAAAAGCGTAAGTGTCGACAATGTACTTGGAATGCTACCACTTAGCTGGTTACCAGAAAGGAAACTGTGATTGACAGGCAAAGCCTTAGTAAAAAGATTAAAATAATCACATAGATGGTTTGGAAGAGCAACATAATGATCAAGTGGACATACAAACGCTGCAATGTGATCGGCAGATTATCTGGTAAGGTTCCACCGATATTATTGTTGCTAAGATCTCTACATTGGGTAAGCCAAGAGGCATTAAGAACCAAGTCAATAACAGTGTCAATTCGAAAGGAAATCACTGATAATCTCAAACTCCACACATGATCAGCTTACAAGGTGATTAGCGATGTGAAATTCCCTAGAGTGTTACCCAGTTGTCCGCCCAAATTTGCAGCATTGAGAGTTCTACCAGAAATATCACATTGTTCAGACAACCAGATAAACAGGTAATCAAACACACAACATTAACAAAACGAAAGTGTAATAGCAGATCATACATGGAGGTAATATTTGAGACCACGCATTCAACACCCTGCCAGCCTTCATTGCAGGGGTCGCCACCGTTTGTAATCCATCCAGGCACTGAAGGCGATCCAAGTGCAGTGTACAAGCCATTTATTGCAAACACTGATAAACATAAACAAAGCACAAAAATAAGGTGCCAAAGAACACATTTTTGGAGTATCCTACTCCTACACACAACAAGTAAAACGTGATAGTACAAGACAGCTCCGTCATCAAAACATAAATAATCTGGGTCCCTAATGATGTCATCAATTCATGATCATGTACGGCAATGAATTCTGAATCTTTGCAACAGTCAAAACTACCAAAAGGACAGTACATACCATCTTGCTCATAAGTGTAAGACTGCGAGAGCGGCAGCGCGGCGGAGAGCAGCAGCAAGAAGACGGCGGCAGAAGCAATCATGGGCAGGGACTTGTTCTTCACCACGCGAACATCCATGAAGGATCTTCCAATGCGGGCATCACCTGACGAGCACTTCCAAGGAATGTTAAAGAAAGTAATCGCCAACTTTGCTTTAATCTCTGAGCGCTCAGCTGAATGATGAATATCTGAGGATTGCAGGTTCAGCCTGGCGTCAGAAAGGAACAGGCCAGATAAAGAAGAAGAAAAAAAACAAAGTTGGCTCAATGGCAAGCAATGCCAACGCTGGAATAATCTCGCAACGGAAAGAGGTGCCAAAATTCGGGCAAGAAATCCACCATATCAAGAAAATTTCCCCCTTTAATCTCTCCCAACAGCACAGTCTCCAAACAGAAATCCGCCGAACACGCCCGATATAACCCAAGAACTGTTTTTTTTCCCAAAGAAACAGATTGCAACAGAGAAAAGGAAAGCCAGGAAGAGAGGATGCAGAAGAAGACCGAGAACAAAGAAAGAGAGAGAGAAAGAAGATTATAGTCCGATACCTGCAGATTCTTGTCACCTCGGCACCCTCCTACGACGACCCTATCTTTGCCGCCGCCGCCGCCGCTTTATGGAGACGCTCGCCACCGAAAGCTACTACTACCACCACCGAGTGCGCCCTCCTTTCTCGCAATCTCCCCCTCGTAATGCGTTTAAAACTCCTCCCCGAGCCCGGAAGCCTTGGCCGCTAAGGATTTGTTGCTCTGCTCGGTGGAGAACAACGTAGACGACGAGGCGACGGGAGAAAGGGATGGAGGAAAGAGACAGATCTACTAGCCTTGCAATCTCGCAGAGCCGTCTCGAAGGAGGGGATTAGGGAGATAAGCGAGCGGCGAGAGGCGGCGAGCGAGGAGTGTGAGAGCGTCTGTTGCGCGTAGGCGGAGATGGGGGAAGGGAAAAAGACAAGCGCACCAGAGTAGCCGCTTTTAAACTTGCTTAGCCAGCGCTAAGAATGAGCAATGATTGCGACAGCACCATTTCAAAAAGAAGAGAGAGAGAGATTGTGACAGTAGTAGCTCTCTGTTTTTTTAATACAGTACTCTACAAACTAAAAACATAAACGCTCGTAACACTGCATACTTTAATATTGACAAAGTCACCATAAATTTAACACTGCACATTTTGATATTCTGAGATTAACGAAGTCACTATGAACATAACACTATATACTTTGAAATTGACAAAGTCACTACGAACATCTCATTATCGTCGTTTGCAAACACACACTTTTATTGACAAAGTCACCATGGATATCTCGTTGTTAATGGATACATCGTCTATCAATAAAAAAATAATTAGTCGTGAATGATCATTCATGTTAAATTTAGAAATTGAACCTAAATGAGTAGGTTTCATCGCAAGGAACTTAACAAATTGAGCTATGCTCACTTCGCAGCTCTCTGTTTTTCTTTTTAAAAAAGGGAAAGAATTTTTACATGATCTTTTTCCAATTTTTTGTGAGTAGTTTATATGATTTCCAAAAAAAAATCCAAGTAAACTCTCATGTTATAAAAGGGGGCCTAGATTTATGGCATGTGTGAAGTTCATGGTACATACAGTCTTAACAACCTATAAAAAAACAGTCTAACAAGAATGAGGCAATGAAAGTGTGACTATACATCCATGGCTTTTGCTAAAGACGTGGTTAGAGAGATAGCTTGGCCTCTTTTTTTTTTACACCTTTTTCGGGAGAAGGGATTGAAACCCCTCCTCTCCAAAACAAAATACATAGTATTGCATGATTAATTAATTAAGTATTAGCTTTTTAAAAAATAGATTAATATGAGTTTTTAAAATAATTTTTGTAAAACATACATCATTTAGCAGTTTGAAAAACGTGCGCGTGAAAAACGAGAAAGATGAGTTAAGAAAACTGGAAAAAAGAACACAACCTTAACCTTACAACCTTCTCCTGTGAAACAATGAAACATGAGTTTGCAAAGGTGTGTCCGTTCCCCCTCAGGAAAAAAGGACATAGTCAGAGATAAATTTAGAATTGCTGAATTTAGTTTTGTTTCTACCATGTGCTATATATAAGTACTCTGTAGATAGGTTTTGTGATTGAGCTTTAAATGACAAGAATTGCGAATTTATCATGATAGAATCTGTGTAAAAAAGAAGCATCTCAATTTACTGAGATACTACCACTATGGGTATAAGAATGATGAACCCCTTTCTGTGCCTTTTCATTTTTAGGACGCTGATGACCATGGATCGAGAGACTAATGATGTTGAGGAGACTGCTCCATTCCTCCTATTCCTGTTTCACGGCGGAATCCAAGGAATGCTTTTTTTCTGTAGAATTTGTCCCATCCTTTTAGCCCATCGCATGGATAAAATCATGAAAAAAAGGGCAAACTTTGGTAGAGTATGATTCCGATCACGTCATCTCAGAATCTAGGGCCCTAAATTTCTGCGTCTACAAATAGGCATCGCATCAGGTACGCTGCCTCTTGTCGACTCAGTAATCTGTACTTATACACTAACAGAAGGACAATATGCAATTTATTATCCATTTTTCTCCTACTCCTTGCAGTGCAGGAGATTGGCATGCCAGCAAGCTGAAGGCTCACACAATCCTCCCGTTTCCATCAGAAAAAGGCCGAAACTTTTCTGGCGGCACACTGGACACTGCGCACCAACCATTATTCCATTAAGCAACTGTCAAGCGCAGCACTAATTGACTAATCAACAGCACTAACCGGTAACGGCTACTGTAACGTGGTGTCCCTTTTGAAAGGAGTAAACAATTAGGAGCACTAAAAATAGGGTGGTCTAAGTAGCCGTTATAGCTGCCGCCGTGTCAGCCAATGTCGCCGCCGATCTACCTCGAGTTGAGCCTGCACATCAGCAACGCATGTCGAAACTGATAAATAAATCGGCAAAGAAGATGTCCTCACGTGCATGAATGCCTCGCTAAGTTGGTAAGCTAATCTGGTCACTGTTACTAACCGAACATCTTGGTGGTACACCAGCAAAAGAATCGTTCAAGCTGATCTACTAGTGGTACTAATAATAAATTACCTGTCCAGAAGCAGGCATATCCACCTGATCGACAAGAGCGTACGTGTGCAGTACGAGCCGAGTAAATGAGGGCACATGAAACGCAGCAGGAGAGAGAGGCCCACGAGAACGGACAGGTTGGAGACGGAACAGCTGCCGGATTCCTCCTGTCGCCGTCGTCGTCGGCGCCCGCCGTTGCCGCGACCAGATTCCGCCGCTGATCCGGCAGCTAATGACACACGCCGGCTCAGCACGATGTTGACGCCGTAGCCACCAGAAAAAAAAAACTCATCATCGGATGAATCACAAGTTTTCTCAAGTGGATTTGCGTTGCATGCATGGGGATGTTTGTCGTGGTGGTGGTGGCCATCTCACCATCGTGACAGCGCGCCGCTTTGTTGTCTCCGCGCGAGGACACCGGGTTGCCACCAAGGCTAGCTGTCACCGTCCACCGGACGGCGACGCCTGACAAGGCAAGCTTAACGGCTTCATCAGTTGCATTGCACTGCTGCAGCCTGTGCGGTCCGCATCATGATCTTGACCGGCATCAGGGTAGTTACAAACAAGAGTGGCTATGCTACGAATCGCCATCTTGCCGAAAGGGAAACGAGGCCATCCAAGCGAATTCTTCAGGAGAAAAGCCTCTTTCATCTGCTTGCCATGATACCATTTGATTATCCTGTTTTTCTCCGCATCAAAGGTCACCGGCATTCAAGAGGCAGGCACATGGGAACAACCAGGCAGAACAAAGGAAATGGCTTTAACAGCTAGCTTCACATTCTCCGACAGAGTTTCTACAAGATGTGTATCTCCATCCTTCCCTTTATTGGGTATCTAACAAAGAGAGTAGGAGGATCGACAGCGAAAACAAAGGCATCTAACACTAGCAGAGCAAGTGGGATCGGCAGCCAACTCCATCGATCCGACGGCTGCTCGCCCGCCACAATACGGCAGGGGCAGCAGAACTTGCTTCAGAACAAAGATACTAGACCTGTACATATGTGGAGAGAACCTGCCTGAATTCTGCTGGAGAGGCGGGAAATACAGCCAGAGAAGAACAGAAGAATTACTACGCGGATCGCGTTGATTCAGACGGCATTTTGCAGTTCCGTTTCCCCTGGAATAAAGCGGTGGTGTTCAGCATCTGAATGCTAGCTCGGGTTTGATGAGGAGCCAGCAAAAGGAGTGGGCTGGTGTGAGGGCCACTGGACCCTTTCTGGAGGGCAGGGTGCTGGGGCAGGATGTGCGATGAATGTTGGTACATCGTGTCCTGGCATTAAAACTGAGACGCCTTTGGCGTAAACAGGAATCTGCGAAACACGTGAGCAAAGTAGTCAATGAGGATGTCTAACTTTCATGATCAATGCACAAACTGGTAATGGAACTTCACAATTCAGAGCATTGGTAATCGTATCGTTTTACATTTTTATATACTAGTAATAGAAACGGAATAACAAACATACATTCCATATCGGAACTTCCCGAGGAACCAGTCAAGTTGAAATTACCAAAACCCAACAGCGAAACTGATGCACATAAAGAAAAACCTTTGATTTTCAGGCCATCTAAGAACTCAGGAATTGGAGTGACATAGGGTCATCAAAGTTTCAGATCCGTTTGCAAGATGTAAACATGACTTTCAGGGTTGTGTGCCGCTGTTGAGGCTCTTTAGTCCTCTGTTGCTTGCTGATTAGTGTTGTAAACTCTCTTTTCTATCTAATGGGAATGACATGCAAAGCTTTCTGCATATTCCCTACAAAGGTAAAGAAAAACCTCCAGAACTACAGTGGAGATTTTTAAGCCAGAAGAAGTTCCACAGATGTCTCCTATGAATGCAGGAACTCCTATGGTTCCACAGATGGATTTTTAGCAGTCTGTAACTTTGGAATGATCAATGCAGGGACTCCCAACTCACAACTCCCAAGATGCCAGGCCTAGCAGATGACTGTTCTATCATGCAACTATTTTTTAATTGTGTGAAAGATTCACTATAGTTAAATCTAAAAAACAAAGTGCAGAGAGTTTTCATCTGTATAGTAAATAGTCTGCAGTGTAAGTACCACAAGTACACACCACTAAAGAACATAATAGCCTTATAAATATACCTTTTCCTAGAAAATGTTTCCATGTCAACAGTTCTGAGTGAAATTTGGAGCCACACTACAGAAGCTGCCAAAAAGAAAAATAATTTGTAGTTTGTATGAAAGCTTGAATCAGTTGTCCATGTTTAGAGCTATCGTGAAAGATTTGACATCAAGAACAATAATATTTAATAGCTGCATGATGTCATTTAACAGGGAACAGTGCTAGTGAAGCCTTGTCGTGATCCGCAACTACGAAGCCTATCTAAATATTTCTCGGCCGGGTTAGTAAGCAAGTTTCCTAGTACACCCCCAAAAGATCTAACCGATCAAAAATCTGGATTACATGACTACATACTTGCCACTTAAGGCGAAACAGATGCATAGTTAAAGTAGTCCAGTGGTAAGTGGCTGGTTTTTACCCCTCCCACCCCATACCCAAAACCCCCCCAAAGAAACCCACCACACATGCATGCACACAAATAAAAAATCAATGATACATGATTGTCAGCATTCCTATTTCCTCCACTAGCTTCACACCGTAGTGAGAGATATGATTTTAGCAGGTGATCCTTCAAGTATGTGGCGGCTCCTACTGCAGTTACAATAAACAGCTAGATAAGGTAATCTTTTTGTGGAATAGACCCAGTAACAGTTACTCGGGTATGTTTTTAGTAATACAGTGACAAGGATGATTTATTGGTAGGCTATCAGATTAAATGGCAATAGTGGATTTTTAACATTGATGATGCTCATTCAATTGTATAGTTAACCTTATCTCTTCCATGACAGTCCTTTGTTATAACAGAGCACAAAGGAGGTATACCTCCGTTTTTTAATAAATGACGATGTTGACGTTTGGCATAACGTTTGACCATTCGTCTTATTCAAAAAAATTAGTATAAATATGCAAAAATATAAATCATGCTTAAAGTTTATCTGATGAAGTAATGATAAAACAAGTCACGACAAAATAAATGACACATACAAATTTTTTGAATAAGGTGAACGGTCAAATGTCATGTCAAAAGTGAACGATGTTATCTATTAAAAAATGGAGGGAGTAATACACATCTATATATTCAAGAAGTATGGGGATTCAAAACCATGGACTTTTGCAACTCAGTCTAGTGTTCTATCACTACAATACAAGCCAGCCCTCTTCTAACACAGTCCAAATTTAAACATTTCAAATTTGCACTAGCATCTTAATAAGCAGGAAACAAAAAAGATTGTGAATAGAGTAGAAGACAACATGCAGCAGGACAATCCACTTCAGGGGAGTGATTGTCAACTATGGGTGCACCAATTTCATTATACCTGTTGCTCTTTCTACCACTAGACTACTAAAAACAGAAGCATATGCCAGCAGGAAGCCATTGTTATGCTTTCCTATGATAGGAAAAAGATCAGCTGAATGTAGACAACACAATGAAGTAACTTAGCATACTGAATAGAGCATAGTCCTAATCATTAGTAGTTCATAAGTGTAGATTCTGCACAAGCAAGGAATGAATTTAAAATTAGCAAAGTTGATGCCAGCAGTTGAACAACAAAGTTTAACGTCCATAAGAGAAGGAAAGCAATCACTACAAGTTTACAAAATTATATGAAGTATGCAATGCACATTTCACATCTAACTGAAGTTACTGAACGCTTTTGATCCCTATGATGTGGACCATTATAACTCAATCAAATTCTGCTGCTGATCTATCTTAATAACAAGATGTTCCACAAATGCTAATAATTCTCAAATAGCAATGAATGAGACCTCTGGCTGTGGACAGCTAACATTGCAAGCCAGAGGATGATTCAGACGATTCAGACCTTGGGGTGGCTGCAGACAGGGATGGGCCCTTGTCTACTTGCTGCTGTCTCCCGTATTCCCCTCTCAGGTCCATTACGCTTGATATTGATAATCTGGCCTCTCTTGAACAAGAACGCTTTTTACCCGTTCTTTTCACAACACAACAAACCAACGTAGCCTATTGAAAGCCAGAAAAACATTTTAGAACTGCCTGGAAGCGATCCTAAGGATTAGGATCCAAATCCCAAGCTTCCAGACAGCCTCTTAGATGACAAATCGATACTAATGTACTACAGTAACATTGGGACGAATCCCATATGCAGCTGGTCGGGTTCATCGTACAGGACATATGGATATGGCTTCTTGTGTTCAGACACGCCGACCAAACTAATTAAATGAGTTGTCTTGCAACAATGCTGCAACACCTATTTCATCAGAATGACCGTACGTCTATGAACGGAATTGGAAAGATCTAAGTTAAGCTCTCAAACGCTGCGCCTTCGTTTTTATATGTCAGGAATCCTAAAATCTTTCAAAACCATCCTAAAGAGGAATCGTCAAATCTTTCAAGATCATCCTAAATTTAAAAGAGTTTAGAGACTGTACGAATTCACAACCGACGTTCGACTCAAGAAATCTAAAAATGTCAGGGTTTGACTTCTCACTTCCTGCTTCTGCTTCCTCGTGAGAGTGGAGGCTGTGGAAAGGAAATGGCGGGAGAAGTTGCGCAACCGGGTCATCAAATGAGCAGACACAATGCGAGAAAAAGCAAATACGATGCGATGCGAAAAGCGAAAGCTGCGAAAAGGGCAAGATGACGGAATCATTAAAGCGATGGACGGGAAGGGGGGAGAGCGTGCGGGAGCAGTGCGCCGGTGCGGCCATACCTCGGGGGACGCGCCGCCGTCGAGCTTCCTGGTCGCCTCGAGATCTGAGGCGCCAGGGAAGGCGGCCTCGCCGGCGCCGGCGCCGACGCCGACGCCGCGGCGGTGGAGGAGTAGGCGGAGGCGGGAGAGGATCCCTCCCGGCGGCGGCGGGGGCGGCGCCCCCATCCCAGCGTGGCCGCGGTGGGCCGGGCCGCGGAGGAAGTGCTCGAGGATGGCCATGGCGAGGAACATGGAGACGAGGATGGCGGTGGCCACGAACCCGAACGACACCGCGCTGACGCCGCTGTCCAGCTGCCGCCACCGCATCTCCTCCTGCGCCGCCAGCGCCGCGGCAGACCCCACCACCACCGCCCCCGGCCCCGGCCCCGCCGCCGGAGCCATCGCCGGCCCGCGCTCCATGCCCACACCTCCCCCTCTTCTCCCTCCCCCTCCTCCCTCCACACCACCACCGATCTCGGCCGTCTGCCTCACGACGACCCACCGGGCGCCATTGCCGACCTCTCGGCGGCCCGCCTTCTCCTCCACACAAACACCGCACTGCGCGGCGCCGTCGCCGCCGCCTGTGACGAGTGGAGAGGTGATGTAGGAGATGGAGGAGGTGAAGAGGGCCCAGCCGCGTTGAGCTGTGCAGGAGACGAACTGGGAGGAGGGGGGGGGGGGGGGGGGTGTCACACTGTCACGCCGTCACGGCCTTCGCGCGACTAGATCCTTTTTTCTGCCGCGGGACGAGAGACGGGGCCCGGGGGGTGTTAGTCCGCTAGTACTTACACACTCTCTGCTTCGAGTAGCAGGGGTAGAACGGTCATTTCCCCGTCACGGTCGCTCCTGCTGCGCGCGCGTGCCGTTCTCCTCTCGCGAGACGCGGCTCGCTGCGGTTTCCGCCTTCCCATACTGCCCCCGGCACGTGCGGTTCTGTTCGTATGTGTGGTTGGAAATTTTTTGCACGGAAAACTAGGCAGGTCAGTAGCACACAATTAATGAAGTATTAACTTAAAAAAATTAAAAAAAATAATATGATTTTTATAATAATTTTCTATATAATTTTTTTAAAAAAATATATAGGTTGAAAAGTGTAGATGTGAAAAAAGAAGGAGTAAAAGTTAAAAAAGTTGTAAAAAGAACACAGCGTTGTGCCAACGCCGAAATTTTCCATCTCGTGCAACTGTATGGAAGTAGGAGTATTATCAATTTTTTGTGTTCTAAAACCATCCTTAGTTTTGAATCATCTCTTAATTATGTTTAGCTAAGCTTCATTTTTCCAGGACGATGATCAGAGCAGGGTTCTCCTACTGACACTTGTTGCTTCCGCGAGGCAGAGACACGTTGCTAAAGCTGGCTCGAACGCCATGTGTGATGCGTCCTTGACTGGTCGATCACTCAGGTTGCTGTCTCGATGCACGGCGTGGACAAGTGAAATCTTGGGCGGGCTCGAGGACGACACAAGTAGGAAGAACTTTGCGTGCGACAAGGAGAAAGGTCAAAAGCCCCGGTATTTCCAAGGAGTACCCATCAGAAAACATGCGAGAGGATAAAGAGGCAGTATACTAGTAGGAGTATCTCGCTTGTTTTAGGAGTCATCTACTACTAATAGTCACCTGCCCATGCATGCTCAGTGACTTACACAGTACTACAGCGTTGATTGTTTCTATTATTGTACAGTACGAGTACGTTCTAACAGTGCCATTGATATGGGCTATTTCCTCGATCTTGTGCTCATTTACACCGAAATGGTTACGTACATCTAGAAATGGAGACAGTGGTAAACAAAAGTATAGATAGGCCCTTCCTACCAAGAAGTACTCTTCCTCGTTGCTTCTGAAGACTGTAGTTTAAAAGAGACGTGTAGGATAGAGTCCCAACAAACACATGCCTTGTTCGGAGTACTCGCAAGTCGTAACAGCTGGAGCTCGGAAGGAGGCAAGGGCTCGAGGAAGCTATCATATCGGCTTAGGGTGTGTTCGGCAGTGTGTTGAAAATTTATTTTCTCCGCATGAAAAATGAAACGACTCATTAGCATATGATTAATTAAGTATTTGCTATTTTTTTTAAAAAATGGATCAATATGATGTTTTAAAGCAACTTTCGTATAAAAACTTTTTTTGAAAAAAAACACATCGTTTAGCAGTTTGAAAAATGTGCACGTGAAAAAAAAGAGAGGTGAGTTGAAAAAGTACGACAAAGAACTCAGAGCTTTTGTCCGTTTCTGCTTGTTACCGTCACGACATGGCACGGTTCCGGATGATCGAGATCAACAAAGCAATCAATGATGGGTCACCGATTCGTTGTCAAGACAAATGTTAGTGCCCTTTGCATTGCTCGTACTCGTTCACCGAACGCAATCACAGCGTACTTAATATTGTCAAATAACTACTCCTACGTCTACGTGCTACTGCTGCATGCTCCCTTTGTTCAAAATTATGGAACGTTCTCTTTTTAACACTACTTAAAAAACGATGTTTTATGACGTCTATTTTTTTACTGGCAAAATAACAAAACAAACACTTATAAAAATATATTGGAGAATTTTAGGTCATAAGCCGTCAACAAAAACCTATTTTCGCTGACGGACACTTACGAGGTCTCTCATAAAAAATAATTCTACTTTTTTAGGCGGACCTTTTAATTGTCTGCCAGCAAAAATTAAGTTTTTTTTTGACGGTAGGTAAAGAGTACCGTTGACGAAAAAGATTTCACGATATTAAAAGTTGCACCGCCCACCACCCACCAAACCCTCCCTCTCCTCTCCTCTCCGTCCTTCCTCCTCTCCTCTCCATCCTTCCTCGACTCCCTCTCCTCTCCTTCCTTCTCCCTTCGGTTTCTCCACGGTGCTCTTGGACATGTGACGACGACAATGACAAAAACGAGAGGTGTGTTTGCGGCGGATCTGATGGTGGGGAGGACCGCGGGCGGTGGGAGGACCACAAGCGACGGTTTCGGCGGCTATGCAGTCTGTTGGTGAAAATGTGTTATGACAGCCATGAAAAACATTTTTTAGTAGTGTAAAAACAATCAAAATCGATAACTTTTGATTAATAATCATACTAACCATTTATATTATGCATGTTATAACATTAGATTCATATTGTAAATTACTTTTATATGATACTAATTTTATATTCGTTAGAAACATAACATGAAATAAATTAATTGTCAAAATATATCATTAAAAACTATGTAAAGATATATATCTTATAATTTAAGACAGATGGAGCACATTATATATATCCAAAATAATTATTAAAACAGTAACTACTACTGTACTAGTAGTAGTACGCTTCGTGCCACATCTTAAACTTTGCGTGCAAGCTAGCTTCCCTCAAGTGGTGCCACCTTTCCTATTGCGCTGCGGCCAAGACAATAATAAACAATCAGGTCGCATTGATCTAACCTATCAACGAGAAGATCTGAAGTCATCGTCATCATCCGAATGAAAAAAACTGCTCGTGCCGATGGAGCAGTAGCAGCATGCAGTACGGGGAGCACCCCGCGTGCCCCGATCAGCGCCACCGCTCCATGAATCCCGCGCTGTCGAGAGCATCATGCACCGAACCCTGCGTACGTAGTGACGGATGAACCGCGTGTATAGCGTAATGGAAAATGGAAATTACGCAAGCTATTGTCGAGATTATTAGGCTGCTTTCGGGAGCGTTACTTCCAGCACGCAAGCACGCACGCACAGTACGCACGAAAAACAAAATGATTTATTAGCACGTGATTAATTAAGTATTAGCTAATTTTTTTAAAAAAATAAATTAATTTGATTTTTAAGCAACTTTTATATAGAAACTTTTTATAAAAAAATACACCGTTTAGTAGTTTAAAAAACGTGCGCGTGAAAAAAATACTGTGCACGTCGGGAACTAACGCTCCGAACGCACCTACAAAGCTAGCGCTAGTATGGCCGCGTTCGTTTCTGTTCCTCGGATGAAAATTAAGGGTGTAAGCAAATCGAGAAAACGATTAACATTAGATTAATCTTTATCTTTATTTTTATTACTTTTATAAAAATTGAAAATGTTTTCGTCCATTTGCTTGATATGTCGTTCTATTTGAGTACGAATACGTCGTCCAACTACAAGTACGTATCAGATTAAAAAAAGGAAAACACTATGACTGCGTGCACACACGCATATGTCTCTCATACATGGAGAGGCATAATTTTTTCTTTTTGAATTAAATCTAAACTGAAGTGTTCAAAATATATACAGTTTGTTTCATAACGATAACGCTTCTATTTGACGAATCTACATCATTATATCTAGGCATGAACCAAAAGATCCACTATAATCAATGGCGTATATTTTCCCTTGAATTAACGTGTTGATTTATAAGCCTCACATGTGAATAAATATTTATCTATTATTGTAATAAAATAATTTTTAAATCTGTGGAAAAACAAAAATAATATATAGTGCTTATGCACCGAAAGAAAACACATTACACAACGTCACCCTTTGCAATTCAAGACTAGATCAGTTTGTTCCAGCATGCGACGAGATCTAACAAAATCATATCAGAATAAAGCCCGCTCGCTCTTTTTCAATTTCCTTGAGATTTCGTTTCAACCGACTGTCCGATCCAAGGTCGCACTCCTTCTCCAACCTCTTCACCGAACCACTAGCACTGCCACGAAGTGGCGAGGGCTTCCTCTCACTTTTCCCCCTCTCTCCCACTGTAGTTAGCTGCCATAGTATGACTTACACTTTAAGATTATATTCTTTGTAGTCAGCATATAGTTTTCTTCAGTGATACGAGAAATATTATGATTGTATTACTTTTGTGATAAAATTTTGATCTGCATGTTTGCCCCTAAGATTACCCGGTGCATATAAAATTTTTTTTAATCATATGATGTTCATCATAAATTTTTTTTAGCAACACATGTGCATTTTTTTCTAGTTGAGTTTTAATTATAAACTTAAAAAATAAATTTACTTATAAAGTATTTGCGCCAAACATAACAGTAACCGCAACCGATTTGATGGCGGCTCCTAGCTGGAAACGGTTGTTTGGGGCCGTGCGGGAGCGGAGCGGTGTGAGGTGTTGGCACTTGGTCGGGGGCTCGGGGTGGCGGCGGCGGCGTCGTCCGCCGTGCGTGAACGTGACCGTGTCGCGTACGTGAGCGTGCGGTGCCGGTGGGCTGGCCCAGGTCACAGGAGCGTCTACTGCTCGGATGCTGGTTGGAACAGGATTGCGGGATGATGCATGTCTGCGGGCTGCAGTTGTATGCTTGTGCGGTGTGTGTATACCCATAGATCTCTCCAGTTCCTTCCGTAGTCTGAATTATTTCAGGCTTGAGCTACAGCATCTAGCATCTAGTATAGATGTGCAAGTAAACCGGCCTACAAATTCACTTATAATAAAAATAAATAGGTAATTATTATTCGTTTCTTTGTATTATAAGTGGGTTCGTGGGTTGACCTGTTTGCACCTCTAACCTAGAATTAGTATAGTATTCCATCTGTCTCAAAAAAAAGTCAATCTAGATGAGGATGTGACATCACCTATAAAATTGTTCAGATTCATTGTGTTAGATGATGTCATATCCTTATGTAAATTGGTTTTTTTTAACGGAAGGAGTAGTATTAAGGGAGAGGGATGATTGTGACTACAACCCCTACCGATCATTAAACATTTACACCGTGGGTCTTTTTATAGTAAAGAACACTGAATTTGTGTAGGTAGTAAGTGTGTGTTTTCTTTTGGTGGGAGATTGAAATCCTGTGATTATAGCTGAGTTCGTATGTTATAGTTGGAAACTAATCTTCTACGCAAATAAAACGAAACGACTCATTAGCACATGATTAATTAAGTATTAGCTATTTTTTTTGAAAAATGAATTAATATGATTTTTTTAAGCAACTTTCATATAGAAAATTTTTACAAAAAAATACACCGTTTAGCAGTTTGAAAAACGTACACGTGGAAAACGAGGGAGATTATTTGGGAAAAGCAACAAACCAACCCAGCCATGCGATCTCAGGCCTCTTGAATATATGGCCCAAAATATGATGTGATCACGGCCCATGTAACAGGGCCATAAAAGGCTCTAATGGGCTTAATTTAGTGCAGATTCCTGAGCAGCCTCGTTTCGAGACAATATTGAGCCTTGGGCTCTTATGTCCTCCTTAGGCCGTTCAAGGCTGGCCCAAAACTAGGCGGTTCGGAACCGGATCACAGCTCACTGGCTGGGGATAGACGAGACGGCGACCACGACGATGACGATGAAGCCGACGACGGCGACGGCAGCAACGGCACCACCACCACCACCACCACCCCCATCTCCGGTTCCTCCCCTCCCCACGTCTCAACCAACCGGGAATCCATTCAAAAGCACCCGCGCTCCGGCACCAATCCACCTCACGCCATGACGTCGCGAGCGGCGGCCGCGATGGTGCTCGCCGGAGCACTTCCTGTGTCTCCCGACCGTCCCCCAGTCGCAGCCGTCGCTAGGTGTTGCGGGTGGAGGAGGCTACGGCTTGGCCTCCACCACGGCGGCATTCGCGGGAGGGTCTCCTGCTCCTCCCACCGGCGCCGCCCGGACCATCCCTCCTGCGCGGTTGAGGTGAGCACGCGCTGGTTTCTAGTCTCCTCATCCAAATGGCTTCCAAAGTTGTAGCGTTCGCTTAGTTTAATCGTGTGGTTTTCTGGTTTGGTGCAGGAGAGAGGAATGGTGGAGCTGCTCAAGGGCGCGGTCGCGGCGCTCGCCGTCATCGCGCAGATTTCCGTGTCGCTCCCGTCGGACGCGATCCTCTACTCGCCGGACACGAACGTGCCGAGGACGGGGGAGCTGGCGCTGAGGAGGGCCATCCCCGCGAACCCGAACATGAAGACCATACAGGTAAAGCCGCATCAGACTCGACGGCACGCGTATTGCATAGTAAGGCTGTCCGTTGTCTCAGCCTCTCAGGTGTTGTGCTCGCATTTGCCAGGAATCGCTGGAGGACATCTCGTACTTGCTGAGGATACCGCAGAGGAAGCCGTATGGCTCCATGGAGGGAGACGTCAAAAAGGCCATGAAGGTAATAAGTTGATGCTATGTCTTCTTCATATGCATTTTTCTAGAAACAATGCTTGCTTCTTCTATGCGTTGTGAACTTGTTATTGAACTTGCTGACCTGTTGTCCTGAACGCTGATATCTAGAACAAATGCGCTCTGGATGCAGATAGCAATGGACAACAAGGATGCGATCTTGGCAAGTATACCTGTAGAACTTAAGGAGAAGGGCTCGAAGTTATATACCTCCTTGCTTGAAGAGAAGGTCAGTAGGTTGTAGGATTTGCTTATGGTGAAATGCAGTTTATGAAACAAATCAAATTCTGGTTTCCACCTGTACTTATTTATGAATGATAGTTACAGTTACTTCTGCTATTGGAATCAACTGCAGGGTGGTTTGCAGACTCTCTTGAAATATATAAAGGAAAATGATCCTGACAGACTTTCGGTTGCACTTGCTTCTTCTCTTGATACTGTTGCTGAATTGGAGCTGTTACAGGTAACTGTTATTAAACTGAATAGAAGTTTCAATATGTTTAAAGGAGGTTGGTTATACTCCGGCGATGGTTGAATTACTTAAAGGGGGAAATTTCTTTCACCAGGCTCCAGGTTTATCCTTCCTCTTACCACAACAATATTTGGAATATCCAAGGTAACTTTTGTTGATCTCTCCAAAGCTTCATATCTAAATGTTTCTTGTCCCTAGCATTATTGTGAGGGAAGGGCAGAGATAGGTCCAAAGATTTAAGGTGACATTTGATTATACTGACATGCATGATTCTATGTCCCGTGAACCAGTATAAGTTCTATGTCAGTATAAGTTTTAAGATAACCAGGCACTTTTCTGCCCAAGTTCTTGATGGTAATAATCAAAGCTGCACTGTCGCAGTGCCACTATTAGTAGGTTTTCAAAATGAATTTAGTAGAAAACTTATCAGTTTTTCCATTGTTGCAAACTGATTGTTTTTTTTGCCAAACTCGCCAATTTGTCATATTTGCAAACTCACTGCTTATTGCTGGTGTCACCCTGCATATATTTCACTGAGTGGAAATTGTCAAATAAAAAGTAGTACTTTCTAGTTAATTCCAAGTGGGAACTTATTTTATTTAAAACTCACCACATAGTATTGTAAAATCTTTAAGGCCAGACCGCCAGATTGGTACTGGGCGGTAAAAAGATCTCACAAGCATTGTTGTTTTCGATCTCTTGAGGAACAGTGAATTTTCTTGGGTTCTGATTAGTTGATTGCTTCAGCAGCAATGTTGGTAAATTTGTGCCCATGTTTTTAGTTTACTTAGTTGTTCTTTAGTTCCCCTGTTTTTCATCTGTCTTGGATCTATTGGGATCAATGAAGTATGGGCCCAGGTTGTTGCCAAGTCGTCCACTTGAGGTGCGCTCGTTCACGCCGGAGCAAGTCCTGTGTCCTTGTCACGCGCGGCACATTCTGATCACGTGGGATGGCACATGGCATGGTGGAACATGTCATGTGCATGGAGACCTCAATGGCTACTACCTTGAGTCTCCTGTAATCCGTATAAACAACAGTGGATAAAACTGAGATACAGCGAGATTATGCAGCGCCAAATTCATTTGCGTCTCTGTTCTTTGTTCTTGTGAGTGTTCCATCGATCCTAGTGGGATCGCTAACATGCAATACACTCAGTATGTGTAGCTGATTAGCAGATTCTGAAGTGTAATGGTGCTTTAAACATTCCATCCCTGTGGCACTTATATTTAGCATGCGATCATTCCTCCAATCTGTAACAAAATGTTCATTTGTAAATTAATTTAAACAGTTTGCTTTTAATAGGCTAACAGGAAGAGGAGTTGTTGAATTCTCAGTGGAGAAAGGTGATGGTTCAACATTCTTTCCAACTGCTGGTGGTGAACCAAAAAGTGTTGCTACAATTCAGGTAGTTGATAACCTGATAGACTGATAGTGATATGTAAACATTATAATCCAAGATTAGGTTATGTACAGCTGGAAGTGTTTGGCCATTGTTCTTATTGATGTATCTAGCCAGGACCATAACATTGTCATCGTTTTGTTTTCATTCTTGGTTTGAAAAATCCTATGGCTTTGAATGGCTGTGTAATAGTCTGGCATCATAACCTGCAATCTTTTGACAGTGACAAACAAGAACCTTAGCCTTGGTTGTATCTTTTGTCATACCATGGTGTGCAAGAGCATTGTTCTCTATACAGTTGCAGTTATAAAATGCCATGTGTCAGCTATTGATATCTTTACTAATTTCCAGGTAGTGATCGATGGGTATTCTGCCCCACTGACTGCTGGAAACTTTGCGAAATTGGTAAGGTAGCTTAACTCCAACCCCATCTCATTAATGATTATTTCCTGCCAATAGCTCTGGCTTCTGAAATATATGATAAAGAACATCGAAATGATTTGTCTTCATCGACATAACATCTTCCAGAACATCAATTTAAGATTTCATGGTTCTGTGGTGTGCTACAATATTTCCTTCACTAGTTCTTGATTTTCTGTTCAGTAGTTAGGTTACATCGTCTGATCCAATGAAATGAACTTCCCTTCAGGTGTTGGATGGGGCATATGATGGGATAAAACTGAAATGTGCAAGTCAGGCAATTATTGCAGATAACGAGAATGGAAAGAAAGGTTACACTGTTCCATTAGAGGTCATGCCTGCTGGACAGTTTGAACCGTTATACAGAACTCCGCTAAGTATTCAGGTCAGTATTCCACACTGTTACGTCTGTTCTGAAGGGGTATATGGATCTAAATTGTCAATCAAAATCCTTACGATTTAGTTCAAACTGGAAGTGAATCTAAAAAGGATATTAAAGAAAACCCACTCATCTGGACTACCCCATAAATGCCAGTGAAATCTGAGAGGACTTACTGTCTCTCATAAGTCATAACCCAATTCCTTTGTTACTTGATCTAATACAGGATGGAGAATTGCCAGTCCTTCCGATGTCTGTATATGGTGCAGTTGCTATGGCACATAGCGTGGATTCTGATGAATACTCGTCACCAACCCAATTCTTCTTCTATCTGTATGACAAGAGAAATGTGAGTAAATGGATGTATCTTTAGAACTAGACATATCTGCTAGCGCAGTATTTTAAATTCAGATTGCATTAGTACATGTACCTCAACAGCGCACCCGTTTACCTCTTGTGTTGTGAACCATATTTCTGAATGCTTCTGCTTTTCTAAACACATAGCGTGTGCCCTTGAATCTCTGATACTATGTAGAAGTACTAATTGGGTAAATATTTTAATTTGTGATTATTTTCCTTTATTTTGCGCAGTCTGGTTTAGGAGGAATATCTTTTGATGAAGGGCAATTTTCAGTTTTCGGGTAAGTAGTGACTGCCATTACAGAACTGTGACCACTAGATAGCAAACTTGGTTTCTTTTGTGGATTATCAAGAGAGAATTGTGTGTCGATCAAACATCTGCAGGTATACCACAGATGGAAGAGAAGTTCTATCACAGATTAAAACTGGAGATATAATTCGTTCTGCCAAGCTTGTACAAGGTAGAGAACGCCTTGTACTGCCGCCAGCAGCACCGGCAGAGAGCTGATAGTGATACAACGGCAAAGTTTTGCAAACCGGAAACATTCTTTTATTGGTCAGGAGACAAACATATTTTATACCATAAATCATGTAAACCTGACTGAGCAGTTCATCAAATTTATATAAATCACTGCAAATTTGCACAAGTTTATCATTTTTGTTGCATTTGCTACCTCACAATCTGAACAGAGTGGAAAGAATCCTGAATACTAATCTTGTATTGTCAGGAAGCTGCCCTCCCTCGGCGTGCATCTCTCGTTGAGCCACGCGAGAATGTCAGCGCGGACGCGCTCGATGTTCTCGTCAGGCTCCCCGAAGAGCATGGAGTGCAGCATCCCGTCGTATATCTTGATGGTCTTGTCCTTGCTGGCGGCGGCGTCGTACAGCGAGCGGCTGATGGCCGGGTCGGTCACCTCGTCGGCGCTGCCGTGCACGACGAGGAACGGGACGGTGACCTCGCCGAGGCGGGCGCCCAGCTCGTCGGTGGCGCGCAGCAGCTCGACGACGGTGCCGAGCCTCGGCCGGCCGTTGTAGCGCATGGGGTTGCGCGCGGCGATGAGGCGCTTGGCGGGCACCTTGACGGACTTCTCGATGAGGTCGGCGGTGGGCACGATGGCGAGCGTGGGCGCGAACCGGGCGACGAAGGTGAGGATCTGCGGCAGCGGCCATGGCGGGCGGATCCGGTCGGAGATCTTGCACATGGGCGCCACCAGGACGGCGCCCGCCCACTCCTCCGGCGGCGTGCGCAGGTGGATGAGGAGGCAGATGGCCCCTCCCATGGACTCCCCGAACAGGAAGCACGGCGGTCCGGCGTGCTCCTCCCGCCGCCTGATGGAGCGGAAGAAGGCGAGCAGGTCGGCGATGGCGGAGTCGAGGTCGGGGACGAACGCGCGGAGGCCGTGGGAGCGGCCGTGGCCGGGGAGGTCGGCGGCGAAGCAGGCGAAGCCGGAGCGGGCGAGGAAGACGGCCGTGGACTGGAACGTCCAGCTGATGTCGTTGCCGTAGCCGTGCACCATGAACACGAGCGCCCGCGGCCGCGGCGGCGGGCCGTCGCCACGGGGCCGCCACGCCCGCGTGAAGAGGCGGCGCCCGCCCGGCGCGGTGAAGTAGGACGACTCGCCCTCCACGCCGTGCGCCGCGTAGTACTCAGCCTCCGTCGCCGGCTGCTCGCCCCAGAAATTCACATCCGGGGCCGCGGCCGCGGCGCCCTCCTCCTCATGCCGCTCGCCGTCCGGCATGGTGGGGAATCGGTTGGGCCGGTGCGTGGCGTGCGGATGGGGAACAGGTGGTGGTGGTGGTCCGCGAGTTGGGGAGTCGTTGCGTAGCAGCAGGGGAGTTTACGATTCGTTTCGTTCGCCGTTTCGGTTTTGGGGTTGGGTGGAACTGTTCGTGCCATCGGTCCAACTGGCCCGTTTACCGCGATAGCGAAATTATCGGCAATGTTGGGCTCTCTGAAAATACGGATCGAGTGCCAGTAGTATATTCTCATTGGGTGCAGGTTTAGAATTTCTCTATCAAACCCATACGAAAAACATACTTAACATATTCCAAACGAGTGCCTTTCTTTTTCCAAGGATTTTTGTTGCAAAAGAAATGCTGGCAGCCCGGCACATTGAACTTTCAAGATGTCTTCTTTGTCAGCTCCTTTTTTGTATGAGCTTGTTGGGTTTGGTACCATGAAACCAAGTTTTGTAACATTGAAAATTTTGGTTTATGTTTGGATCTATGCTAAAGTTTTTGTAACATTTTCTTTTGAGAATGAATTGTGCATTTGTGAGTGTGTGTATGTGCCTATATGTGGTGTGTATGTGTGTGTCTCTCTCTCTGTGTATACACACACACATATATATATAAATTAACTAGGGCATCATGGTGCCTGGGCACCAAGATTCAAATTGAGTATATACCCAATTCAAATGAGTATGAAATTTTTTTAAAATGTTTAGGTATGAACATTAACTTCTTTACTAACTAGTTCAAACAAGTTTAAACTAAATTTGAACATTGTTTTGTTAGATTTTGATTCTAGATATATAGCATCCAAAAATATAATTAGTTAGGTATGTAATAATGGATTGTGAAATAAAGTTAAATTTGAGTTGTCTTGTTGTTAGGTATGAATCAAATTCTTATACCTAGGTATATACTCACAATTTAAAATTTTTTAAAAACTTGAGTGAATTTGTGTATTTTATACCTTCGTGCCCGGCACAATGGGGCCATATATATATACACACACACATACATTTCCATGATTAAATAATATATCATTCTGGTTGTTGCCACCAAGTCTCTTGCTCCTATTAAGCTCAGCCTTAGTAGAAGTGGGCAGCAGCAATGGAAGGCCGTGGGCTTACTTTCAGATTCTCGGCTACACTCCTCATATTCTTTCTTCTTATCCTCCACGTGCCTTGGCGTCAGGCTTTTTTTCATGCTTTTCTCGGTGGTATGGAGAAAGCAGCAATCAATAGGACTTCCCTAATCCTCCCTTCCTGAAAGGAAGAACGTGAAATTCTTTTTCCTTTCCGCAGGGACCAGGAGGTTGGATCTAGCCATAAGAGGAATGCTTGGTATAAATAAGTGTTTGTGTGTGTGTATAAATATATATGGTTTAGGGTTTATGGTTTAGCAATTTTCATATAATATTATTTTAAAAATACATCATTTAATAGTTCAGAAAACATGTGTGTGAAAAATAAGTAAAAGTTGAGAACTTGTATTATAGAACACAATTCTTAAAATCTGAATGGAATGTAGACTGTTTGAGGAGAGCTGAAGACTCTGAGAGGAGCGGCTTGTAAACTTCCAAAACAGGGGTCTTGGTTTGATTTGGAGCTAATTTATTCTTTTTTTAAAACAAATTTGGAGCCAAATTTTATTAAGGTATCACCACTCACCAGAGGCATTCTTTGGACCGGTAAGTTTACTGAAAACTTGGAGCCGTAAGGCCCACATACCAACCCTTTTGTTTGTACCGGCGAATCCTGCTGTCATGGGCCTCAGCCCTCATGGGCCATCTACTCTCTTTACTCGTTTTCAACTCGAAGAAATTAAGCCGGTGAAAGGGCGTCCGATCCGATGACTGACCGTCCGATGAGTACAACATGGAGTATGCGGTACGTAGCCTAGCTGCCTTCATTGTGTACTTGCATGGTCCTGTCTCCAACGCACACTTGCACAGTGCTTTGGATATGCCGTCCTGCCACGATGAATATACACATAAACGTATATATAGCTTCCAATTGCCTCTTCAGTATGTGCACGGTAATTACTTTACAGAGCTCTTGCATAATCACTCACCAATTAACACATTATTACGAGTTTAAAGCTAACAAAACCACGCGATCGATAAAGCCATACATCTGATGCATCCTACGCATCCACACATACTTGAAAAACTAAATGACTCCACTACTGCAGCCGTGCACCGACGGGGATCTCACATTATTATTCCGGCAAACCGCCTAGCTAGCTCGGCGACGACGGCGAGCCGGCGAGCGGCTTAGGGGGAAGATGAGCCGGGCTGGAAGGGGTTGGGCACCTCGAAGCCGGGGTTGGGGACCCATGTGTCGTCGGCGCCGGGGAGGAACTGCCCGTTCTCGGCGGCGGGGACGCTGTGGTCGACTCCGGTGATGTCCGGCACGTAGTTGCTGCCGAGCTCGAACCGCCCGAGCCCAGGGATCAGCACCGTCCCCTCGTGGAACGTCTCCGGCTGCTTCACGTCCTCCCCCACCGCCGCCGCCGGCGCAGCCGTCTTCTTCTCCTCCGCTGGGACGCTGCGCGCCGCCGCGGTGGTGGAGCACGCCGCGGCCACCACCAGGACCGCGAGGACGAGCAGCGACGATGACGACCTGGCCATGCCTATCACAATGATCGCGACGTGTGCTAGATCACAAGACAAGAGAGAGAGCTAGCTTGTGATGCCGACGCTGTGATGGATGCTGATGTGTGTAGAAGTTGGTGACGCCGCGGCGACCTTATATAGACCACGTCAACGTGCATGCAGTACGTGCAGCGGCGAGAAAGCGTACGTACGGGACGGGGCAGTTCGATGATTCGATCGGCCGGGGAGAAAGAGAGGGAAAAGGCGGTGCGTTTAATTCCTGGATCTCACGGTGCGCCGCCGTGCGCGACAACTCGATCCGTCGGCTTGTGGTTTGTTACCAGCGGGAACGGTGCGTGGCGCGTGGCCGTACGCGCGTGTGGTTGCCGTCGTCGGGGTACTACGTACTCCTACGCACTAGGCCGGTTACCCACTCGTTGGGGAGGGATCCCATCATCCATGGGAGATTGGGAGGGACCCTCCTCGAGCGCTGCCTAAGTTATTCAGCTGGCAGTTATGCCCAGGGTCGTTCTTCCAACTACCCTGGCCTGCGCGTTATAGCGCCGGCGCCGGCCGGCCGCGATCATGGCATTGAGCGGCCAATTATTTCCTCGAGGCTCCATTGTCTCGAGATAGATCTCTTATTTGCGAATCCTATCTAGCCACTGTCATCTACTGCTGATTAATTAGTACTGCAACAAGCCTGGTGTTTGCTTGACACGCTGTCACATGGAACGTACTAATTGTTTTCCTGTTGAACGGTGAATGGAATCGGGGTGATGCAAAACAGACTCAAGGTCTTTTTTGGAAGCTTAAGGTCTGAGAAGCAACCGGTAATTAGCTAGATCTTGAAATTTTGGAAAAACTGAGTTTCTCAACTTCTGATTTCTAATTCATTTTCTGAATTCTATAATTATATATTTTTAGAATTTGAATGAAAATCTGAACAGTTTAGATTAGAGTAACTAAGAAGGTGCAATTTCACATGATGTAAATCTTTACTTGCAACTGTTGAGGTTTGGAAAAATAATAGTAGAAGTGACAGGTCTGCATTTGTTTTCTCGGCTATATTCCTGGTCTGATTTTGGTCTCTAACTACGAAACAGCTCACCATGGGTAACCTGGCTCTTAAAAACAATCCTAGGAATGGTTAGGCTACTATTCAGAAAGAATTGATTTTTTAAAAAGCCTGCACTATTAATTGTTCCATCAAAATCTGCATGAATTGATAATTTGATAGACACTAGTGTTAGTTCTTCACAACAGAGATGTTGATTGATCAACAAATTTGGGCCAATTTATTTGTCGGAAAAGAAAAAAGCTTATTAAGGTACTATGATACGTTGGCTCCAAATTGGCCCTTTTGGCTGGTTGGACATCAAACAAGCTAAACACTAGAGTAGTCTAGACGCAGCTTCCAACTAATTTTGGTGGCTTGGTACTAGGATATGCCACTAATGATTGTACCATTGATTAATCTATGCCGGAGAGAGCATAATTATGCATCATCGATCTTGCCCCCTATTTAATTGGTACACATACGTCTTTTTCAATTAATTACACCACTAGTTAACATGTACAAACATACTCACATATTGAGTTTTCCCTTAGAACAATCATGACCTGTTCGATTGGGTGCTAATTAAGCGCGCTGTTGGATTACAAAAGTTTTAAAACTATATATACTTTGAGTAAGTTGCTACAAAATTACAAATTTAAATCAGTGTATCACAAAATTAGCATCAAATCTAATGTTAAATATGTAGTTTTACAATACAATGTCTTAAATATGTAATTTTATAGTAGTTTGATCAAAACATCTATAGTTTTGTGAAATATAATCAATTATTTTCACTGGCGCGAGCGTTCCCCGTGTCGTTCACGCGCGGACGACATAGGGAGAAATCCTAGCCGCCACCAGTCCCTTCCTTCCTCTCCTCTCCGCTGCGCCATCACTGGAGCACACTACCGAAAAAGCCGAGCGAGATGCCAAGAAGGCGGTGGCGGGGCCATAACTCGGTGAGGCTCAGTCTCTAGTGCGAGGGAGAAGGAGCAAAACTGGTAGCGGTGGCACGCCTCGGTGAGGGCGGCCGTGGATTCGACACCGATTCCACCAGATCCAGTCCCCCCACAACTGGATCTGCCCCCCTACGCCGAATCTGGCGGGGGCCGTAGTCGACACGACTTGGCAAACGGTCAACACGGTGCTGGAGGGCTTGCACGGCCGATGGTGGCAGGAGGCCAACACGATGCAAGCAACAGTGTTGTGACTACGGCACGACGACAATAGGCGGGAGCGGTGTGGCGCGAGCATGGGAGAAGGAGGCCGCGACTCGTGGCAAACAGAGCTAGCTGGGAACGTGAGGCCACGGCCACGACAGGTAGAGTTGGCGGGACGCCGGTTTGGCGCGGATGGCTCTCCGGTCAAATCTCCATGGTAGCAGGGAGCAACGGGACAAGGTGATGGCTATGCGGACAGGCGGCCTGAGAGTGAGCGATCCGGCCGAGGCGGCGGCGACGATGGCATCGTGAAGTGGGCGTGTAGGCCTGCGGCGGGTTCCGATCTAGACGCTAGTCCTCTTGCGATGACGCCTTGCCGCCACAAGATGGTCACATTGGCAGGCTAGTGTGGGGGAGAAGGGATCCATTCTTCTTGCTCACCTCTCTCTCTCCAACTCAAATGCATGGATGGATTTGGAACACACAAGATGTTAGAACTCCTACTTGATGGTTGGCCGGTGGCAAAGGCGCTGGCACGGGGGCTGCGCGTCGAAGGTTTGCAGTTGGTGATGGATTCTGACAAGGGAGGACAGAAAAATCACGGGCGAAATCCCAGTCTCTTCGAATGGGCAACAACGACGCTTGCGAGCGCCCCTTTCTCATTGGGATGTTGTGTGATCTTCCTTGCTTTTCCTGATGGATTTTTTCAAGTGAAAACCACGTCCTAGGTCTTAAGGCGGGCAACGACAACACTCTTAATGTCAAATCTTTCCTAAATGCGTCAGCAGAGACACTCTCATATCCCTGAGTGTCATATCTTTTCTGAAGACATCATTTAGAAGATCTTTTTTTTGGATGTCGTGTCCCTGTTTTTTCAGTAGCGGGTTTTAGTCGTAGACACGCTGTGTGGTTGTCTTTTTTTTTCTCTAGCTATAGCCTCTCAAGGCTATAGATTTGTAATTTTTTTATGTGGATTGTTGCAAAAAAAATTATTTTTGCTGGCATAATCATTCTCTTACTGATGAATTAATCATGATGACTGATGATTGCCACGCTGTGAACACAAACACGCAATGCACAGGACGATATGGAGCAGCTATCATTACAAGTGATTGAATGAAGGGTAATTAGTTAGTTACACCGTAACGGAGAGACAGCCACGACCAGTTGCCCATTTCCATCATTTTGACGACGACGTAACTAGCAAATGAGATGTGCAACAAGAAACGCGGCCATGTCATGATCAATGGAGGTGGGTTTCTGTACCGTAATTGCGTTGCTTGCTGGCCCGTGCCATGCCTGCCCAAAGCGGGTGGAGGATTGGAGGAAAGACTAGAAAAATTCAGAGCCAGAGTTCAGTACATCAGTACAAGATCAGCTTGAAAATCGCAATGCTACAAACTGCAATTCCCTGTAGCAGATAGATCGAAGTGCGTGTGAAGTTTTGTGATCTTCTGGACCAGTACGGCACGGGCTCACGGCGGTGTATGACTGTGGGTTACCTTCCCGGCGGTGCGGAATTTAGTGCGAGCTAGCTAGGGACCAATCCTTGTAGACCACTTGTTGGATTTCGTTGGTTTTATGATTTGTCCTCGTTGTAATCGTCCTTTGGAACTAGTCCCGCACAGGACTCTGTAACGGGAGATGTTGTCCGCGCCGTTTTACCTGGTACATGTTACATATATCAACCATTTCTCGTAGTGAAATGGCGAGAGAGATTAGAGCCAATTTTGTTCCTAGATTGCACATCGAGTATAATTCCGGCCTATGTATTGCCTGGCATTATTTTTTTTAGAAACAAGGATGATAATATTAAATATAAGAGCCTGTCAGTGTCATGGATATATGATACCTAATACTTATGTATTAAATTTGGTGGGACTCATCGTATACCAAGTTTTATATGAAATAAAGACTCATATAAAAAAGATGTTCTAGATAAGAAAAAAAAAAGAGAGTCCTACTTAGACACTACAAGCTTACTCGGATCATATCCATACATGACTCTCTAGTTCTATTTGGACAAAGAAGTATCTAACAGTATAAGTACAAGATCTCTTACGAAGAGATGGTACAATCCAAGACAAGCAAATACAGATCAACACAAGCTTAGACAAGCTCAATGCGGAGCCAAAAAACCTGACAAAAGGAATCTAAAGCTACCTCCAATATCATCGAGTTCTTATTCGAGAAAGTCAACTACCTCAATCTCTAAATATCATTCTCTATATTGTACTCGTGTCATATTGATACTTCCTCCGTTTCATATTATAAGTCGTTTTGATTTTTTTAGTCAAACTTTTCTAAGTTTGATCAAATATGTAGAGAAATTTAGCAATATCTATAACATCGAATTAGTTTTATTAAAATTAATATTTAATATAGTTTGATGATATGTTTGTTTTGTGTTAGAATCTTGTTATATTTTTCTATAAACTTAGTCAAACTTAAAAAAAATTGACCAAGAAAAAAGTCAAAATAACTTATAATATGAAACGGAGGTAGTATATAATGGCAACACCGGCTTCAGCTAATAGGAGTAGAACTATTACCCGTAAGTAGGAGATTCAAGCATGTATAAAAATTCTTGTCTTCCATCTCTTTTATCTTAATCTCCGTATACCCTGATACTAACGATCCTCATACTCAACAAATACCGTTGTCGGGTATAACCCTTTGACGACAGAGACCATTACAATCTTATTGTTGCAGAAAGAGAAAGACATTAAACATGCCAACAAAGAACAAAGATACTCTATTTATGCGAGCAGGCGAACACAACCACAATACTGAGCTCCCACACGCACAAAACTATTTGAACGAGCATCGGACATCATCTTTGCTCCTTTTGACAAATATACAAGCCAGCACAATAATAAAATTGGTGACCCGCACCCTAAGCAGGTGCTACCAATTATTCCTATAACTTCAACAAAGATCTCATGATTGTAGCAGCCATGACCAGGGTTTACAAATTCTATGAAAACATGACTTCTTGGCCTCTTGGACCGGCTGGAGAACACAAACCGCTTAGTTTTTCAATCATTTAAAAAAAATCAAACTGGATGGGATTTTTCTTGGAGTCAACGTTTTTCATGAAATAAAAAGAAGGTAACCCTAGGGGTTTTTTTCAAAGAGGTAGGAAAAAAACTGTAGACAATCCCCTCTGGAAAGCTAGAAAAAAAACCTAATTTAAAAATAGATCTAAAAATCTTACTAAATACTTTATTCCAAATAACCTAAAAACTTATTCAAGTAGCAAGGGCGCGAAAGTGGTTTAACCTTTTATTTTGGAATTTAAAACCACTTCTCACCGGTTTGTCAAAAACCGATCGATAACCGGTAAAACCGACGACTTTCAATCAACATTGTACGAAAAGCACTTACAACTGATCCATCGCCTAAAAAAATACCATCAACGGTTCATGATAACCGACCGTTTTCTTAACCCTAGTCAAGGAAGGGGACTAGAGGGGCATCTCAGGTCGCCCTACCACAACTGGTGAGAGGGAGAAGGCAGCCTTTTCAACCCAATTCTGATGTCTGATACTAAAATTAGCGCACAAGCAAATATAATATGCATATAACGAAGAAATCCATTAACTTATTAAAGTAATAGAAAAATAAGCCTCCATGTTCGCTCTCACGGCTTAAAAATTCTCATATTAATCGAAGAAAAAAAATAGAGTCCATATAGAATATAATTTAAAAATAGATTAAATTCAGAATAAAAAATAAGAAATATTGAAAGAGGAGACTAGAGTCCATACAGGTATACAATTTAGAGCTAATTGAAATTCGTAATTAAAAAGTAAGAAAATTAAAAGTAGAGGTTAGAGTCCATATAGAAATACAAGTTAAAAATAACTAAAATTCGAAACCAAAAAAATAAGAAATATTGAAAAAAGAGTCTAGAGTCCATATATAAATACAATTTAGAAATAACTAAAATTCGGAATTAAAAAATAAGAAATATTGAAAGATGAGTCTAGAGTCCATATAGAAGTAAATGAGAAATAACAAAAATTGTAAATTAAAAATTAAGGAATATTAGAAGAAGAGTCTAGAGTCCATATAAAACTAACAGAAAGTCAGAATTAAAAAAAAATAAAAGTAAAATTTAGAGTCCATATAAAATACAACTTAAAAAGAACTAAAATTCGAAATTAAAAAAATATAAAAGATTAGGAGAAGAGTCTAGAGTCTGTATAGGAATATAATTTAGAAATAACAAAAATTCGAAATTAAAAATAAGAAATATTAGAAGAAAAGTTAGAGTCTATAGAGAAATACAATTTAAAAATAACTGAAATTTAGATTTTAAAAAAATATTGAAGAAGAGTGTAGAGTCCATATAGGAATGTAATTTAAAAAAATAAGGAATATTGAAAGAGAAGTCTAGAGTCCATATAAAAATGAAATTTAGAAATAACTAAAATTTTTAAATTATAAAATAATTAATAACTATCACATATATAAAACATAATATAAATATTACACATTGGTTAGCTTCATCAAGTTAGTAAAAAATTTAAAGTTATATTATCATTATAATATATTTTAATAATAAAATGTGAAAAATATAAATATATGAGAAAAAAATAGTAATATTAGCGGTGCAATGTACGCAGGACACTATGCTAATTTAGTATATGGCACTTAATTCATACCACTTTTAAAACTTAGGCTGTGTTTAGTTCCCAAAATTTTTTTTCAAACTTCCAACTTTTCCGTCACATCAAATGTTTGGACATATATATGGAGTATCGAATGTGGACGAAAAAAAACCAATTGCACAGTTCGACTGTAAATTACGAGATGAATCTTTTGAGCCTAATTACGCCATGATTAGCCATAAGTGCTACAGTAATCCACATGTGCTAATGATGGCTTAATTAGGCTCAAAAGATTCGTCTCGCAGTTTACAATCGGAATCTGTAATTTGTTTTGTTATTAGTTGACGTTTAATACTTCAAATGTGTGTCCGTATATCTGATATGATCTTTTTGTCAAAAAAAAAAATTTTCGCAACTAAACACCGCCTTACCACAAATTTTGTTTCATTGAATTCGAGAAGACGCGTCGTCAGTTGTGTGTGCTGCGCCGTCCGTCTGTCAGCATCGTCGGTCGGAGTCGCCGTAGCCATGGATGTCAGGTGCGACAGCGTGGAATCCCCGGCCAGTGAGCCCAGCCATCTAGCATCGCCACAAGTACCAGAGCTCCAGGAAACCGAGCAGCACCACGCGTCGTCCTCCGGTCCCGACGTTCACTCAGCAGCGCATGCATCTGATCGCCGTCGGCGAGTTCCTCCTCGCATATGCCGTCGGCTGTCGATGTCCTCCTCGCGCGTGCATCTGGCCACCATCAAGCTTCGCCAGCCACCGAGGTCCCGACACAACGAGCTCCTCCTCGCGCACGCCGTCAGCCGTCGAGGTCCTCCCAGCGCGCGTATTCGGGAGCTGTTGATGAGTTCTTCCTCGCGCACACCGTCAGCCACCAAGATCTTACCGAGGCGCGCATCCAGCCGCCGTCGACGAGCTATTCCCTACGTGCTGCCTGCCACTGAGGTCCTCCTTGTGTGCTGGAGTGAATGAGTAGCAGCAAGACGAGGAGGAGGAGCTAACCGACGGCGACGAGAGGGGCCAGGGATTCCACGCCATCACACCCGACCTCTACAGCTACGACCAGTGATAGAGACAAAAATTTCTTAAACCTAGACTCAACCAATGTAATTTTCATAGATTAGTCTTTTTCTTCAATTTTTTCAAAATTTGAAGTGTTATGTTCATAGATATTTAGGGTCAGGAGTAAAGCTTTAGTCCAAGTGCCCTACTCTTGGTTCTGCCCCTGGCTACGACGACTACGACCCGTGATGCCAACGAACGAACAACGTGGCTTCCCGAATGAACGAGATGACATAGGCCTGTTTGAAAGTCCTAAAGATAAAGATAAAGATGAAGATAAAGTGTTTCACACAAAACGAGGTGACAATAACGTGCGATTAATTGAGTTTTAATTATTACAAACTTAAAAAATGGATTAATCTGATATTTTAGAGCAACTTTCATATTAAAAATTTTTGCACGAAACGTATCGTTTGAGAGATTGAAAAGCGTGCCACGAAACTTTATCTTTTATTCGCACTGTTTTAGAAGAAAAGAACAGGGCCATAGAATGAAACAATTTATATCCTCGACGGCAAGTTCTTGAAAATGTTACGAATCGAGTAGTACGGTGATGGAGCCAACGGTATCGTCGAGCCCGGTGACTAGTTTCTCAGTGATCTATCAATTTCTTTTATACGTTAACAATAAATTCACGGTGAAGGTGGCAACCGCGGAGCTCGGGCGGTGGCCCGACTTGCCGGGAGCTGCCTCCGCCGCTGGAGTGGCACACACTGAAATTTGTCGCATATACAACCGTGCATTTTTCATTTTCCAAGCGTATCATGTCAAAACTACTAATTACAAAATATCATCATCTAAAAATTAAACTTTAAAAACTACTAGTAATTACAAAGGACAGTAATCTCCGGTGCCTACACCAAGTCACCAACGGAAGAATGCAAAAATCCGGTCAGAACCACCGCCAGCCCGCCAAGGCGCCAGAGGAGAAAAAATCATGGCGACCGTGGCGAGGCAGGGGAGGACGACGACGACGCGTTGCGCAGACGGCTTGGCGCCGGTCGGAAGCTCCACCTCCTCAGCGCCCCGGCGCCGTGGCTGCGCGTGGCGGGCGGCGACAGCGCCCGCCGCACCACCTCCCGGTTCCCCGTCGGCACCCGAGCCATCGCGGCGGCCTTGCCAGCCCTGCCGCAAGCCTGCCGCCTCACCACCGTTGTACCCGCTGCCGCCGCCGCTCGCCCGCCCGCTCCCCACCAGTTGAACCCCTCCGCTCGCCCGGGGAACACGCCACCACCCGGCCTCGGCGTGCTACTGCCGCCGCTGCCGCCGCTGCTCGGCCTCCTCGGACGCGGCACCCCTCCTCGCGCCGCCGAGCGAGAACTCATCGTCGCTACTCGTCACTGGCTCACTGCCGCCGCTACCTGCCTCTGCTTCCACGGCGTCCTCTTGTCGTCGCCGCCTCTTATACGCACGAGCCGCCTGCCTCCTACGCCGCTACGCGCGCCGCGTCGCGTGGCGGAGTGCGGCCATGAGCGCGCGCGAGCGGAAGATGAAGCAGCAGCGAACCTTACATACCGCGCTCGCGTTCGTGTTGACGTCTTCGTGGGTTGGGTTGGTTGGTCGTGACTCGTGAGCCGCAAGAATGTAACGCGGTCAGAGAGGCTTCGGGAAGAAGGGGTTTGGGCGTGACAGGCTGACAGCGAGTGCGTCCTGACACGGGTGGGCCCACGTGTCAGCGTCAGTGGCGGGTCGTTCGGCGATTCCCACGTGGAGACGTGCTCCGGACAGCTGGCGCAACTGGCAATTTTTTTTGTTCTCTTTGGAAGACTGGCATCTGCTAGCAGCCTGAAGTGCTGAACTGTTCTCTGCTGTCTCGCACTTGCAGTGCTTTTCATGAGATTTGACCACGCTAACTTGTGGCGTATTCTCGCAATTGGTCCATAAAATGACCGGTCTTCCGGCTGCTGGGCTGCTGGTTGGGTGGTGGTACTACTAGCTGTCTTCCTTCACACAATGTTACATGGACAGTGCCAGTGGACAAGTAAACGTACGAGTACAAAAAAGAAGAAGAAGGCCCTGTTTAAATCCCACGTTAAATTTTTACACCCTGTCATATCAAACATTTGAACGTCTGCATGAAGTATTAAATGTGGGTGAAAAAAATAATTAATTGCATAGTTTGTGACTAATTTGTGAGACGAATCTTTTGAGCCTAGTTTCGCAATGATTTGACAATGTAATGCTACAGTAAACATTTGCTAATGATGAATTAATTAGGTTTAATAAATTCGTCTCGCGGTTTACAAACGGATTCTGTAATTTGTTTTGTTATTAGTCTATGTTTAATACTTCAAATGTGTGTCCGTATATCTGATGTGACCCGCCAAATTTTTACACCCCTGGATCTAAACACCCCCGAAATATCTGAGGGAAGGAGAGAGAACGTCTCGTTCTGTCGTCTGGACTCAGGGTCATGAACAAAGTTCACATTTCCGCTCGAATTTCGTTGGATTTAATCGCTCAGATTTTGGAGCTCCTTTGAACAGCTTGGTTTGTACGAGCATCTAATTTCGTTCGAGATTGGCCGAATTTCGTTAAATCGCGTCAAATTGGACCTTTCATATTCTAGTTATTTTTTAAAAAGTTAAAACTTATCTTTAAAAAGAATCTGAAGTTTAGCTCTAGAGTTCCTTGGCACGGAGGATAAATGTCTTAGTGCTAACGATCATGTTACCAAGACCCTGGCGCCTGTGGCATAGAGTCCATTGTGACTAGTGTCATGAATGGAGTTCTGGCCCGCCCATTCTCTTGGGCCGAAGGTTGGTACCAACCTAGTTGGTGTTAACCTCCCGCACCCTCATCTCAATCTCAAGAATTAGGGCTTGTTTAGTTGTCAGTCACAACCTTATAGGTTGTCATCATTTGCTAACAGAAGTTGTCAAACTTTAACATTAGATGCTCGAAATATTTATCAAACCTTAGTAAGCAAAAGAAGCACGTTTTTCTGAGTCGTTGATGTATGAGACCTAGTTTGTTGGAAAAGAATATTGCCACAACTGTAGCTACAACTAAATAGTTGTATAAGTTGGTTAAACTTGTCTAATATTAAGCACAATAAACTATGACAAGTTGTGACTGTCAACCAAATAAGTCTTCAATTCTAAAAATAAAAATAGATTATGACAAGTGAAGAAGTGTATCTTTGTCAATTTCCTTGGAAGTCCGATGCCAACTCACCATTATTTGAAGCAGAAAGGAGAGTTTGTACCCTATCTGCCACACTCAAATCTCAATACCAGGAATTAGTTATAAGACTGAAAACAAACTTGGGAAAATGAAACATCATATCCTGATTGGTCAATAACACGATATGAAGGAGATAGAGAAAAATTCGACTTTGTTTGGGTTGGCGCCAACTCCTTGCCCTTGCAGTGTCTCATGTACTATCGCTTCCACGAGTGCCAAATTTCGAGTTGATGCTGAAATGATCAACTTCGGCGTGGCACCGAGCTACAGGTTGGTTTGTGAAAAGCACTAAATTTTAGGGACCGTCTACCTATCATTGAATTGTTTCATGGGAAAAATCAATTGATTTTCAATGGCTACGGTCTCCTTAAGATTCGTGCAAGGAAACCTTATCCCTCAATCACACTCGTTCTCCTTGCCTCCCAGTAGTAGATTTCTTATGAGTTGTGCATCGCCGCTATCCCTCTCTCTTCGTTCTGTCGCCCCTGACTCCATGGCGTCTTCACTAGTGCTGGTAAGCCCTACCAGCCACCTCCTTCTTACCACTTCTTCAACTGCCAAATTGTTTTATGATTGAAGTCAATATCCTCCTATAACTCCTATGAGATGATCCCACACCGTCGAGCCTCCGTCATCTTTGGATGTCTCCCGTTGGTGGATCCAGCTACCACCTCCTAACCACTCCATTTTTCTTTGCCCCTAATCAAATCAAGTCTCGCCAAATTTGTCGTTGGGCGGCAACTATGACCTGCAAGTATTACTCCAATATGTTTATTTTTTCATTTGAAGATTCCCAATCTCCAATACAATTTTCTTTTCTTTCTTTTCTTACGAAGACTCAGAATTTCTCGTTTGGCTTCAACTGTGGAAATCCTATTTCACGAACGTGCGATCGCCCATTATGTGCACGAACGCTTTCTGACCACATCACGACAAGAGCCCGAGTTAGGGTTTCAGGGGTGAGGTGGGGGAGGGTGGCGTTGGGGAAGGGAAAGTGGGAGATCGGGCTTAGAGGGATGGCCTGGTAGGTGGTGGATAAGGATGGACAACGAGGCGGCGGATGACGCCGCCGAAGCTATGGGGTAGACAATGGGCGATGGGTCAATTTTGGTGGTAGGGCAAAGCGAGGCAAAGGGGTCGCGCATTCGCCTTGGCAAATTAGACGTCTTTTGGCGTCGACGAGGCCAAGCGGTGACATTGTGAGATTAGAGTATTTGTAATGCTTAGTGCTCTTAGGATACTAACACTATTCCACATCACCTCAAGAGCACGCTACAAAAAAAGTGCTGCAAGGTATAGATACCTTGTGGGCCCCACTGCTTGATTAGAAAAACAAAATAACTAGTTTCTCTCTCCTCTGCTACTTCGTTCTCACCCGTGATCATGGTTTTCAGTCTCTTTCTCTTTCTTCATTTTGGATTGACAAATGGGTCCATACCATTCTCTCCCCTCAAGAATCGGTTGCTATCCATGATGGTTGCAATGTAAGGATCTGCTAAAAGAACACATGCAGTGTATAGGATCGGTGCTAGAGAGATTTTTTTTTGAAAGTAAACCGGCAGGAGAACTGCCAATTATATTTCAATAAGCAGGAGCAAAAACCTAGACGACTAGCCGGAACAACCCCACAACCAGAAAAGCCTCGCCAGACACTTCAAAAAGCGATTAGCCAGAACACACTAGCTCGCTAAACTACTACACAAAGACGGAATCCAACATAGGGTATCGTTACCAAGCTCGCCACACAACACAGCAACTCCAACTTCGCAAACACGTGTCGTCATTGCCAAGCTTGTCGTCCTCTTGAAACAACAGCTTCGACTTCACCGCGAACGAGACATCGTTGCCAAGCTCATTGTCAAGATGATCGAGCAGCTTCAACCTCCCATGGTGGATATCAACCAAGGCCACCAAAGCACCACTTTCTCCACACAGCAAGTGCTAGCACACCTAGGAGATTGCAAAGTGTCATCGTTGTCGAGCCCCGTCACACCCCAACAACGAAACAACTCCAACTCCACCAAGCAAAACCCGAAGAGAGTTAGTCTTTCGCTGCTAACAAGAAGCAAAGAACCAAGGAGATGGAGGCCTCGTCGGACCTCCTAAACCTGGAGAGCTTCATAGCTGACACAGGAGGCCACCAACGATTATCATAGCACAAAGGAGTTCTCCAAAGCGGTGCCCCCATGGAGGGCACAACATGAAACGTCGTCACCGCTCATCCGTAACCGGAGCAAGGTTTTCACTTGGAGATTGTTGTGGGGAGAGGATGAGGAAACACCATAACGACGCCTCCAAGGAGGAGAAGGATGCCCAAGACGTCACCGTGGTCAAACCGGCTAAAAGCCAAGCAAGGTTTTCACCTATGATTCTCCATCCAGCCCCACACAATCAACCTGCACAACGATCGTCGCCACCAGCCCTCCCACATCGTCCTTCGGCAAATAGGCTTAGGCCAACATTGCTAGGTTCAGCGGGTTCATAGGGTGGCTCCGTATTGCCGCCACGCCATCACCCTTCTTGCTACCAGCAACCACCTCCACCCTCCCTCAGAGCTTCCCACGACCAGAACAGGGATCTGGACATAGCTAGGGAAGGCTCCAGGAAAGGGGGATGCTCGGCTAGCAACGAGAAGGCATGGTGACGCCGTTGTTTGATAGTTGCCCTGCTCCCCGCCTCCGCGTACTCGCGTTGCCGCCCTGTCGTCACCGGCGACCACCGCCAACCAGCACTGTGGAACAGGAGCGTCGGATGGAGTCCCTATCGCCTCCTCCGTTAGCATCGCACGAAGCCAGGGAGAGAAGGCCAAAAGGCTACGACCTCACCCTTCTTGGCCGCCTGCGCCGTCAGCAGCCGCCCCGTCGGTAGGCGAGGGTCCTACCAGATCTGGGCAGAGGAAAGCCAGAGCAGGCCGCCGAACTCAACACAGGAGCATCCTCGCTGTCGTGCCAGTGTCATCGCCCCATCGCCTCCACCGCACCATTGTTGTCGTGCCATCCTTGCCATCACCGTGATTTCCTTGTGGCGACCTTTTCCGCGCCCGAGACAGCTTGCCACCGAGATTTCGCCCCGCTGCCGCCATCCCGGCTCGCCTCATGGTTGGCCGGAGCTTGCTCAGGCAGTGGCGAGATGGAGGATGGGGTGTATTAGCGGCGGCGGCTAGGTTTCACCCCCTCCCCTCCCTCGAGTCCCCCAAGCAAGGATGACGCGGGGGTCACGGTTCTCGTGCTAGAGAGATCTCTCTCCTCTGAAACCCCCTCTAAAACCTACATTATGGATGTTCTTAGTGGTGGAGAAAAGAGCTAACTTGATTGAAGGATCGTTCTTACCGAAGGAAGCTTGTCGGAGGAAGAAGGATGCGGCTTGCTAGAGAGAGGCTGCTCGACTGCTGTTTTCTCTTCTCTGTCGGAGGAAGTTCATCGGAGGGAGGCCGCTTGCCCATGTCTTGCGTTGGAGAGAAATAAGATGAGGGAAGATAATGCGCAGAGAGAAAAAGGAGGTCTATCGTTTTGTGCTCGCGAACCGCAAATGCTCATCCATTAGGGCCCCCTATAAACTGCGGACTACAAGTAGTGCGTGCAGTGATCGGTGAAGGACCGAAGGTACCTGTCGCGTGTATTGCGTGCGAGGCCGCTCCACCGCTGAAACTACGGTGTGCGACATCCCACGGCACTGCAGTGAAAAATCTTCTTCCTTCGATCTCCTCGTCTTATTTTCTGTTTTGCCTCACGCTACCGCCGGTCACCGAGCGGTCACTTCGCGTCCACCCATGGCGCAATTTCTACCGGAGACGGGCAACAGCAACGAGCCATGTATGAACAGCACGCGCGTCCGTGAGAGACACTGTGCGCGTGAGTGTGCGTGTGAAAGCCCAATAAAAGCTGTACATTCTTTGGATAGACATCTCGTTAAGTGGTCAGCGACAGGATGGACGCCAAATCTACTTCACGTGACAGGTACCCGTGCAGCCCGTCGGTAGGGGCACCGGTGCCGGATGCCTGTCTCCCCCTCCCTCCAATCCCAGTGCATCTCTCTTGCATGGTGCACCCGCCCGTGCGTCGGCCGGCCACCGTCGCCGGGCAATTTTTTGCGCACCAGTGCACGCCTACAGCGCAGCAACGCTCGGCCGGTCACATGACATTTCAGACAAGATGAAGCGTGTGCCATGTACGGTGGTGTACGGATGCACCATCAGTCACCAGTTCACTAGTACTCACCAGTGCTGCAGAGCAGGACTTGCAGGATTACAGGGGTGGTGACGGTAGTACGTGCCGTTTTCCTCCGAGGCATGATGGATCCAGGAGAGTAAAAGCAGGGGCAAAGACGGCGAACAAAACAAAGGGGGGCAAAGATTGGCAATCCGACATCGACAGAGCGCACCGCCCTGTGTCAACAAAAGCTAAGCATGCAGCAGAGAAAAAAGTCTGGACATCACCTCTCTCTACAAAAGCCAAGCAAGCGCCGGTGGAGAATTTACAGGTCACCCGACAATATCATCCCAGGGGTGACTGGGGCCTGGCGTGCGTTTGGCCACTGTGTTTGGCATCGTCAGTTGATCGTTTTAACCCAGCAAAACTTGCAGATGTGCAGTTTTGTTGGGCTAAAAGGTGCAACTCGACTTCTAAGCATAGTGGCTGAAACGCTTGCCAAGCACCGCACCAAATCACAAGATCGTCTCACATCTACCTTTCTCTAGAACTACCTAAAATTCAGAACAATGGGTGAAAATAACGAGAAAAATACAAGATTGGCAGCTCAGCCAATTGCCCTCTCCTCAGAAAACCTAGGAAGCTGAACAAGTGAGTTTACCCGTGTCACTCCATCGAGGCCTGACCAATTTTGGTCGCTGGCTACACCAGCAATCCTCGCATCCGCCCCTGCTAAGGTCTTCTCTTGCGCGCTGCCTGCAACTGTCCTGACTGTGAAATTCCGAGTTAAGGTGGGCTCCTGTTCCTGAGGCTCATTAGGATCTGCAACTGAACCCTCCTCAACACTGATGTTGTCCAATGAGGCAGTTGAATCACGCTCTTGGTCCATTTTTCCATCCAAATATAAGCAAACAACCGCGCAATCATCGATTTTGGATGTTGGATATTTGGTTTTCCATTCACGAGTGGCAGCCTCAACAAGGGATTTTGCAGCCTTTGATCTGCTTGGGGACGAGGACACTATGTCTACAGCCTCTTGATTGCTGAGGACATCCCATACCTGCATGATTTTTTGTTAGTGCAAACTAAATAGAAACTACAAAGGTAGCCGAGTATATTGTGTAACTTCAGTAAGAATTACATGCAAACAAGGGAGCTATGACATACATGAAAAGACAAGGACAAATGGAAAGCTTCTATGGCATGAATAAGCATACCAACTAAAGTCTTTCGACTTTTCAAGCCACATTCAATACAAAAAGGAACTAAAGAAGCCTACTCTCCTCTAGCACAGCTGCAATATCAACTTTGTAGACAGTGATTGACATCGACCTAACTATTTTCTTCTTATAAAAACATTTTTTGAGTGATACTAGATACCGATATTACATGGGTAAAATGGACATCTTTCCTCGCCAAGTGCAACCATTTCAAAATAGGTTAAAAAGTTCAAACATCACTTTTTGGCAGTATACATTAGATAGTACATTCAAGGATAGAAAGGAAACTTTTGATAGACGGTTACTAATTATAAGTTTTCTCAGAATATATGTACCTTGCCGAGTACATAACACACATAACAACAGTATTAAAATTGACATAAAAATGAAAAGGAAAGTTGATTTGCACAGTGCACACATTCATTTGTCAATAGAAGTTGTCAGCCCAGGAGACTAGGAGGGAAAAGACCAAGAAGTTGCAGCTGAAGTAAGGCTCTGTCTGATTTGATATGGACTACCTAAACTATATTAAACCACAATGCAATAATCTGCACTGCCCTTTCATACTGATAGATTGCCACTCTATAGCAGTGACCTTTAAGATACACTAACCAGTCTTCATGCTATATGATCATGCATGACACCGCTAGTTTAGAAAGTCAATACATGTTGACATATAGGCCTTAATTTGGTACTACCTATTGAGTGTCACCAAATTCAATCCCCCTAATAGAAAAAAGATGAACATACGTGATTCCCACCTAATGCTCAAAAAAGAGAGGAAAACCATCCACTTCAAGTGATTGACAAATGACAAGCTTAAAGCCACTCCATTACAAAGTGGCAGAGTTTTATTGGTGAAACATTTAAGCAAGGATGTCCTACTATACCACTGAACGATTCAGTTTTGGTATATATCACAAAAAAAATACCCCAGCTCATTTTAATACCAGAAAAAAAAAATGGATCCTCCATTACTATTGGTGCTGAATTTAATGGATAGCAGCTAATTGTGTCCACCCTCCATTACTATTGGTGCTGACCAGCACCCAATGTTATCATCTCATCTGTTTTCTCCATCTTAGCAATGACGCTACCGCAACCACTAAACAAAATGAACATTGCCAGCCCTGCATCGCCCATGCCCCCTCTTCTATGTTGCTGCTCTGCTCTTGCCCCTTCCCTCCCCTTCAACATGCTGTATCTTTAGTGCACTTTTTTCTACAGGTGTGCTGTTGAACTTTAGCAAAGGATTGTTGTGGATGCAGGTGGCTGCACGTTGACACTAGGCAAAAGTGTTGGCGATATTGTGAACAGTCATGGTCACAGCGGCGTGGCCTGTCAATGCCCTAGCGCAGTCATGAGTGGTGACACGAGGTACTGGTATGTGGTCGCGATAAGGAAAGGAGCATTGCTGGTTGGATCAGGTTTTATCCGCAGGGTGAGGCGGTGTGGACCAGTCAGCAGGCACATGATGCATCGATGAAGAAAGATGACAACAGGTGGATGAACAAGAGAAGAGAGGTGAAGATGATGGAGTTAAGTGAAAGTCAACAGTGTGGTATATTCTAGGTATTACGACATTTTCGTGGAATTGAAGTGAACTGGGATCTATCGTGTAATTTCCCCCAAAGTAGTTTGGGTTTGGTAGAATACCCACATTATTCAGATGGGTAGACTATTGACAGGAAAACAAGTTATTGACCATTAGGACTTCCTAATTTTAATGGCAACTCCATATACCATTAGCTTAATGGGCTCACTTCTAACTGCTACAGTTGAAAGGTGCACATGATCTCATCAACAACAATTAAATCAATCAACCAAGTCAAGTTGAACAAGGATAAGATTTAACAGTTTGAGTACAGCTGATAACAAAAAGTAGGTGACGATGCAGGCATGCAGCAAAGAAGACTGTTAAGCTGGCTAATCATTATTTATGCCGCAGTCACAAAAGGCACAAATGGAGGAAATTTAAATTATTTCACCTGTAATCATGATAGTTTTAGAAATAAATCCTGAAAGATACAGCGTTTTGAAGTCAAAAGCCTAGATCATTCGTGGATATGTTAATCACGTCTCTTTTAGCTTCTAAAGAAATGAACAAGATGTCATGGATATTCAAGGCCCGCCATGTGCAACTAACAACATGTGGAATGCGAAAGTGTGACAGATTGACACTACATCGCAACTAATCTAATTCCAGCGGAAAGAAAGTAGGATTTTGCTGGGACAGAGATATTCATTCGTTGCACGGGCAAATATCCAACAACCAAACAGAGAACAATGAATGAACTGTTAAGTGATACTGTGATAGGTTTGAGCAAATTACCCCATCCGATGCAAGAATGACGAACTGGTCCTTTTCTGTGAGAGACCAGTGGAAGAATTCCGGCACCGAGATGACCCCGTAATCTTTCAGGCAGAAGTCCCCGAACGCTCGCGCCATCGCGAGGCCTGGAGCGTCGTCGAACGGCAGCCAGACCCTTGGCACCTCCGGTTCGTCCTGCAGCGCGAACACCCTGCCCCTGCACTTCTTGATCCGCTCCGCCTCGCCTGAAATCACAACCAGCACCATAAGCACACACGTCCTCCTAACAAGATTAGCGGTTGAGTGGAAGCAGGGGAGTGACATACTGGGGACATCGGGCTTGAGATCAACGGTGAGCTGCACGGCGACCATGCCGCCGCCGGTGGCCTCCCTGGACCCGAGCACGGCGCGCGAGTCCCCAATGTTGGCCATGTAGAGATCCGAGCCCTGCATGCAGAAATCGCCCCGTGAGCCGTAAGTAGACGCATAGGAAGATTCGATTTGACATTTTTGCGAGGACGGGGGTGATGGACAGGAGATGCGTGTGTCATGTCCGGCGCCCACGGCACGTACGAGCTTGAGGACGGTGACGGCGGTGCTGCCGCTGCAGAAGCAGTCGAGGGAAGGGTGCGACCGGAGGTCCTTATCCATGGCCTTGTACGCGCGCGCGAAGGCCTTCCTCCATGCGGCGGCCGGCATGTCCGCCCCGCTGTCGCGCGCGGCGGACATGAGCCTCAGCGGCAGCGAGTCGCGGACCCTCCGCGCCACGACGTGCCCGTGCGGCCCGTGCCCGTCGAACACCCCGCACAGCACGCCGTCGTCCTCGCCGCCGAACCCCTGCCATTCACGATTACCAACCAATACCACACCAAATCAGGATCAATCAATCAAACGAGAAGTGAGTCAATCGCGCCAGGAAACGCGGAAGAGAGAGATAGGGAGATGCCTTCTCACTTACATCCCAGACGAGCATGGCGTCCTGGTTGATCCCCTTCCGCCCCTGCTGCGTGTACACCGTCGCCGTCCGGCTGCGGCCATCGTTGGAGAAGATCCGGCCGGGCACCATCCCGAGCTGGTCCTCCCGCGGCGCCTTCCACCTTCTCCTCCGCCTCTTCCCATCCTCCCCTCCACCACCACCCCCACCCGCGTCCACCGCCGTCCCGCCCCTCGCCACGCAGTTCCCCATCCTCCACCACCACCCAACAACAACAACAACAATGCCCAAATCAGCACCACCAACGCACACAACACAACCCCGTCCGTCCTCCGCACGCAACGCAAACCCCAACGAAATCAACGCCGCCCGCCGCCACAGCAAGGAAGAGAGATTCCCCCCTCTCGCAGCTTGCAGATGCGGCACTCAAACCCAAACCCGAACGCGAAAAGTCAAGGCGGACCCCGTCACCCGTCCCGTCCCCCCCTGGGTGATGCCGAGGTGAGGTGACGAGGCGAGACGGAGATGAGAGAGAGAGAGAGAGAGGTGGGAACTCGGAGGTAGGCTTATTTATTGCGGGGGGCAGCGGCACACGCGCGCGCGAGCAGCGGACACCATCACCTCCTCCGCGTACACGGAGGAGGATGGGGAGTCTCGTGTCTCGCGGTTGACGGCGTGGGAGAGCGTGGCCGCCGATGGCCGATGGTGTATCGCTTGCTCAGCTCGTCTCCCCACGCGCTGCCGTTGCCACGACCATGGACCTAGCGGCGTCGTTGTTGGTTTACCATCGATTATGGGAGGAAATCTTACCAGCGCGTAAAACGAAACAATTTATTAGCTTATGATTAATTAAGTATTTGCTAATTTTTTTTTAAAAAAGAATCAATATGATTTTTTAAAACAACTTTCGTATAAAAACTTTTTTTAAAAACATAACATTTAGCAATTTAAAAAATATGCGTGTGAAAAACGAGAAAGGTGGGTTGAAAAGAGTACTAAACGAACGCAGCTTTAGACGCTTTTCTCGGTTGATTAATCGCGCTAGAGGTGGTGTTGTAGGAGTTGTTTGTTTACCGGGGGGTGGGAGCGCGGACTGCGAGGAATAAACAAGCGGCGAGCAGGAGAGACCGCCGACCGGGTCGCGGTGGCGGCAGCGGCGGTCAGAGCGGGCAAGTGTTGAACGGGATGGACACGTCGTACTGGTACTACTTAACCCGTGCATTTGGTTCGCTCTGTTTGGAGGCAAGTGTTCGTCCGGATTATGGTAGAGTTGCGCCCCCATGCCATGGAAAATCGCCGTATTGCGTATCTCAAAAATTTGTATATGGCCTCTCTATAGCTGTCGGCCTGTAGCCGAGAGTTGCTTTTTTAAATAAAAATAAATAAATAAAATCTAAGACCGGAATGAGATCCTCAGCATTCTGCGTTTGAGCCATAGACAAAAGGAAAAGATTTCTCACATTCTTCACATGCACATTTTTTAAATTTCTAAACGGTTTATTTTTTAAAAAAAATATAGAAAAATTATTTTAAAAAATCATATTAATATATTTTTTAAGTTTAAAATAATTAATACTCAATTAATCATTCACTAATGACTCACGCGTATCTTCTCAATCTTCTGTTTTCCTCCCCTCTCAAACATAATCTAAGTATGTGTTTGGTTCAAGAGATGAAGTGAATTGGATTGGGTCGAACCTACTTAGGCCCTGTTTGAAAGTCCTAAAGATAAAGATAAAGATGAAGATAAAGTGTTTCACGCAAAACGAGGTGATAATAACGTGCGATTAATTGAGTTTTAATTATTACAAACTTAAAAAATGGATTAATATGATATTTTAGAGCAATTTTCATATTAAAAATTTTTGCACGAAACGTACCGTTTGAAAGATTGAAAAACGTGCCACGAAACTTTATCTTTTATCCGCACTGTTTTAGAAGAAAAGAACATGGCCTTATTGAGATGTTTGGTTTGGGGATAGGTGGGATGAGATGATCTCTGAAAATAAATATTTTTCTAAGATTCGGGAGGAAGTGGTCTCTCAAAAACTGATGGACCAATCCATCTCTTTTTTTTTTCACTGACATGTGAGTCATCTTTTAAAAATTAAGATCATTCTATCTCTCATGTCAAATGGACAGTGAGAAAGATCTCATTTTAAAAATAAGGATAAATCCAACTTATTTTTTTTATTTTCAAACCAAACACATGCTAAAGTTACCGATGAAGCGGAGAACAGTCCGATGCAATGGCAAAAGCTCTCAACTATCTGATCATAATCTAATTATTCGGACTATATTACGACAGTAACATACAACAGTACAAAAGGAGCTTCACAGTAAAATTGGATACTGCTGCTATAGTATCGTGCATTAGTTAATGTAGCGGACTTAATTGTACTGTTGTTATAGAGGTTCTCTGTAATACTGCAGCTGATTTGATCCCTCCTAAACCCTAAACTTGTGTCTACTTTCCTCCCTCTTGCTATTGTCGATGGCCCTCCCCAATACCACTATAATCATTCCCAAGGTGAGTTCGTTTGTTGGTTTTCTCGACCCACTTTTTCGTTTTTTATGGTTTTTTAAATTATTAAATGATATTTTTTTTAAAAAAAAATTATACGAAAATTGTTTTATAAAATCATATTAATTTATTTTTTGAAAAAAATGACTAATACTTAATTAATCATGTGTTAATGAGTCATTCCATTTTACATGCCAGAAGGATTAGTTCCCCTCCCAACTAGCCTAATTTTTTCTTCTTATATACTTCTTTCATCTCAGTTTGATCATCCTCTAAGAATGTGTTTGGTTAGAGGGATATGATTGGTTAGGTTGAAGCGAACTTGTTTTTCATGGTATTTGGTTTAGAGACAAGTGGGATGGGATGATCCCTGAAATAGAATATCCCCTCTAGATCCGGGTTACCTCCATCCCTAAAAACTGACGGACCAATCCAACCCACTTTCTCTCTCTCATTGACATGTGAACCATACCCTTCAAACCCTAAAGAAATAGAATCATTTTAACTATTGTACCAAACATATAGCTGAGACCATCTCATCCTAAAAAACTAAGATGGACCTAACCCATCCCACTTGATTCCCAAACCAAATGCACGCTAAGCAAAGGGCACCAAGACCAAGGACACCAAAACATTCATCATTCTCAAATAAACCTTTATCGGTTAAGATGCTATATCGCTTCGTGTCTCATGGATTGCTCATGTTTTAAATATTGCATGTCATTGCACCAATAAAAATTAATCTTGGTTGGTTACATGTAACACATTCAATGATGCACATTTACTTTTTGCACAAATAAATAAAAAATACTTATTAGATGATGATCATTTTGGGAAGACCTCAAAATGGCATGGAGAAAATACCAACCTGTATTACCTTTCTGGTTCCCAACAAGGTAATACATGTATAAAATTTTTGAGATAAATGGCCAAAAATCAGCTCTCAACAGTTCCCCTTCTTTTATGTTAAAATTTTGGAGTTCCCTTCTCTTGGTTTGTCACTCTCTGCCTGTAGAGGTGTCCGAGCGCTCCTAATCCCTTCCAATCCGTTGCTTTCTCGCTATTTGTAACTCCTTACCGCACTGTGGCGAAAATGTTCCCGCGAGGTAGTTCCTCGCACCCTCGTCCACAGCCTCGAGCTGCTCCGCCGCCAGCAACATATTCCTTAAATCTGGCTGAAAATCACCCGCTATTGCCCCAATCATCTTCGATGCCCTGTTTCCTCACGTCGACGGCCCCTTCTCCCCCAAGCTTCTCCAGGTCCTCGATTCGTCCCGCTACCACTAGCTATTTTTGATTCTTGCTGCTACTGTCCTAATATGCGATGGAAATTTCGTTGTTTCTTCCTGGTGATCACGTATAGAGGCGACGACACAGAAGAAAATTGCGTACAGGGGCGATGGCGCAGAAAAAAATTACATACAGGGGCAATGGCGCGAGAATCACGACCATGCGGTAGGAGGAGGAATAAAGTAGTTTTTGTTGGTAATTTTGCATGGGGTCTATTTCTTTTAGAATCAATTTAACCTAATCTCTTATAAGGATTACTATTTTCATACAACAAATTTTATTTAGGATTCCCAAAATTAGATTTTTTGAGATTGAATTTGCCCAATGATGTACTTGATGCTCATAAGGCCTAACTACGTAACCACGAATCTACATGGTAGAGAAAAATAGTATATATTTGGAAGATATAAGTGAAAAAATGTGTTTTCTTATGGATGTGAAGTGTTGATAAGGTTAGTGCAAAAGGTAACAAACATGTAACTGCCAGTGTTATAGATAACGCATATCCAATGATCTTGTGTTGGGCCCGACGAAGCAGAACATATACCAAGTCTTATACGGAATCATGTCTCATATACGAAAGGTGTTCCAGATAAGAAAGAAGAAGCAAAATTCAAGTTGAAAACTACAAGGACTACTCGGATCGTATCTATATTTGTTTTCCTAGTTTTACTTGGACAAGGGGATATCCGTGGGTATAAATACAAGACCCCATAGTGGAGAGGGGACACACACACCAAGATACGCCAAGAAACAACAACATGAAGGACAAGCCTAGATAGACCCAATTTGAAGCCATAGAGGCCGACATAAGGGATCTAGCGCTATCCTCCAAAACTCGCCAAGACCGTATTCGAGAAAGAAGACTACCGTGTCGTCGACTACGTGTGGATATCCATGCCGTCAAGTCGATGATGACTAGATTAGGTTATCCCAAATATTGTACTCGTGTGATTCTGATATATAAGAGTAATACCGGCTTCGGCCAACAGGAGTAAGGCTATTAACTGTCAGTTAAGGGGCCCGAACCTGTATAAAAATCCCTATCTCCCATCTCTTTTACCTCAATCTCGCGTATCGTCAGTGGTGCGCCAGGTAAGGGGATTTTAGTGCTAAAATGTTTCGACGAAATGAGTTTCAAGAGACGGATTCTCTGATGAAAAACTACTCGATGACTTCGGCTTTAGTGAGATACGACCCAACCGAAGTGTGTTCTCTGACGGATTGGGACCCTTGTCATCTCAAGCTTCGTCAAGTCACCGCCGCTGTTGAGTTTTTGACGAGGTATACTTCAACGATTTTAGTCCTGGGAGATCTGACCCGACTTGAATACGTTCCCTGACTAGATCGGAATCATCGCCGCTAACAATTCGATCTATCAAAATCGACCAAGCTTCAAAAACATCGTTGCCATAGAAAACAACAATTCGATACCATCGACTACAAGGCTTCAATCCGGTTCGACTACTTCCGAGTTGATTAACATCGCTAAACAAGGTAAGTAGTATATTGATTTTTTAAATCAATCTACTGATTTCATAGATACATCCAGCATGTATCTACAAAGGTACACAATATTTCATACAATTTACCGTACCTATTTTCAGATCCATAATTTATTATGTTTACCTAGTGCATGTTTTATATACAATGTTTGTTGTGCGAGCGCCTTCTATGTTAAGCCGACAACGATATAATACTGAAGGCTCACTCTGTTTCTTCTGTATAAATCATGTATGTTTACACTTTACATAATACCCAATATTTAATCGGAATCTGTTCATTACATCCTGATAATTCTAGAAGATTTATACAGTTTTTTGAGTACACACTTGGTATTCTCTGCTATATATCTTGCCTTCTAGAAAATATTTTTTAGGAACAATCGAGCACTCGAGTAAGCAGCGGTCGAGTACACCCTATAATCGAGAATGTTATTGAACAAATATGGAGTTGTTGGACCGAACCTACCAACAGAGACCAACAACCTATCTCACATTTAGCGCTGGTCATGTCCGGACTATTTGAGAAAAGGTTGTTACGGCCAATCCCCTCGCGAATGTTGTCGGCTTGATCACACAGCATAATTGTGACCGAACGTCCGATATGCTACCAGTTGGGTATGTGAGTCATGTTGGGCACATGAAATGCACATGTAATAACCAACTCTAACACCCCTAAAAGGGGCCGAGGGATGAATACGTCTAGTCCTCGACCAACGTTATAGGGATTTCTCACCACCTATCAGAGTTGTCTTTGGGTGGTCAAGAAATGACAATGTTTGGTCCTCGACCAACATTGTAGCAATCTCTCACCACCTATCAATTGCCTTCAGGTGGTCAAGGGATGACTATGTCTGGTCTTCGTCCAGTGTTGTAGGGATCTCTTACCGCCTATCAGAGTTGCTTTCGGGTGGTCGAGAAATGATTACGTCTGGTCCTCGACTAGCATTGTAGCGATCACTCACCACCTATCGGTTGCCTTCAGGTGATCGAGAGATGACTACGTCTGGTCCTCGTCCAGTGTTGTAGCGATCTCTCACTACCTATCAAAGTTGCCTTCGGGTGATTGAGAGATAACTACGCCTGGTCCTCGACTAGCGTTGTAGCGATCTCACCACCTATCAGTTGCCTTAGCGTGGTCGAGAGATGACTACGCCTGGTACTCGACCAACGTTGTAGCGATCTCTCACCACCTATCAGTTGCTTTCGGGTGGTCGAGAGATGACTACGTCTGGTCCTCGACGAACGTTGTAGCTATCTCTTACCACAAATCAAAGATGCTTTCGGGTGGTCGAGAAATGACTATGCTTGGTCCTCGACTGGCGTTGTAGCGATCTCTCACCATCTATCAGTTGCCTTCGGGTGGTCGAATGATGACTACACCTCACCCTTGACAAGCGTTGTAGCGATCTATCACCACCTATCAGTTGCCTTCGGGTAGTCGAGAGATGACTACGTTTAATCCTCGACCAGTGTTGTAGCGATCTCTCACCAGCTATCAGTTGCCTTTGGGTGGTCGAGAGATGACTGCGCCTGGTCCTCGACCAATGTTGTAGTGATCTCTCACTAGCTATCAGTTGCCTTTGGGTGGTTAAGAGATGACTGCGCCTGGTCCTCGAGCAACGTTGTAGTGATCTCTCACTACCTATCAGTTGCCTTCGGGTGGTCAAGAGGTGACTACGTCTGGTCCTCGACCAGTGTTGTAGCGATCTCTCACCACCTATCAGTTGCCTTCGGGTGGCCAAGAGACGCTACGTCTTGTCCTCGAGCAACGTTGTAGCGATCTCTCACTACCTATATGTTGCCTTCAGGTGGTCGAGAACGACTACGCCTGGTCGTGACTAGCATTGTAGCGATCTCTCACCACCAATCAGAGTTGCCTTCGGGTGGTCGAGAGATGACTACGCCTGGTCCTCGATTAGCGTTGTAGCGATCTCTCACCACCTATCAGTTGCCTTCAAGTAGTCGAGAGATGACTACGCCTGGTCCTCGACCAGCGTTGTAGCGATCTCTCATCACCTATCAGTTGCCTTCGGGTGGTCGAGAGGTGACTACGCCTAGTCCTCAACCAGCGTTTTAGCGATCTCTCACCACCTATCAGTTGCCTTAGGGTGCTCAAGAGACAACTTTGCTTGGTCCTCGTCCAGCGTTGTAGCGATCTCTCACCACCTATCAGTTGTCTTCGGGTGGTCGAAAGGTGACTGCACCTGGTCCTCGATCGGCGTTGTAGCAATCTCTCACCACCTATCAATTGCCTTCGGCTGGTCGAGAGATGATTACACCTAGTCCTTGACCAGTGGTTGTAGTGATTCTCTCTCAACCCTCGGGTTAACTTCGAGTGGTCGAGAGATAGCTACACCTGGTTCTCGGCCGGCGGTGGTAGTCATCCTCTCACTATCTGTCCGAGTTACCTTCGAATGGTCGAGTGATAACTCTACCTAGTCCTCGGTCGGCGGTGGTAGTCATCTTCTCACCATCTCTTCGAGTTGCCTTTGGGTGGTTGAGTACATCTACATACCTGATCCTCGAGACCAGCGGTTGTAGCGATTCTCCCATCACCTCTACGAGTGGTTGAGCATGTCTACATACCTGTTTCTCGACCAGCGGTTGTAGCGATTCTCCCACCACCTCTACGTGTGGTTGAGGACGTCTACATACTTGGTCCTTGACCAGCGGTTGTAGCGATTCTCCCACCACCTCTACGTGTGGTTGAGCACGTCTACATACCTGGTCCTCGACCAGGTTGTAACGATTCTTCCACCACCTCTACGTGTGGCTGAGTACGTCTACATACCTGGTCCTCGGCCAGCGGTCCTAGTGATCTTCCCACCACCTCTACGAGTGGTCGAGGTATGTCTACACCTGGTTCTCGATCAGCGGTTGTGGCGATTCTTCCACCATCTCTGCGATTTGTTGAGTACGACTACACAACTGGTTTTTTACCAGCGTGGTAATGGTCTCATCATCCGGCGCATCAATCTCTATAAGTGTTTACACATAGAAATATGCAATATTTGTCCATTGATTCCCTTTTCTTATATCGCTACGTCTCGAAGTCGATCCTACTGTCATTTTATGTTAGTCTGACAAGCTTGGGGTCTCATGGACCTCGGTCGGAGATGCTTGGCAATGTGAAAACTTGTCGGGTCATGCAGAGTCAAACGATCATGTTAGAACTGGTCATGTTAGAGTACCCATTTGAACGTATTAACCAAGCAGTGTAATCGGGAATTGGTTTTCTCAACTTCACGGCTGGGGCTAGGAATTCGCTACTTCAGCATAGTTTGTTATAAGATTTAAGCTGCCTTTGTGAAAAACAACTTTTCATAAAGACAACTGGGGGCTAGGAAGGGTACCATACTCCGATTACTGAGGGCAGCTCCGACGAGAGTACTATTTTATCTTCATAAATAGATTCAATTTATTTTTGATTTTTCAATTCACATTTTATCCCCAAGCGTTCGCTCGGGGGCTTTTTCCATCTAACAATTTGCTCTGAGTAATTGATTTCAGAAGAGTCAGATATCAGAGCAGTTAAGTCAGGCATCAGGACTTTGTCGCATACTCTGCACCTACTGAGCTGTCCGAGAATGGTTGGTTGAGTTCGACAAAGGTTACTGGTTAAGGCGATGGTGTACCCGTCGAGATGGAAGCTTTTGACTTCAATCCAAATTCTCGATCTAGGCTGGACAAGGAATTTAGTCACATACTCCACGCCTTCTCGGTCGTCCAAGAACAGTTAGGTAAGTTCAACAACTGTAGTTTCAAGGTCTTCGGTCGATAGCATCAACTCGTTCATTTGCATTGACGTTGGGGGTTACTGTCAGTGTTGTGGATAAGGCATACCAATGATCTTGGGTTGGACTCAGCAGGGCCCACCATATACCAAGTCTTATACAGAATCATGTCTCATATACGGAAGGTGCTCCGGATAAGGAAGGGGAAGCAAAGTTCAAATTAAAAACTATAAGGACTACTCGGATCGTATTCATATTTGTCTTCTTAGTTCTACTTGAAAAAGATGACATCTATGGGTATAAATACAAGACCCTCTAAGAGGAGGGGGGACACACAGACCAAGATACGCCAAGACACACCAACATGAAGGACGAGCCATAGACCCAATCTAGAGCCACAGAAACTGACATAAGGGATCTAGGGCTATCCTCCAAATCTCGCCGAGATCGTATTCGAGGAAGAAGACTACCTTATCGTCGACTACGAATGGAAATCCATGCCGTCAAGTCGACGACGACTAGATTAGGTTCTCTCAAATATTGTACTCGTGTGATTCTGATATATAAGAGCAACACTGGTTTCGGTCAACAAGAGTAGAGCTATTACCTGTCAGTTAAGGGGCTCGAACCTGTATAAAAATCCTTGTCTCCCGTCTCTTTTATCTCAATCTCACGTATACCTTGGTTTCAACGATCTCCATACTCTACAAATACCGTAGTCACGATCTACTCCGTCGACAGCAACCAGTGCGACTAAAAATATTTTTTTTAGGGGTGAGGGGGAGGGGGAGGAGGCGCAAACTAATAATCATTTAGGGTAAGGCTTTTACGCTTTTCCTCTTAAGTATAAAAACGAAAAAAGGAAAAAAACTAAGTTGGTTGTAAAATTAACTTCTAGAATTCAAATTTGAATGAAACATGAAACCAACCACCGATAATACCAATTAAAAGTTCATCGGAACATTTGGAAAGAAAAATACCCAGAGATATTAATTGGCGGTCAAGCCCAAGAGGTAACATGGAAGTCTATGCCAACACTTAGTTTTCCGCACTTACCGACAGTTAACAAAATTACTTAACATTAACATATATAGAAAATGAGTGTCAAGGATGGAGTAAAAATAGCTGTCCTTTCGTTGGCAGGGAGAGGTACTGCAAATTTCAGGGCTTGTTTGGTTTATGCCAAATTTTGCTCTACCAAAATTTTGACAACTTCAATAGAGATAAATGTATTGGTTTAATACCAAATTTTATCTATAATAGTTCAAATTCAATACTACAAAATTTGATAGTGTCAAAAATTTTCAAGATTTTGGCACTAGGGCAAACATTGGCTTCAAACCAAACAAACCCTCAATATTAGTGTTTAGCACCCTCCTAAGAAAAAAGCCCTCAAAACAATTAGGATATCTCTACTACTTTAAAAACGTAGTCATTTTTCTTTCGTTTCTTTTTTTATCGTGCGTAGGAGTTCGTCCGCTGTAGGTAATCGTAGTTGGGTCCAATACTTTATATTCATTCCACCATCCAACCAATCCCTAGCTTTACGTAACCGCAATCCTCAATCAACTCACCCAACCACTCCCAATTACTTTATCCTCAATCCACCCAGCCAATCAATCTCTAATTGTATGGACATAGTCTGTATTTCATCCTCAACCCACCTGTCCAATTTTAATTTATATGATTATGGTTCATTACAAAGCACAAACATATTACTAGAAAGGAGTGAGCGTATATGTGTGCATAAAGTGTATAAAGATAGTATTGAAGGTATGTACAACTGTACAAGACCATCACATGAAGCATACGTAAACCAACCACCATCACTACCAATTAAAAACCCTTGAAGTAGCGAAGAAAAGCACCGAGAGAGACCATTTTCCATTGCAAAAACCGGTGGTCCGGACGTGAGAGAACATCGATCGATCAATCTGCTCCCAAGGAGGTAAAGAAACATCCATGATACAACCGCATTGGTCACGGCCCGTGACTTTTCAGAAAGGCAAGTATATATCTGGACTGGACCCAAAAGGGCTCGGCGACTCCAGCTCCAATCAACCAAGGATGAGCCTACCACAAGACTTCCAATTCCAAAAGCGCGTAAACAAATCCCCAAATCCCAAACGCGATCGAGAGGAAAGAAATTCCGCTCGCGGCGACGGCGGAGATGGCGTACTCACGCACGCTCGCGCGACACGACGATCGTGCAGTCGCGCGCGACGTAGCCGAGCCTCGTTTCGGGGCAGCTGCAGGGTGCCCGCCTTTCGGCGTCAGAATCGGCGCTTTTTCCGGGTCGCCGGATCGATCCCATTCCCAGGGGAGGCAGCGAACGTGAGTTGTTTGTTGGTAGCCATCGATTTTACGCCGTTGGATCGAGGGACGGACGGCTCGGATTCTGGCCTTCATTCCAAGGAGAATCTTAGGCGTTTGCTGGTGCTAGGATGATCCACGGCATGATCACGTCCACAGCGGATGGCTCCTTTGTTTAATGCATTGGCCCAACTGCTGCCTACCGTTTCTGGCTTGCACGCTTGGTTGATGGGCGTGGATGGGATCATTAGGGGGGCAACAATGGATGATGGGTTTGAATGGTTAGGTAGCGTTTGGATCCAGGGTCTAATTTTTAGACGATGTCACATCGGATGTTTGAGTGCTAATTAAGAGTATTAAACATAGACCAATAATAAAACTAATTGCATAAATGAGTGCTAATTCGCGAGGCAAATTTTTTAAGCCTAATTAATCCATAATTAGCACATGTTTACTGTAGCATCACATCGGCTAATCATGGATTAATTAGGCTCATTAGATTCGTCTCGCAAAAAAGTCTAAGGTTATGAATGGGTTTTATTTTTAATCTACGTTTAATACTTTTAATTAGTATATAAACATTCGATGTGACAGGGGCTAAACTTTAGCCCCTGGAAACAAACAGGGTCTTAGTACCACTTGTTTCTTAATTAGCAGATTAAATAACGCAGCGGGCCAAGATTCTGACGTAGTACGATATTTTTCTGTAGCTGTGGAGTGACGCGGCTGATGGGTGTGCTGGCTGCCTGGCTCGCGTTTGCAACCGCAGGCAGCCCATGCTCGCACGGCGCAGCCCACGCAAGACTGACAGCATCACGGCACCAAAGCCGTTCGCTGTACCTTGCTGTATTATTTGGATGATTATACTGTACGAGCTCAGTTTCCCGAACTAGACCTCAAATGTCTATTTCTGCCGTAAAAGCCAGATTATATCCTTGCATCTAATAATCCAATGGCTAAACTAGTATTGGAGTATTGCAAACTTTGCAAGTCGTATATGCTAACATAACACGGTGTCACATCAGCAATATCGGTGCTGAATCAGCAAAGAAAAAACTGTTTGAAGTTTGAACCCATCTGTCAACGTCATGTTTATCTAATTATCTTCTTTCTCTTTTTCTTCTCGCTGTTGCAGAGGTCCCAACTTGAAGCGGCAATCATAGAGAATTCCACATGGGCTCAGGCCTTGTGTTTTTTGTATAGACCGACTTCCACGCCCATCAAGTATCAACACTTCTTAACAGTCTCATAGGAATAAGTTCACTATGACTCCCTTAACTAGTGACTAAATTTGATTCATATCTCTGAATCACGATACCGGATATCTTGACTCTTCAATTATTAAAACCGGTGTAATTTGACTCCCTCGACATTTTTGGAGGACGGTTTCGTTGACATGGCACCTACGTGGCGGTGTTGACCTGGTTTTCATTCCACATGGCATTGACATGACGCTTATGTGACATTAAAATATAAAAAATATATGTGGGACCTATTTATCATTCACACAAAAATATTATGGGACTCACTGACATGTGGGCCCCACATGTCATCCTCTCTCATTCCCTTCTTCCTCCTCCCTTCTCTCTTTTCTCCCCCTTTCCCTTCGCCTTGGCCCATACGCGGTGAGCGAGGGCCGGATCGGCGGCGGCGACGGCGGGTGGGGGCTGGAGCCGCGGCAGTGTGCGGGCGAGGGAGCACGATAGGCCCGAGGTCACGGGACGCATTCTTGGGGAGGAAGACGAGGTCATCGTGGCACATCGGGCAGAGCTGAGGTCGACGAGGCGGGCGGCGTGGGAGCGCGACACGAAGAAGAAGTCGAGCCCACCGCCACACTGCGCCACGCCACACCGACGCGGAGGGTGTCGCCGGCCACGGAGAGAGACTCAACGAGTTGACTGTTCGCTTCGCCATCGGCCACCGCGACCGTCGACTAGAGATGACGGAGCGACCATAGCCTCGGCGGGTGGAGGTAGGAGGAGTGGGATAGGCAGTGTGTCACGTCGACGTGGCACGACACCCTGTTAACGCCAGAATTTGGTAAGCCCTGAAGTCCTCATCGGTCCAGGATCCATATCGGCTCAAAGTTGGTATTGGCCTAGAGTCTTATATCGGCTGATGGGGGTTTTCTTAAAACCAGCTATCAACAGCAGTCGAATTCTTGTTAGATTCGGGAAGATCTTATCCGGAGAAAACCGAGTCCAAGGAGATGCGGCTTGTATCTATTAATTAGGAAGAGTTTGCTAGCTTTCTATTTTATCTTTAGAAAAGTGTGTTTAGTGTCCAATAAGGACTTTATCTGTTTCCTTTTATCTTTAGGAAAGCTTGAGTCGTATTTTGTTAGGATTTTTGTTAGCCTATGGGTATAAATATGTAAGCCCGAGGTTCATGTAATTTTTTATCTCATGATCAATACAATTTCGGCGCATCGCCAACCTTTACTTTTCGTCTTCTTCGGCGAGTTCATGCCCTTCCCGCGAGGGGTAAGTCTCGTTATGGCTGCCTGCGCTGTCGGGGCTAGGGCTTCGACGTTCTGATCTCGTCAACGTAAGCACCTACTATCATATATCTTAGTCAATCTGATTCGGCTTCTCGATTTAGTCTTATCGGCCGAGATTCGCTTTAGGGTTTACGCCGGTATCGACTAAATCGCCTTGCTAGATTAGATTGGCTAAGGTATCTACCACCTCGAAAATCAATCGAGGGCTTGATTGTCTAGATCTTGCGTTTCTTTTCATACTTAGTGCCGCTAAGTCGTGATTAGAACCGTAATCTCTAGCCTGCCTGTCGATTGCCAATAAGGATTTCACCGGGGTTTCAGCCGGTGAGTTATCTGGATGTTGCATCGGCCCAAGAGTTTTACATATAGATTGGATCTGGCCGATGACAACATTGTATTTATTGTTTATCTACTTATTGGAAGTTTATACCATCGGACCTTTGGCCGATGTATGCTTTAATATTTAGATCAATGTTTATTTTATCATATATCTGGATTATGCTATATCACCTTGGATTATCATTAGCCGATCGCCTCTATATAGATGTTTGCTCAGTACACAGCCGATGGTTTGAAACCCTAACTGCATCGGCTGGCACCGGCATCAGCTGGAACCGCGCCATCGGCTCAACGGCCGATCGGCTGTTTTTGCCCTATCGGCTCATCGGCCGATAGGCTGTTTTTGCGGCCGATACGCTATATGTTTTGCTATTTTGCATATCTTGTCAGTGGCAGGATCAAACTGACTGGCACGCCCGCGCTTCATCAATTTTAGGACCTGCACTGGAGCTAAGCAGATCTCCCAGGCCTTCGTATGTCCGCACGTCGGATCCTCATCGGCGGTACGGATTCGGCGTCAACACACCCCCGCACGCCGCCGTCGCTGATCCGGTCCCCATTGCCTGCGTACAGGCCAAGGTGAAGAGAAAGGAGATAGAGAGAAAGAGAGAGAAGGCAGAGAGAGGAAGGAGGAAGAAGGAAAGCAGAGAGGATGACATGTGGGCCCCACATGTTAGTGGATCCTATAATATTTTTGTGTGAATGACAAATAGGTCCCACGTATATTTTTTTATTCTAATGCCACATAAGCGCCACATCAACATCACGTGAAACGAATACCAGGTCAACACTTTCACGTAGGCGTCACGTCAGCGAAACCGTCCTCCAGAACCATCGAAGGAGTCAAATTGCACTGTTTTAATAGTTGGGAGTCGAGATATCCGATATTGTGGTTCATGGATACAAATTAGATTTGACCACTCGTTAAGGGAGTCAAAGTGAACTTATTCCCAGTCTCATATGATCCTGCTACGTAGCTGGACTTTTGAGCAGCTAGCACTTTGCATACAACTTATGTTAGTACAGTATGATATTTCAAAAACACACATACACACGAAGCGTGGAGTTGTAAACCAGATTGCTGAAAGAATACATAGATGTACTCTAAAAAAATTACATAGATATTGGTAAGCATACGTGACAAATAGTTTGCTCGTGTATGCAAAGCGTATTCCCTATGGCCGTGTAAACTAAGGTTCTCAAATACTGTTGCGATCCGCCTTTTTATGACTGAAGGCAGCTAGCGTTGAGGCGATGCGGAAATCATTATCATTGTGAGAACACAAATTTTATATTGGTCACATATGATTATTTTAGCAAAACGTACAAACTGTATATCAAGGATAAAATAGAGAAACTATTGATATCACACCATCACAACCGAATTGCCTAAGGTACTGAGGTGTTGTTCGCCCTCTTCCAAGCTGTGCGCCTGCAAGAGGAGAAAAAGGAAATCGAGGAAGATAAAAGAAAAAGGGGCTAGAGGCATTTCTAACCTATAATAGTCCTATTTAATTAGAGATAAATATTTTTGACAGTGTCTTTTCTAATTATCAACTTTCGTCATGTCTAAAGCTAAAACCACAACATGAGAATATCCGGCAGTAAATTTTGGCTACATGTTTTGATTGCATATATAGGTAATTTTGACTTAGGTTAGCATGACTACACAAGTAATTCAAACATTTTTGGTGTTTGAATCTTCTGAAGATAAAGTTAAAGATGAAGATTAAGTGTTTCACGTAAAATGAGGTGATATTAACATGTGATTAATTGAGTTTTAATTATTACAAACTTGAAAAATGAATTTATTTGATTTTTTAGAACAATTTTCATATAAAAAATTTTCGTACGAAACGCACCGTTTAGCAATTTGAAAAGCGTGTCACGATAATTTGAAATTTTATCTTTCCCTTATAGAAGAATCGAACGGGGCTTGTTGTCTAAAGCGAACAATTTATATAGGTTGTTACATCTGTTTCTATCAGGACATATCCAGTGAAAACAAGCTAAATGTTAGAAACTCGTAAAAATTATATCTAAAAATTTTGTAAATTTATAAAAAAATTACTAGAGATAAGTGTAGATATGAAATACACTCTCATCAAATTTTAAGTTCAAACTTAACTTTATTTGGGAGTAACAAAAAAGACAAATTTTAGGTGAATAGTAACAAGACACTATTCACCTGAAATTTGTTTTTTTTTTTCTCTCAAATAAAGCTGAGTTTGAACTTGAGATTTGATGAGAATGTATTTCATATCTACATCTATCTCTAGTAATTTTTTTATGAATTTACAAACATTTTAGACATGATTTTCACGAGTTTTCAACACTTAGCTTATTTTTACCGGACATGTCCTCTGTTTCCATTGCACCTAAGTTCATGCATCGTAGCTGTAATTTACTTATTAGAATAACTTACTGCAGACTTAGGCTGAGTTCTTTATCTCATCTTCCTAACTCATCACTCTTTTTTCCGCGCGTACGCTTTTCAAACTACTAAACGGTGTATTTTTTTGCAAAAAGTTTCTATACAAAAGTTGCTTAAAAAAATCAAATTAATCCATTTAAAAAAAATTAGCTAATACTTAATTAATCACGCGTTAATGGACCGTTCCGTTTTCCGTGCGTTTCCTATGTGAACACAGGAAAACGAACACACCTTAAAATATGTTCAGGCTTAAAATACCAATTGCGCTGAACAATTAATCCTCTTCAGAGTTCAGACCCATACAATTGCTCCAATGTCCAAACAAAACATGTCAACTCTTTGCGAACAGTACTTGCACTTGACATATTGCGCTACTAATCGATCGGATTAGCATACTAGTGCGTGCTTCATTGGCTGATTAGCTGCGCCAAAAAGAGATTAGTTGATTTGCTCCCGCTGTTGCGTTTTCGGCAGACCGGCAGTGCAATCTCTCTAATCTGCCATCTCTTGTCATGTGCCCTAAGGCTGGATTCTTCCCCCTCCTTTTCCAACTCATCTTTCTTATTTTTCACACGCACGTTTTTTAAACTACAAAACGATGTATTTTTTAATAGATAACACCTTTTTTTTTGCGGGGAGCTCTCAAACACAGTCTAAAATGCCCTGATTCTGCAGGAAGGTTATCAGTCGATTTGAAAACTGAAAACGAAGGCAAACGGAGTAATTAATTATCATTCCGATATTATGCCATATACGGGACAAATTCTTCACTGAAGTAACCCTTCTTGTCCCGCCCTAGTGTCCTGATTACGAACAGTGTAATTGTATCCCCTGATGTTTACATACCATTGGCTCGAGATTAGCTTTTGGATATGGAGCATAAACCTCATCAATGAATCAGGTTAAGGAAAAACAAAAGAGAGATAATGCCAACCAGTCGTATCAGTTGCAGTGCATGGATGGAAGTGAGATACAACCTTCGGTGGACCAGTTCCTATCTATCAGTCACAATTTTTGTCAGGGAAAAAAGGCTTAGATTCTTTGACCATCCACCGTATGATATCCATGTAAAAAGAACGGGCTTTCGACCAGAGGTACAAAGTAAAAATTGTTTTGTCGCGTCTTTTATCGACGTTGATTGGCCAGTAGCTACATTTCACGAAGTCGTTGGAGATAAGATTTAGCGCCCTGCGACTGCGAGAGATGGGGATAAGATTAGCTGGGATCCGCGGGTTTAATAGCGTCAAAGACGATTTGGTGATCGCGCGCCCCGTCCGGTTCACGTCAGTGCACTGTGCACGCGGTATGGTACCTGATTTTTTTCTCCTTTTCTTTTCTTGGAGAAGTATCGTACCTGATTCCGTGATTCCTGAATCGGAGAATTAGGAGGAGACGAGGCCGCGCGCGCCCGTGCAGAGCTAGTTTTAGCATTGGGTCCCCAGGCGCACGGGCACGGCGCGCGGAAAGAGCCGTGGCATCAGCAAATTAAACCGCGGACACTTTTCGGTAAAGCCTCTCCGTTCGGAAATGTGCACATGCTAGTTATGTGTGCCCTCGTTTTATAGCATATCATTCAAAATATAATTAAGAAATTTGAAAAACAAGATATATCAATATATGATATATCAGTTTATAAACATACATATGAGTTCAAATCTATTACTTATTAAAGTAATAAAAAAAACCTTCACGTTCATTTTCGTGGTCTAGAAATTCACACGTTAATCAAGAAAAAAAATAGAGTCTAAATAGTAATACAATTTAGAAGTAACTGAAATTTGTAATTAAAAAATAAGGAAGGTTGAGAGAAGAGTCTAGAGTTCATATAAAAATACAATGTAGAAGTAACTAAAATTTGGAATTTTAAAAAAAGTAATACTAAAATAAGAGTATAGAGTTCATATTGGAATATAATTATTAAAAAACTAAAATAAAAAATAAAAATATTGAAAGTAGATTATTTTAAAAAATTGAAATTCAAAATTAAAAATAAAGAATATTTAAAGAAGAGTTTAGAGTTCGAAGTACAATTTAAAAATCACCAAAATTCGGAATTAATATAATCTGAATATTGACAAAAAGTATAGTCATATAGAAATACAATTTAAAAATAACTAAAATTCAAAATTTAAAAATAAGTGATATCAAAAAAGAGTTTAAAGTCCCTATAAAAATACAACCTAGAAACAACCGAATTCGGAATTAAAAATAAGGACAAAAGAGTCTATCTAAAAAGCAACTTGAGATAAAATAAATTTTAGACATAAATAAATAAAACAAGAAATTTGATTTCAATATGTGTCAGTGTTATAGATAAGACACACTTAATACTTTTGTGTTAGGATCCGCGAGGTCCACCATATAACAAGTCTTATACGAAATCATGCTTTATATACGAAAGGTGTTCCAGATAAGGAAGAAGAAGCAGAGTTCTACTCGGACATTATAAGGACTACTCGGATCGTATTCATACTTGTCGCCCTAGTTCTATTTGGACAAAGGGACAACCGAGAGTATAAATACAAGATCCCAGGAGAAGAGGGGACAAGTCAACATCTACGAGGCAAGCCTAGACATCCCCAATATGGAGCCACAGAGACTGATAAGAGGGATCTAGGGCGGCCTCTAATCTCGCCGAGTTCATATTTGAGGAAAAAGACTACACTATCCGTCAACTATGGGTGAAAGTTCCATGTCGCCAAACCGACAGTGACTAGATTAGGTTATCCAAAATATTGTACTCGTGTGATACTGATATATATAAAGGCAATAATGGATTCGGCCAACAGGAGTAGGACTATTATCTGTCAATGAAGGGACCCGAACCTGTATAAGGGTTAAACCCTTGTCTCTTGTCTCTTTTACCTTAATCTCGCATATACCTTAGTACCGACGATCCCTATACTCTACAAATATCGTAGGCAAGTATAACCCATCAACAGTGACGCGTAAGATATGTATCTAGAAGAGTCTATAGCAAAATCAAAATTTTTATTTCAATAGGAATTCCAAAATAAAAATAAATAAATAAATAAAATAAAAATAAATAACCAAATAGTATTTGTCAAAAAGAAGAGTCCATAGCAAAATAAAATTTTTAAATATCAAAAAGTAAAGAAATAAAAGTCTGTATATGAATACAATTTAAAAATAACTTAAATTCGAAATTAAAAATAAGAAATATTGAAAAAAGAGTGTAGATTCCATATAGGAATACAATTTGGAAATAAAGAAAATTTGAAATTAACAAATGAAAGGTATTGAAAGAAGAGTCTAGAGTCCATGTAGGAATATAATTTAAAAATAACTAAAATTCGAAATTAAAGAAAATAAGAAATGCTAAAAACAAGAATTTAGAGTACATATAGAAATACAATTTAGAAATAACTGAATTTTGAAATTAAAAAAAAGAAATATTGAAAGAAGAGTTCATGTAAAATACAACTTGAGATAAACTAAAATTTGAAATAAAAAATAATTAAAATAAACTCAATAAATAAATAAAATTTAGAATAAAATATAATAATAAAAACAACTAAGTAAAGAATGCTACATATGAAGAAATGCTAGCCGCGGAATCTACGCGAGTCAATATACTAGTTCCACTTATACAATTAGAATTAGAAAGAAAAAACAACAAACTTGAATTTAAATAGAACGTGTAACTCAATATTAAATTTATTATTTTTGTTTTTAATTGTATTTGTCGAATTTGAACTTACATGTTTGTGAAAAAACATATCATATATTGATCTATCTTACCAACTTTTTTTTAAAACAAAATTCAATAACTTCTTAAACAACATGCACCAAATGAGGAGACGTCATCTCGAGAAAAAAACATCTTCCTTGTTAAACTATCTTAGACGTTTGAGTACAATATTAGACGCTCACGCCCTCACGCACATACTTGTAACGCCCGTTTTGTCGCGGCGTTAGCGGGAAAACCTATTTGCTAAAAACCCTATTTGCGAAAATTTTGCTCTTCGGTTGAGTCCTGTGGTGTGCTTGGATCTCGTGTTTCCCCTCTTGTCTCAATCCTGGAGAAAACCGCGAAATCGGATTTCGAATTCGAACCCTAAAACTCCCTCTCTCTCTTGGCAAAAGTTTGCCTTACCTCCCTTCTCCCCTCGGGCCAATTTCCCTTCTCGGCCTGTTTCTTTTTCCCTCTCCTCCTCGGGCCGCCCCCGGCCCAGTCTCCCCTCGCTCCTCCTCGGCCTGCCCCCTCCTCCTTCCCTCCCTTCTCGGGCCGCCACTCGGCCCAGCCGCTCGCTCGGCCTCCCTTCTCCCGGCTGGACCGCGCTCGCCAACCCGGTCCGCTCGGCCCGAGCGCGTCGGGCACGTGCGTCGCATGTGATCCGCGCGTACCCGAGCCAAGCGAGAGAGCGCTCGCTCCCCCCCCGCTCTCTTCTCTCTCCCTCGCCGTTCTCTCTCTCTCTCTCCTTCTTTTCGTCCCGCCGGTGCCGTCTCCTCCTGGCCCCGCCGCCCGCGCGCGTGCCGCCAAAGGAGAGCGCGCGCCCCTCTCTCTCTCCCCGCGCCCCCTTGCCCGAAGCGGCATGGAGGCCGCACCCCTTTCTCCCTCCCTCTTTTTGCTTTACCCCGACCGGCCGACGTCACCAGCAGCGCCGCTCGGCCGCTAGTGCGAGAGCACCAGCGCGGTCCCCTCCCCGCGCTCCACCGCCTCCGCGAACCGCCTCTCCTCCCCAAACCGACCTAGCCGCTCCTTAAATCCCCTCCCTGCTCGGCCGCATTTTTTTTCCCTCCGCCCGGCCGCCATTGCCGCCCCTCCCGAGCTCCTCTCCTCCCCACTGTCGCTGCCGCGCCTTGCCATCGTCCGTAGCCCGAGGACGCCCGAAGAAGGACCCCAACGCCCTCCTTCCCCTCTCCCTCGGCCAAAGCCAAGCCGTGCCCACGCCGTCATCCCCGTGCTTCGCCGGCAAGCCCCCCTTTTCCCGCGGTAACCTCCTTCTCCTCCTCGTCTCCGTCCTTTTCTCCTCGGATTAGGCAAACCGGTAGCTCCGTAGACCTCCCTCCGGGCGCTGCTGTGGCCGCCGCCCCTCTCCTCCGTTCCCTCCCTGCGCCGCCGCTGTCGCCGCCGCCTCGCGCCGTCGCCAGCCGCCATCGGCCTTCCCCGCGTGAATCCGAGCCGATGGCTCTCCTTCCCTCTCTCCCCTCTCCGCACCGGTGTGCCCCCTCCGCCGGGCTCGTGCCGCGCCGCCCCGAGCGCCCTCCGCCGTCGCCGCCGTCGATCTCGACCGCGTCCCCGTCGCCCTCTTCCCGCCGACCTCCGTGGCTGCCACGTAGGCGCCACGCGAGCGCCGACGGCCACTCCCCCTCCGTGTGCCCGGCCCGTGTGGACCGTGCCGTTGACGGGAGGGTCCCGCCCTAGCGCTGCGTGGTAGGCCGCGGTCCACCGATCCCGACCGCCCGCGTGGGCTACGTCGCCCGCCTAGGCCCACTCGGTCTCCCTCAATCGGCCGCGCCCATCGGCCTCCGGCCCACTCGGCCTCCTTCTCCTTCTCGGCCCACTCGGCCTCCTTCCCTCCTCGGTCCAGCCCGGTCGGCCCCGCGCCACTCGGGAGGCCGGACCAAGCCGTTCCTCCGGCTCCGGCCCATCGGCCTCTCTCTCACGCGTCGATCGGCCGTGGGCCGATTCCTTCGGGCGTCGGCCCATCCGTTCGGCCGCGCCCGCGCCAAATCCTCTGGGCCGCGCCTAGCCGCCCAAATTAAAGTCCAATTCGAGTCCCTCTTTCCTTTTTCTTTTTCCAGGGAATTAATAATTCCTTTTCCTTTAGACAGAAAATCACTTAATCGTCGAAAATTCATATCTTCTCAACCGTTCGTCCGATTGACTCCGTTCAACTTCCAAAATTCCTCAAAAATCGAGATCTATCCAATGGCACACTTAGTGGTCATTAATATGGCTTCTTTTTATCGTTGTGTTGAGTCGCCTCGTTTCGCGTGTAGTTTCGGAGCCAGAAGACCCACAGTGCGCGGATTTTGAGGAGGAAGCTCAAGATCTCGAGCAAGGCAAGTCACCTTTGATCAATTGAACCTATAATTTAAAATTAAGTATTTTGATTTCGCAAACTATGCATTATTTAGGTTACACTTGACACTTGGCCTCGGTTTGCAATACAATTGACAGGCCCTACCTATTTGTTGCATTTACCTTCCTTGACTATTGATTACCCTATCACTCCTTGTCACCCCTCAGGTGAGATTTCGGTATTCGTACCCCGCGTATGAATATCGAGACTCCCCTCAAATTTAAAAATGATCGACTGAGTAAAACTTGAGTTTACAAAATGCTTGAAAAACCTGACACTTGGGTCGGTGTCTTGAAAATAAAGTGAGTTTCTAAAACTCGCGGTACGGGAGACGTACCGGAGGTACGGTCTGCCCGTTCACGCTCTAAGGACCGATTCCTTGGGAATTACATCCGAGCATATGTCAAGTACGACCACATGGGTGATATGGGACACCCCTGGCTGAGTAACTAGCTAGGCCAGGGAAATCTTGATACCAAGGGACAAGTGGATTCACCGGGGTGGTGTCGGGGAAGACCCCTGGGCTTCCTGGCACAGTATGGTCTGGGACCTAACCTGGTGTTGGTCCGTGGGACCCCTCCCGTTGGTATAAGATGACCCTAAGTCGGCTTTCGAAATGCCTTGTCATGTGGGTAAAGTGTACCACCTCTGCAGAGGTTAATAACTATTCGAACAGCCGTGCTCACGGTCATGGGCGGATGTGAGGTGATTCCTTAGCGTAGTTTTGATGACTTCTTGTGAACTGCTGTTGCTGTGAGAAATCCCTTCTGTGCTTGGTTTGAGGCTATTGGAGCAGCCGGTGTCGGTGAACGATTGGCAGGGAGCCTCTCGTTCCGACGTGCTTGACTTGAGACTGTTGGTGCAGCCGGTGTCGGTGAACGATTGGCAAGGAGCCTTTCGTGCCGACAAGAATCAATCGATACAATTTCACTGCTCCGGCCGGATGAGACGCACTTTCTCGTCCGTGCCGTTGAGAAGCACTCACTTAGATGTTTCTGAATTTCTTAAACTAAAATCGAATGTGAAAAATAGTTGGCTCTCCTTTGAAGCTTGCATCAAACACTTACTTCCCTTGACTTGCTGAGTACTCCCGTACTCACCCTTGCTCTATATAATTAAACCCCCCAGTTTTCGAAGACGAAGAAGTGGACCTTGCTGAAGAGGAGTTCTTCCAGGATCAAGCAGTCTACGAGCAGTAGTAGGGTTTCGGCCTTTCCCCAAGGCTTTGCTTGTGGCTTAGGGCCAGTCTCTGCCTTTTTTCGCTTCCGCCCTTTTGTAATGTTGTTGCGAACTCGGGTTCTGTCCGCAGTTCCAACCCTGGTTGTAATACTACTCTTAATAAAGAGACTGCTGTTGTTGTGATATTCTATCTTCCTGTTGTACCAGCGCTATTTCCTGGGACTGGTACAAGCATACAGGTTAATTTGGATCGCCTTATTCTGGCCTCCGTTCGGGGCTAGATTGGGGCGTGACAATACTACTCTTACTCTTACACGTAATCATAAACGCGTGCTTTCTAGCATAGGTCTAAATAAGATTAAGAGCTAGTCTTATGTACCATGGGCCTACACAAATGTGTACATATAATTTTCTCGCCGTCGCCGGATCCGCGCAGGAGACAGCGGAGGAGAGCCGCTGCCGGCCTCCCACTCGAGCCTGGCGCCGGATCTATGCGGGGGAGGGCGAGAGAGAGCCGCCGGTGGCCTCCCGCTCGAGCCCACTGCCGAATCTCCGCGGGGGAGGGCGGGAGAGAGCCATCACCGGCCTCCTGCTCGAGCCCATCGCTGGATCCGCGCGGGGGAGGGCCGAGGGGGCCACCGCCTTCGCCGTCGCCGCAGTTGCCGGATCCGTCGCCCTCACCACCCGCCCTCGCCGTCGCTGCAGTCACCGCCCTCCATCACAACAACCGCTTTCGAGGATGCTGCCACCGGATCCATGCGGGGGTTGACCACCGCCCGCCGGATCCGCGGCCTCCACCATCGGAGGAGGCCACCGCGCACAGGGGAGCATGGAGAAGGCCGTCGCGCGCCGTCGCCCAAACCCGCCAGCGCCGTCGCCTGCCACCGCCGCCGTCGTTGTCGCCACTGCTGTCACTAGTGCTCATCATCGGGAGGGAGGAGAGGGGAGAAGAGGAACCGAGAGAGGAAGAGTGGGTGAGGAGTGGGAGAGAAGAGGAGTGGGTGAGGCCGGGAGAGAGAGGGGAGGGGAGAATAAAAAAGGTGGCCGAGGGGGCCACCGCCTTCGCCGTCGCCGCAGTCGCCGGATTCGTCGCCCTCGCCACCCGCCCTCGCCGTCGCTGCAGTCGCCGCCCTCCATCACAACAACCGCTTTCGAGGATGCTGCCACCGGATCCATGCGGGGGTTGACCACCGCTCGCCGGATCCGCGGCCTCCACCATCGGAGGAGGCCACCGCGCACAGGGGAGCATGGAGAAGGCCGTCGCGCGCCGTCGCCCAAACCCGCCAGCGCCGTCGCCCGCCACCGCCGCCGCCGTTTTCGCCACTGCTGTCACTAGTGCTCATCATCGGGAGGGAGGAGAGGGGAGAAGAGGAACCGAGAGAGGAAGAGTGGGTGAGGAGTGGGAGAGAAGAGGAGTGGGTGAGGCCGGGAGAGAGAGGGGAGGGGAGAATAAAAAAGGAGTGGGAAGAGGAGGGGCATTTTTGCATGCGGGTGAGTTAAGAGCCCTGCATGCGAAAATACCCTTATTTTCGCGTGTGTACGTTTTAAGTAGTCCGTTTGAGAAAATTGATTTTTGCGTGCGGGTCTCTTAAGGAACCGTATGCGAAAATGAGGATCGATTTTTGCAGACGCGGATACTTATGGTCCGTCTGCAACCTATTAGGTATTAGGGTGTTTGTCCAGAAAAAATCATTTTCGTACTAGTGACTTCACCACATCTTTCACACATACTTATCTAATACCATAAAGACCGTTGTCCGTTATACCTATCACTAAGGGTATCCACAATATGTAAAAAAGTGATACCTATTAAGGCTTGCTATATATATTATGGGTAGTATCTATATTGGTCTTTAGGATGAGCCACTCATATACATATGGGCTGTCCATATAGAATAAAACATATTATTTGTCTTTACTCTCTTTCTTTTTTCTAATACTATATACTATCCATATATATTGTGAAGGTTGTAATAGTTAAAATACATGCGTGTGGATTCTATCTGTATGGACTGATTTTGCTATATAGATTGGTGTCGCCCTAACCATATTCTTGACTGGCCAATCTCGCGCGCCGTGTACGCAGCGATGCACATGCAAATTTACCCTGCACAACCACGCCGAAACACGTAGCGCGCTGCCAATCAAAAACCGCGTGCTGGAGCTTAAAACCGCTCGCGATCCAGCGAACTGCGGGGCGACGCGTAGCCCCGGCGACACGCGCGTATACACAAGACGACGAGCCAGCCACCCGCGTAAAAACGACGGTACCATCTATCTATCCCGATTAAAGGCGGTCAATTCGCTGCAGCTGGAGATAAGATCGATTAGGAATTATAGCTAGGAACCAGCAGGGGTTATTATCGTGCGTGCTCCAAAGCCGAGATGTGATTAGCTCGCTTGCCTTGCCCGGTTGCCCCCGTCCCGTCCACGTCGTCGATCGATGGATCGATCGATTGCTACATCTACATGTGCCATCACCGCAACCATCCAAAACCGGGGAACTAGCCAGCCGACAAGGCCGAAAGGCGCCGAGCCGCATGCGCGCGCGCCGACGTTTCGACGATATGATCGCCCGTACGCGTACGCGCTCGCTCGCGCGCGTGAGCTTAGCTTTCACCTTTAGCTTTCGATCGCTCGCGAGGCGAGTAGGCCGACCGCGACGGCTGTCCCGGCGAAACTGGGAGGCGGTTTGTCGCGCGGACGAGGGGGTTGGCGCTGTTAGACGCTCGGAAAAGGGAAGGTCGAGTTGGACGTGTGGGAGTACACACCAGCCGACCGACGGTGGATCGAATGGACGGAGATCGTTGGGAGGATTAGTGCTGTTGTTACAGCCGGGGCTCGCGGCCATGTTCCTGGGGAAGACATGGTCACATGGCACGATCGACAGGGGCTGGGTAACTGGTCTAGCTTTAGCCTGACAAAAACTCGTCTACGTATATGCACATGATTCAATCTATATATAATATAATACGTACGTGTTGCTAGCACATGCATCATGCATATGTTTTTGAGATGCTTTATTTCTCCCAGCTGGTGAATCTATGCAGCGTGTGTACTGTATAATATCTTTTTCTTTTACAAAAGATTAAAGTTATAACCGTGCGATATGATATGATTCATCCACTGTAAATTAAGTTGTTTACATGTACAGTACAGCGTACTATGTAACTGCAGTTCTATCAGCGAGTTACTCCTACGTATATACAAGGATATATATCAACTATATATGTGCGCATGAAACATATCAATGCATGCAATTACCAGGGGGCCTCTAGATGACTTTAGAAGGGCAACCCCAAAGGTTATAAAGTTTATATCCCATGGGATCATGATGAACAGTGCAACTACTTTCTGCATGCGCTATATATGGTGCAGACGCATGAAGCTAACACCATATCTATGTGTTAGTAGCACTATTTTTTGAATGCGATATATATGGTGCAAACGCATGTGAGGGCAAAGCCATATGATCTACGTGTTTGCAGCTGCTTCTTCTCCTTATTCTGAACATGATCTAGCTGGTTAGGTCACTTACCTAGTTCGTACAGGTACGTGCCCTAGGAGCAATGGCCATATATATGTAGAGCATGCATTACTGTTGTGTTCATGCAACTACTCGATCAGTGCTCACTGAATGCGACTGCCACACACATTAGTGTGATTAATTACTAGTAATGTTGTGCTACTACTTGAAAAGCCGTGCATGTATGCATGTGCATATATGTGTATGCAGTATGCATAATGCCGGCACCTTTTATTCAGGGATCCCAATTCACCCTGGAGAGTTGGTACGGATGCTGGAAATTGCAGGCGGCTGCTGCTGCTGCTGCTGCTGACGCCGATGGCAACGAGGCGCCCATGATGGCATGGTATTGTTGGTAGGTTGCACCCTGCACGCCGAGCGGATTGATAAACGCAGGCATGGTGTTTACGCCATTGGCGGCGTCGCCGGTGTCAATGGCCACGGCGCCAGCCTCAGACAGGCTCCTGTCTACCGTCGATGACAGCGACATGTCGCCGATGTCTCTGCTACTCCTGTTTAGCCCACCAGGAAATTCCTTAGCCCGTGGAAGGAATGCCTCGAACCAGTTGAATGGGGTTGGAGACGGAGCAAGAAGCTGCTTGGTGGCGTCACACGGGGTCGCCGCCGCGGCGAGCTGGCTGAGAGAGCTGGCTCCGGTCGAGAGGCCGGCGGCGTCCTCCGCGGTGAGCAGGCCGTTTACGAGGAAGTTGTCCTCGTGGCTGTCGTGATTCAGCAGTGAACTGTAGTCGCCGCCGTGCGCCGCTCCTCCGGCGCCGCCGTCTGAACCGCCCATGCCAGCAGCCGTGGCATGCTGCTGCGACGACGGTGCGTACGCGGTCACCGCGTCCTCCACGGAGCCCTCGCACTCCATGCTCCTCTGCCCCGTTCCGGCCTTGTTCGTCTTCTTGTATATACGGCACAGCACCCAGTCGTCCAGCTGCGACACTAATCAACTTGATCAGATCAATCAGTCCAAGACTCCAAGCAAGACTGTCACACACAAACGTATACACGTACGTACCCTGAGAGAGACGGCGCCCCTGCTGCCGCCGGTGATGGGCGGCGGCGGCCGCCTGGTCGTAGCGACGGCGGCGGTGGCGGCGGAGCTAGACGTGTCCGTGAGACGGTACTCGTGCATGATCCAGTTAGTCTTGACGCCCTTGGGTGGCTTGCCCCGGTAGAACACGAGCGCCTTCTTCACGCCGACCTTCTCGCGGCTGCTCCCCGACGCCATGATGGGCTTGTCGGTGCCGGTGGCCTTCCAGTACCCTGACGTCGCCGCCCGGTTCGGCCGCGCCCCGTTCGGGTACTTGCGGTCCCTCGGGCTGAAGAAATACCACTCCTGCTCCCCGAAGCTCGCCTTCTCTGATACAATACAAACCGAGTGCATGCATGCATGAATCGCACAAACAACACCAGATCGATCGTTCGAGCGCTATATATACATCCAAGCCAGCATGCTCAGATGCATGTGTTCAATGTTATGGGGATATTTGGAATAACAATATACATGATTAATAGTATAAGGCTGTAATAATCAATTCTTAATTTATGATTGTTAGGGTGTAATTAAATTACGTACCGGGGAGCTCCCAGGGATCAAACTTGTAGAGATCGACCTCGGCGATGATGGTGACGGGGAGCGGCACGGAGGCGGCCTTCTTCTTGAGGTAGTGCACCACCAGCTCCTCGTCCGTCGGGTGGAACCGGAACCCCGGCGGCAACTCCGGCGCCGAGCCCGGCTGCTGCTGCTGCCGCCGCCCCCGCAGCACTCTCGGTGGCGCCGAGCCGGACGACGAGTCCGGGCTCTCCATGGCTCGTCGTTTGATCGATCACCTACTCACTATGCACACTCCACCAACACACGCTGTCTAGCTAGCTAGTTAAGCTAGATCCCTCATCCACCGGGGTGTATATACAGCACGCAGTAAGCGAGCAACAGAGCGAAGCTGTGGCTGTGGTTTGTTGCGGTGTCGGTTAGGCGGAGCAGGGCGGGCGGGCAGGCAAGGCAGGCGAGCGATCTGCGCTGGGAATTTTGGGCGGTTTCGGCCGCTGCATGCATGCAGGAAGCTAGCTAGCGAGAGAGGGATCGAGGAGGAGCCGATGGATGAGGTGCGGGCTGGCAGTGGCAAGGCAGGCAGGGGGCGCGCGGCGCGCGGTGTGAGGAGGCGCCGAAGGCATTGGACCCGAGAAAAACGGCTCCGTTGTACCGAACGCGGGCGCCACGGGCCCGTCGCCGCTGGACACGTATGCCGGCCGCTGCTCCCCCACCGCGTGTCGAGCAATCACCTCGCCACCGGCCCCAGCCTCGCGCGCCAATGTCCACCCATTTCCTGGGCTAAGCACGGCCCGGCGTATGCTACCTCTTCCACCGTCTTTTCTGGCCCAATTTGCACTGGCTTACTTGGGCTGCTTTTGTGTCGGCCCATTTAGGACACTGTCTCGGTGTGGACAACGCGAAGCAGTTTGGGCCGTTGGCCGCGTGCAATTTTCGTGACAAGTCATGCCTTTCTTTAGCAAGCGTTAGCGAGTCGTATAGAGGAAAAGTAGCAGCACTGTTTTTTCTCTGAGAAAAAGCACTACCTTTTGAACCTTGATTGGCATGAAAATTCAGCGTGTAACCTTGATTATTATCATTCCAATTCTTTCTTAACCTTGATTATTATCATTCCAATTCTTTCTTCCTTTGTGTTTTTACTGAGACTGGTTGCATACCCATAGAATGTTCTAGCTCTACGATGTACCCGGGACACACGGTACGGTTTACTAGAACTGTGACCCGAAATGCTAAAGTTTCACACACTGTAATGAGTGGATTGGAATTTTGGAGAAACTTCTGGATTTTGGTTCTAGATAAGCAGGAGGAGTAAGAGCACGGATAGTTGTGGATAGATGAATTCCGGTCCAATCGGTGCGAAGCGACACCGACAAATGCACAAAGTTGTTTAATGTGTGCTTTCTGGACATATGTACGTAGTACGTTCTTAATCTTCTGTTTGTCTGTTTCCCTTTCAGGAAAGCAGGTTTCAGAGTAAGTTCATCCATCTGCATATAAAATAATTAAATTGATGAAAACTTTCCTGGTATTCCTAAATTGCTCGCCGTCGCCGAGTTGAAGGTTTGAATTTCTTCCGTCCATTTCTGCTTAATTGGTCTTCCAAAGAAACTAAGTAGGGTACGAATTATATTACAGCATTACTGTCATGAGTCCCTGATTGCTGGATAAGACCAGTTCTAGATGCAAGAACCGTCGTAATCGGAAATTCAAAGCTAGCCCCCATTAATTCCATAGATTTGTGACCTGAAGTTGACTGCCGATGTCAAAATGTTTAATGTCTGTTGCAACTAGTACACGGGCAACTCGAATAATAATTGGCTGATCATGAAAAAAGAAAAAACGCAGAATGCCGTAGACACATTAATGACTTGGCTGCGTTTGGAGCGATTCAGCAACTGCTGCATGCTTCCCTTAATTTGGTTGACCTTTGATCCTGTCAATTCTTGATCGAGACGGACCTCACGAATTAAGAAGAAGATGGCCAATTTGATGGTGTGTCGAGAGATTAGTCAAAATTTCCCCTTGAACCTGCTGGCTGCGTGCTTGTTTTTTCCATGGCTAATAGAAATGTTCGCCGTGTCTGACCTATGAACAGATCGACCGTCATCGACGTGACTGTCGATCGAGTCGAGCGAATTCTCTCCCTTAAACTCGAATTGACGTTGAAGGAGATAGTACTAGCACTCTCTGGATTGGATTAGTCAGAGGGTCAGACAGCGGGAGCCAGTCTTTGCGATTTCTGTTGCTCCGTGGGAAATAGAAACAACAGATGGACTGAACCTACAGAGAAAATTCAGATAATTTGATCTTTCAGAAAATTCAGGATTCGACAGTTACCCATTGAGCAGGGAATCGTAGTCTAGCAAGTGGGAACTAGAAGTAGAATCAAAGCAAGTACGGATTATCAGATATTAATTAATGCAACAGATCAATCTGTTTCCTATTACCTATCTCCTCGATTTGCTCTGCTTAGTTTGATTGTGTGTAGATAGCCAATAGCTGTGTACAAGTGGCTGGACTGCCGGTGAAACGGGAGCTTTGTCTGCGCCACATCAGATTGTCATTGTCAGAGCGAGCATGCTGGGAATTAAACTGGAACAGTGAATGGGTTCATACAAATTTCAATGGCGTGTTCTCGTCGCATACATCACAGTAAAAAAAATCTTGCACTTCGGTGGAACGAGACAATGCAGGCTTTAGTTGCAAGTAAATTCTTCTGAACTTCATCATGCCACTACATTTGTCAGGACCGCGTCTTATGTTGCCTTGTCAGTCAAGTAGTTTTGCTGTCTCGTTTTTCTCGTACCAGACAGTTACATTTCACACAAGCGCGCCTGCAGCCGATCAGCAAAAAGATACTACTAAACATTTGTAGACTAGATCATGGGAGACGAAAAACTGTGACATGCAAAGTCCTTTTAGAAGCACAGTTAAATTTTACTCTTTCCTACTGTACTGCTATTTCCATATACAAACAGGAGACCGTACTTCGCCGGCCTCTTGAGCCTCAAGTACGGAGCAGTACAAGATCAAAGCAGCCACCGTCACTAACTCTGACAAGCTTGTGTTGTGGCGCATGCAGAAGCTGCCTTACAAGTTCCCAAAATAACAGTGTAAACTTAGACCCGTTCTGTCCGGGGGCCTCGGACAACGCTGTCAACGCACACGATTAGTCCTTCCCCAGTTAATCTTAGATCATGCACTGACCACACGATCGACCGCGAGGAATAATCGTCAAAACGTCAAGCAGACGGCCCGCCCGCCCGCACGCACGCACCGACGCATGCACCGGCGCGCCGCGCTCGGGGGTCCAGACAAACCGGCGTCTGTCACCTACAGAGAAATCCTGGCCGGATCTAGGCGCGGACGTGTGCAGTGCAGGGCAGCGAGACACAGGTAAGTATACAGTAGGATGCACGGATGGATGGATGGATCGGTGGCGCCGGCGTCGTCTTCGTCGTCAGAGTCTCAGAGATCGACGCTGACCGGGCCGGCGCACGCGTGCACGGGACCGGGGGGGGGGGGGGGGGTGGCGGGCGCAGAAGGCGTCAATGCTCTGTATCTAGCACGAGATAAACGCGCGTACGTAGCAGTTCGTATTCGACTACTCTGCTCTCGCTAGCGCGCACGCGCCAAACAGGAGGGGAGGGAGGGGATCGAGCTGCCTGGGCGGTGAAACGCACGGACATGCATGCTGAAGATGACGCGGCGGATAGGGCGTCGAACAGATCGGTTAAGGAGAATCTGATCCGGGATCCACGACCGCGACTCGGTCGTATATATCGTACGACGGTACGAGGAATCAGCGAGGAGCCGAGGAATGTTATTCTCCCATATAACCCGATTTTTTTACAGCTTTCGTTGGTCTTGGCGCGAGAATTAATATTGATTGTGGGCACGGTAGTCGTAGCGAATTCTGTGCTCGTTTCAACGTATATCGTTGTCGCTCTGTCAGCAGCAAGAAGGCCGGGGGAGACGTCGCGTTCCACGAAGAGTTGGAGATCGATCGGTGCACGTCGCGTGGACCGCGACAAGGCGGCAGGGACAGCGCCGTGCGTGACCTCCTGTCGCTTCGCGTAGGGTCATGCCGTGCCTGTGCCAGCATGCGGCACCAACCGTGCCAATATACTCCAGAGGGCCGCCCCGCGCGCGTGATCAACAACTGGTGCCACTTTGCTCTCAGTCTCGGGCACCGTATAGGCCATATACAGTCGCAACCGTGACGGCTTCATTAATTACGTGTTTCCATTTTCAATTGCTAGTCACGGAATTCCATTTATATTTAGTAAACTTTAGCCACTTCTACTTCAATAAAAACTAACAAATATTTTAAAAAATACTATCTTATCAAAGTTATCACCATCGCTCATATGAAGGTTGCAGTTTCAAATTAGGTGGCTGGTTTGTTTTTTTAGCCAGGTACCGTTGTCTTTTTATCAAGAGATTATTGTTCTACTTTTTTTTTTTACCTTTGATCGTCGCCATCATATGGAAGTTGGGTTTTTAGAGTGAAAGCATTAAGAAATAAAGTGGCTAATTTTTTTTTCTTATCTATGTGTCATTGCCTTTTCAACCAACAGATTCATGCTTAGCTGTTTACTTTCTATAACTCATCACCGTCACTTATGTGCAAGTTGTAGTTTTTGAAGTTGAAACATTAAAAAATTAGGTGGTTGATTTTTTTCTTACCTGCGTGCCATTGCCTTTTCGACCAATAGATTTATGTTTAGCAATCTACTTTCTATAACTGATCACCACCATTTATGTAAAAGTTGTAGTTTTTGAAGTCGAAACATTAAGAAATTGGGTGGCTGGTTTTTTCTTATCCATGTACCATTGCCTTTTCAACCAACAGGTTAGTGTTTCTACACCGTTTTATTTCAGATCATTGTCACTTTTGTGGAAATTGTAATTTTCGAAGTAAAAAAAATCAAGAAATAATTAGGTGCCTGATTTTTTTTCTTATCTATGCGTCATTGCCTTTCCAATTAATGTTTAGCTATCTTTTTTTCATCTCTAACCATCGTCACTCATGTGGAAATTACAATTTTCGAAGTGAAAACATAAAGAAATTTAGGTGGGTAACTTTTTTCTTATCTACGTGCCATTGCCTTGTCAACTAACATATTAATGTGTAGCAGCACTCACTCATACTTTGCCAGGTGAAAGAGAAAAAAGGTTATTCCAACTTAAAAGCAAAGTATTGTAATTTGGCAAATATCTACAAGTATATATAAAAATGCTAATCTACAAAAGCATTCATAAAAAATACATCTAGGTGAATCCATACATGTAAAAATCCGCACTAAACTTAAATCAAGTTGCAATAAAACACTATCAAACTTGAAATACAAGTTTATGTGCACTACAAATTAAACAGGAGTGTTTTTCTGAAGATAACTTTCATATGATGCATGCGCCTGTTAGTATAGGGTAATATCCCATTTCTTTGACTGCCAAGTGCAAACTGAAATGTTGGAATAGTGTCAACCATTTAGGGCATGCGTGGACTATTCCAAATCCAATACAGGCCATTCAACAGTCTTTGCACGGTTATTCTAAAATTAAAGCACCTAGAGGGTGACCATAGTTATGCATCTAAGGAACAAAATCTAATCTTAATTATAACTAGGGCAAGAATTCTTCAGCGAAATTCAAAGCATTGGTCTTAATTCCATGGTCTAAAGAAAGTATGGATTTAAAAATGTGAAACATTTGTTTTCTTCTAAATTAAGATCCAAAGGTATTATGAAACCATGTGCAGTGGTATAGCGTGGAGTGGAAACAAGAGAGGGCCGGGTCAATTCTTTTCCATTATATCTATGCCTTTTCCCTCTTACACTCTCCATCTCTCCTCAACTTTACATTTAATTACACAAGTAACTAATTAATTAAGAGAGAGAAGCCACCATGAGTCCATGACCTTGAGGGGTACCTTTGTGGAGGGGTAAGGTATTTATGAAGTTAAAGGCTGCTTTGGAACACTTAGATTTTAAAATCATAGGTATCAGTTCAATTCCAGAAATGTAAAACTAGAGGTATTTTACCATCTTTAAGGGAGTATATTATATAGTTTTTAACGTTTACCGGCCCAAGGTATGTATGTACTCCTACAAAACATGATTCATGCATGCTCTAAGCAGCATTATATCTAAAGTAAGTTTCTTTTATCTAGTAGATCATTATATACAAATCTTGACTACTGCAATATCTTTAAGTAGGATCTACTCCATCGATCTGTTCCTAAAAGAAAGTCATTTTAAGTTATTTTTCAGAGATTAATGTTTGAGAAGAATAGACTATAGTGCTTCTTATTAGATGATGTGTGGTTGGGAGCGGGAGGGTGGAGGTAAAATATAGAGAGATTTAAACGTAAGGTGATTGACACAATAGGTAGTACTCTATAGTGATAATATAGTAACTTTACTTTTGATCCAGAAACATAATCAAAAGTTGCTATATTTAATTAAGGGTAGAGAGAAAGTATATATTCTTTTTAGGGCGAGCTTAGGTACACTAGTGTTCTTTTTTTTCCCAAAACAGAAATGATATGGAAATGCATCGTACATTAATTGGAACTGATGGTGGAGATTAATCTTTTACTCTTTTAGACTCAACGGCTTAATATATGCATCCTAGGTCTAATAGGACTAATACCGGTGAATTGATCTGATATTACCGCCTTATGTTTTTTTTAGTGAAATTGGAATATATTGGGGAGTCAAATTTGAACCTTGAAAGCTGATATGTGGACGACATGAGAAAGATGTAATTCTCCTTGCAAATAAAGGAGAAATAATGTACTACCGGCCAGTGAATTAACATCATTAATTAATTAATACGGTAAAACCTGGTAAGTAGCAGAAGTTGCATGGAAGAAAGATTGCGTGGTTAAATTCTCAGGATATCACCTTGTGCTACTTGACTTAATAACTGAACTTATATTCCGTACAGCGTTGAGCACGCACGCATGCACAGTGTATAAGAATTTTGAAGAGCTTTGCATATTTTCTCATATACATAGATATAATTAATCCGGTGCAAATTAAATAAATACTTCCTTCCGTCATTAAAAAACTTTTGAAAATTTGACTATAGATAATTTCTTTAAAAATATTTAAAAAGCTGTGAGCATTTTATATTTTTTAAGAAAAAAATACTATATCATAATATCATATACTTATTTTCCCAAAAAACAAAATTATTGGATTTTATAAATTTAATTTAATATAAAATTGATCAAAGTTAATTTAAAAGATTGAACCAAACTTGTCTTGAATACTATTTATGAGTGGAGCGAGTACATTACTAGTGTGGTCTCTTAACACAAGATATGAAGCTAGAGCAATGGCTGCAATGCAGTAGAGGCTGTGGGTTAACCTAATGTTGCTGAAAGTATTGCTACGTGCAGGAAAATCAAACTGAAGAAATTGAAATGTGAACACTACTACTAGTTCAAAACGACCATATGCATGCATGAACGCTTGAATAAATACCAGTAGACAAAAAACAACGACGACATCAATAAAGGCGGGAGACTGAGATGTTTGAATCCAGTCCTGCCATGCAAAGAGTGGCAGACTGTTAAAAATACACTCATGTATTTTTAATTTATTTGTGTAATCATGTAAATACATATACACATATGCACATAATTATTTGCAAAACCCAATTCTCATGCACATATTCTTGCATGGACTGCCTAGCTAGTCACTCAGTGCTGCATTGCTTATTTTTATGTAGTACTAATTCAATTCTGATTAATTTATTTACCCAAAAAATAACTAACTAGAAAAAATGAATGAATCCATCCCAAGTTAAATGTTATTTTGTTAAATTGCGCCGTTTTTTCTTCTTAGTCTCCTCTGAATTGTACATGGTGAAGCCGATGAACCATTCAAAATTACAGCCTGGACATGATCATCTGCCTTCCTTGCGTGACCTCATGCTTGTCTATGTTCTCCAAAACTGCGGTGGCCACCGATGTTACCAGCTCTGCGAGATCTCTGTAGAGGCAAATCACCATTGCAAATGCGTCAGTTGCATTCTTGATCAAACGAGCAGCTAACCGGGCTTAGCTACTACGAGAATATAATGGCGCCAAATGGCAGCATTAACGTACCCTGTGGCTGGGTCGTAGGTGAGGCCGACGGTGTTCTTGACCTCGCGTAGGGCGAACTTGAAGCGTTCAATGTTGCGGGGATGAGCGACGGACTCGACGACGGCCTGCGGGAGCACGAGATCGGAGGGCTTGATGTCGTAAAACACAGGGATGATCTTTTTTCGTGACTCGACGAGCAGTGCGAGCTCGCGGAGGCAATACTCGGAGTCGCAGTAGTGCGGCGAGAAGATGGCCACGGCGACGCTACACTCGCTGATCGCCTCGCCGATCCGCTCCTCGAGGAGATCGCCGGGGCGCATTGACTGGTTGTCCAGGAAGGCGTGGACGCCGCCGGCGACGAGGCGGTCGTAGAGCAGCCGCGCCACCGTCCTCTTGGTGTCCACGCCCCTGTGGTTGATGAAAACGTCGTAGGTCGCCTGCCCCTGCGCATCCTCCTCGTCGTAGTACTCCACCCGTCTCGCCACCGCCGCCGGTGCCTTCTGCTTCTTCCCCCTGCTGCTGATGGCTGTTCCAGCCACCGCCGCCTCCGCCGACGCGTTTAGCCGCGACGCGATGGTGCACCGTCGGCCGCGAGAAAGCCCGGTGGACGACATGATCAAACGATCGATATCTAGCTAGTGATCGATCAAGAAATGTCTCTTAGATTACCGGGAGAACGGAGAAACCCAAGAGTCCCAGACGTTCTCTAGTTTGCTGAGCTACCGATCGCGATCGGTTGATCGATCGAAACGTCTCTGAAAAAAAATGCGTGGAAGCAGCAAACCCAACAAAATTGAGATCGCTACAAGTTAGTTTGTGATGGCTGATGGATCAGGGGATGGGCAGATATATAAGGCTTTGGGTTCTGGGTGGTCATGATATGATGGTCGCATCGCGGATGGGAATTGACGTACGTACCGAAGGAGCAGTTATCCACGCACATGCAGTATGTAAGGCCTTGTTTAGTTCCTAAAATTTTTTTTCAAACTTTCAATTTTTCCGTCACATCAAACGTTTGGACATATGTATGGAGCATCAAATGTGGACGAAAAAAAAAACCAATTGCACAGTTCGACTGTAAATTGCGCGATGAATCTTTTGAGCCTAATTACGCCATAATTAGCCATAAGTGCTACAGTAATCCACATGTGCTAATGATGGCTTAATTAGGCTCAAAAGATTCGTCTCACAGTTTACAATCGGAATCTGTAATTTGTTTTGTTATTAGTTGACGTTTAATACTTCAAATGTGTGTCCGTATATCTGATGTGATGTTTTTGCCAAAAAAATTTTGCATCTAAACCAAGCCTTTCAGTCTCCGGCCGGGTAGAATTGTTATTTTCATATTCTGATTGGGAGTATAGTATTACCAAGCCAGAGAACGTAGTCAGTCCACCGTCAATATACCCCGTGGATTATGCTACGAACAAATTAATATTTTCTCTCCTCGTGGTGCAGTAAGACGAACATACAAGTATTATGTTTTCCGGTCCCCTATGATACGTACAGATATTCCGCATGAATTCAAACCAAAAATTAAACAATCCAAAAAGGTATTTGCTACTTCAGTTTGCTCCTCTCCAAGCAAAGCGTCTCCTGCTTGAATTCAAAAGGTCTGAATTTTCCTCGCTCGAGCATGCACATATACGCGTTGTGCATATCCGTTGCGTTAGTAGTATTTTAATTAGGCAGCGAGACGACTGTGCGTACGTGCAGCCGAAGGCAAAACTATCTCTGCGCTGAAGATTGTCAGAAACTTTATGGAGACCAGCGAGGAACCGTTCAAAAACTTGAACGACGGGGTGAACTGCAGCGATCGAGAGGAGAGGAGAGGAGATCGATCAGGGGAGACAGGGAAGTAGTAGTACTACAACGTTGAGGAGGTGATCGGGTGACGTGAGGGAGGGGATGACGTCATAGTTGACTGCGCCCCCTCTCACGTACTACCTCCGTCCCATATTAGTGGTCGTTTTGACCTTTTTCTTCAACGTTTGATCATTCGTCTTATTTGAAAAATTAATGCAAATATGAAAAAAAATTATACATACTTAAAATATTTTTAATAATAAAATAAGTCACAAAAAAAATAAATAATAATTTCATAATTTTTTGAATAAGACGAATGATCAAACGTTACAAGAAAAAAGTCAAAGCGACCATTAATATGGGACGGAGGGAGTACGTGTCTGCGCGCCCCGGTTTGAATTTTTGATGCGTGTTCAAAATTCCACGGGCTGGCTGCCGCCTGAGCCTCATCGCACGTCCAAGTACGGTCGCTGCAAAATTAAAATGGTGAACTTAATCTTTTTTTTGAATGAAGTCCACGAAGATAAATTTGGTAGTTCGGGTGTACTTTCTTCATTCCATTTTAAGTTTATCTTTCTTTATTTATCTCGAAATAAATTTATTTTTAAATTAATGATTACATCGAAATTTATGGAACTAGAAAATAGTTATATTGAGAATATAGTTATATTGAGAATAGATAAAATAATAAAGAGTTGCATTGGGATTAGATAAAGTAAGGGTATTTTAGTTTTTTTTGTTGTTGTTTGTATTGGTATGTGTGAGATGGATAAAAAAAACAAACTTATTTTGAAATAGAGATAGTACGTACGTCTAAATTTGATACTATTATTAGTTTGTTATAGTTTGAAGGATAAATAAATTTGATACTAGTTGATGGCGCGCGATCTGCTTGATAAGGACCTGTGAGGCGAGAAATTAATATGAGGAAGAGGTGTGTTTGCATTCGCGCTACAAGACTTGTAGTACATATGTGTGTTCCTGGAAAGTAGTCATATGTGTACGAATACCTATTGGTGTAGTTCAAAATAGCTGACGTTTGAATACTTTTGTTTAGTCATGAAGTTGTTTCGGACATATTTTAAGGAAATACTTTAAAAATATTAGAAATCTCAATATCAGTTTTAAAGCATTGGATTCATGATAATCGCACTTGTATATTTCCTCCGGAAAAAATTATTGTAATATTGTTAGGTTAATTAAATAAATATGTTACAATACTTCCTCCATTCCGAAATGTAACGTGTTTTTTCTGTCTATGTGAAAAATTCTTTAAGTTTGATTAAATTTATAAAAAAATATAGCAACTTTTGCAACACTAAACAAATATGATATAAGAATATATATGATGTTGGATATAATAATTAAATAGGTGCCATATATGTTGCTATGATTTTGTATAAATTAAATTAATCAAATTAAAAAAATTGATTCACACCAAAATTAAAACAACTTGCATTTATGAGCGGAGGGAGTAGAATTTAGTAATCAAAATTACATTTTCAAGAATGTATTGATACCCAAAAGTCGTACTTTGAGAACAAATGGAGTAATGTGCTAGGTTTGTAATTAGAACTAGATGGGACCTCGCACATTGTTGCAGATGTTTTGTACGATAATAGTAGAAATATAATGTAAGACAACTACACGACATAACTTTATATAATTTTTAAATTTGATCGGCTATTGAAAACTATAAACAATTAAAATGATGTGATTTATAATAATTTTAATCATATATAGATTGATCATTAAAAACAAAACTAATCAATGAGAAAAGAAAAAAAAGAGAGATAATCTAGAGTAATCATTCAAAGGCAAAACTAAACTAAGGTGATATGACTTTATAGGAGAAGAAAAAAAGAAAGATAGTTTGGACCATTGATCAACCATCCAAGGGTTAGAAATAATTAAGATGATGTGATTTAATGGAAGAAGACAAAAATAACATTAACTATATTTAGTGGGGATGAACCTTATAGATATACTAGATGAGTACCCCGCGTGTTACTGTAGGAGAATTATATGAGAAAATTATAATTAATAGTTGTAAAATTTTCTTTCTTACTTATTATACAATGTTCTTTCATATGCGTTATATATTTTATACCTTGATCAATTATCCAAAGATTACAAATAATTGAGTTGTATGGTGTGGCTTTTGATGAGAAGACATGCAATTTGTACTCTTGATGAATCATCCAAAGGCTAAAAGTAATTGAGATGATGTGGCTTTACAAAAGAAGAAAGAATTAACATTAACTACACTTAGTGAGGATAAACTTTATAAATATATAGGATATAGGATAACAAACTAAATAAGAATTTGCGTTACCCCAAAATGGTATACTGGATTCAGAAATAATTAAATATGAGTTATTTACATATTTACTTCTAGCAATTTCCATCTCGTGTACACTATTTGTTAGAGTTTTGCGTCTGATATGTGTACCAAGTTGGTTATAAATTAGGATTTAAAATTATTGTAAGTGTTCAAATATATGTAGAGTCAGACTCTTATACTAGACTCTTTGCTAAACAGAGAGACACCACTGATTCTAACCAAATACCAACAATAGTATACACAAAGGAACTAATCAGCATCCTAGCCAATCGAGAGTTGTTGATATACCGACGCACTGTGATTATGCTAGATCGGGGATGAGTACATGTAATCAACACCTTGAAAATGTAGGTTTTGACTGAATGTCAAAGATATTGTTATTATGTCTCGGTATCATCATAAGTCGGATTCCATAAGGTGCCATTCCTTTTTAGGCTGCTGAGTGACTTATGCCGGTTTTTATAACAATTTTTCCCTACATGTGATATTCCTTCTTTATCATAGGGTTTAATTTATGTAAGCTCTAATAATGTTCTGACTTTCACTTAACTTAAATATAAATTTGTTAACTTGAAATCCACTTTTAGCTTGGAGATTTATGGGCACTCAACCTCAAATATATGGGCATGGCATATTGCCCAATTGTTTGTACAATTTTTTATAATGATCTTCCCTCACTTTTCATCCGAGTAATCATATATATCTTTTTGTACTTACTTACTGAACTGTTTGTACGAGAGATAAGAACAGCTTTGATGCGCCTCAAATTTCCTACTTGAGAACAGTTGAACGGCGAGGATTTTCTTGGATTGAATTCCTGCATACACACATTTCCCAAGTTTCCGATAAAAAAGTTGAAAAACCATTTTCCGGGCAAACGGTCGATCTGCGAGGTCTTTACCTGTATGCCATTAAAAAAGATGGTGTCTGCCTCTGTGCCACTAAAAAGTTTGAGCCTCCCTCTATGCCATCGTCGAACTTTATCGCGCCCTAGAAACCATTCCGTCCGTTTTTGCTCCTAACGGTGGGTAACAGCGTAGCAAAATGACCTAGTTGCCATTAGGGTTGAGTGGCCATTTTTGGCGCCAAAGGTGAGGCTGTTTGGCGCCAAATTGCATCTAGCCCTTGTATATATATTTCTTTCCACTCCATCTCCATCTCATTCACCTCTCCTCTTCTCACCTGTCATCTTCTGCAGCCATGTTCCAAGCATCCTCCAGCTATGTTGGTAGGGTGAAGCGGGTGCTTTGCCCCAACTGCCATGTGCTTGCAAACCGGTTCATCTCGACAACAGAAAAGAACAACAACCGTGCCTTTCACAAGTGCCCTTATTTTGCAGTTTGTGTTTTATTCTCTGCTCACTTCATTGCTTTGGGTTTTTTTTGTTGTTTGCTCACAATGTGATGATGGTATGGTTTTCAGATTGGAGGCTGTCAATATTATCAGTGGGAGGATGAAATGCTAGACATTGGAGTGCAGACACCTCATGCCCCTGCTTCAATTCATGCTGTTCCCCTACAGGCAGTGGCAGCACCAGCAAGTTTCCCTAGTGCACCTCCACTGGCTATCATGCAGGAAGCTTCTGAGGCTGCTGGAGTTGTAGGCAATGCACAAGTGGACAATAGGGTGATGCAGCAGCTTAAGTGGCTTCAAAAGATGGTCTATGTTTGCATTTTTCTTGCTATGTATGCTATTTTCAAGAAGTAGGTGGTTGTGTGTGTGAGTAGTGATGGATAAATGGATGTATGCTTGAATGGATGGATGAATGAATGATGAATGAATGATGAATGAAGTTGCAATGATAGTGTAATTGTCCAGAATGTAACAAAATGTCATAACCACATGGCAGAAGCACTTATCAACTTAGCATTCTACTTTACTGGTTTGCATTGTTATAGACCAAAAGAACTACATGACAGTTGTTTTTTACCATCACAAAAACAAAAGAACAGTTGCCACAGACCAAAAGAACAAGCACCTTTTACTGCACCTGGAGCTTCTTGCTCCTGGTATTTCTAGCAGGGCTGTCTGGGCTTGATGGAGTGGCTGCAACTTGCCTCTTTCTTGGGGTAAGTTTCCTTTTGGTGCACAGCTTCTTTCTGGGTGAACTGTGGGGCAGCACAACCTGCAATGGCTGAGTGTCGTCCTGAATGGTGTCATCAGGGCAAGGTGGCACAGATTCAGGAGGGCAAGGTGGGACAGCTTCATCAGGGCAAGGTGGCACAGATTCATCAGGGCAAGGTGGCACAAATTGTAGTGGAACTGGATCATTGGATCCAGTTGCAGACCTTGTGCTACAAAAAACATGATGCATTAGATGCCATGGATGAATTTTTGTTGATGATTTGAAGACATGTGGCAAAAAAAACAAACCTGTTGGACACACTATTGGCAACACTGAATTGTTCTGAGGTTGTAATAGTAGATGCCCCCTTTTTCTTCTTGTTGGCACCAGATGAAGAAGACTTCTTCCTTTTATTGTGGGTTGCATTGGCCACTGCTTCATTGGCTGGGAAGACCATCTGGGAGGAATTAGCCAATACTATACTGGTCTCTGTGTTACATGGTACAGATTTCTTCAGCCTCTTCTTTGGTAGACCCCTACATAGCAAGAAATGATTTAGTTAACAAAGTTTCTGAACATTGTATGCAAACTAAGTTAGGAGGAAGGTATACCTTTGTGCCTCCATTGCAGCTATATCTTCTGGGTTGCCATTCTTGCATGTGTACCAGTGATGGTGTAACCACCCGCCTCCACGAGGCCGGGCCCGCTTACATCTAGCAGCTTAATTAGGACATAGACTGCCCTCACAAACCAACACCCATCTTTTCTGCGCACTTTGTCCTCACTCGTGAGCACCCGGGAAGGACTTCCCGGTCGGTCACCCATCCCTAGATTTCTCCAGGCCAAGCACGCTTAACTTTAGAGTTCTTTGGAGATGGGCTTCCGGAAAAGAAGTTGCAACTTGTTTGCATGAGTATCCTATCAATCCTATTATGCCTTGGGTCGGGGTGTTACATCCTCACCCCCTTAAGAGATCGACGTCCTCGTCGATCAACCCCAAGCCAGGAACTCCCTCTCTTGGCCACGTCCGTGTGTCCAGTGCCAGCGCATGTGCCATGCTGTGTGACCATACCGGGTCCACACCAGCCATGCACACCATGCCTGCGCAACTGCGACACACCCATGTCCAGTGCCAGCACATGTGCCATGCTGTGTGACCACACCGGGTCCACACCAGCCATGCGCACCATGCCTGCGCAACTGCGACACACGCGCCCGTGAAACCGCGAGAGTCAGGCTCTGATACCATCCTGTAACGTCCCGCCTCCACGAGGCCGGGCCCGCTTACATCTAGCAGCTTAATTAGGACATAGACTGCCCTCACAAACCAACACCCATCTTTTCTGCGCACTTTGTCCTCACTCGTGAGCACCCGGGAAGGACTTCCCGGTCGGTCACCCATCCCTAGATTTCTCCAGGCCAAGCACGCTTAACTTTAGAGTTCTTTGGAGATGGGCTTCCGGAAAAGAAGTTGCAACTTGTTTGCATGAGTATCCTATCAATCCTATTATGCCTTGGGTCGGGGTGTTAGATCACCACCCTGTGAGCCCCCGGTTTTGTATACCGGAAACCCCATGTGTATTACAATACCATTCCCTGGATCAGTAGATGGTACACACATGACACAGTTGTATATCTCAAGCTGACATCGTCTTACAGGTCTTACAATATATTAATAATACAAGGGTAGCCCAAATGGAACCCGAATAGACCAAGCATGGTCGATAGCAACACAAAATACCAAAACAACTAAATGAAGTAGCGGAAGCGAAGCAGCGGCGGTCCATCTTATCCCACACGCATCGACTGGTGAACCTAGGTCCCTATTCCACCGTCCTCGGTAACTCCTTGCCAGCATAGCACATGTACAGGTCGACACCAACACCTTTCTAAAAGATGTAAATAAGCAAGAGTGAGTACCAACCGTACTCAGCAAGCCACCACTACAGAATGCATATAATGTTCATAGGGGTTCAAGGATGGCTTGGTTTATTTGCATAAAGCTAGTTTTCACAAATTATTTCACAAACCTATCCCACAACAGTTTTAACTGAAAACCACGTTAAGTTGAAGTTATCATTAACCTGCGAGGGTTCATCCACCTTCCCCAAGCCTCGCTTGGTCCGGTTTACCCTCGCATCCAATTTCCACAATTTTAACCACTATGACCTTTTTGCATATCAGGCAAGGTCACACCTTCCACACCCATCATATTTTAAGCAATATTACAAATTGACGAGGCTAGTCAAGAGTAATACAAGTCCCGGCGCTCATTAACCGCGAGCACGGCTATTCGAATAGTTTAATTTACTCACACTGCAGTGGATGTACGCTTTTAATCCCACACTCCGTGACTCACCCAACACATGAGACTTGTCACGGCCCGGTTTTTCAGTTACCCTCGCATGGCGGCACCCGCTCCAAGGACTATGAATCCCCATTGCACCCCCGGCGCCACATTCCTACCTCGAGCCGGTTGTGAGGGGAGTCCTGGCGCTCCCGAGATTGAAGGTTACATCATACATATATAAAGCTTGACGTCATTAAACCACACACTTCCACATTTCCATACCGATATCCAGAACCTACCATGTCTGGGGTGCCACCCCACGAGAATAACCTAGTCCACCGGGTCTAACCCCACTCAAGAAGTGTGGTCGTACTCGGTTCGTTTCCTGCTTAGCTTCTTGACTCGGTCCTTAACTGACCAGGGTCGGCGGCTTACCGTTCCCAGAACCACCCATATTCTATCCGTGCCGCCCCAGTCGAAATCACTTTTGTTTAATTAAGTTTTTGGGTTTTCACAAAGGTTTTCATGCTGTGGGTGGCGCTTATGTCTCCACCCGATCTCTATCAATCACTCCCATCGAGTGATCAGTGTAACCACATCCACATATCCCACATATGGAGTGTATAACGTCTATGTAAGCAGGGCTAAGCAGTGAGTAAATAATCACGCGTAAAGTAATATACTCAGGTAACAAAGGTGTGTAAATACATAAGGATAAACAATATCAAAGGTAAGGCTTTAAGCAAATGTGGGTACGCGTTTTATAATTAGCATGCAATTTTATTTGCAATCAACACATTTATAAAAATAGGATCAACATGTTCGAGGAAGGGGGCGTAGTGACTTGCCTTGCTCACTTGAGGGTTCGTTAACAATTGGCTCAATTTCCTCCTCGCAGATATACCCTGTCCGGTCGAATAATAACGTCACGAACTACTCGCTAACACAAAAAAGAGCCAAAAATTCCAAAAAGGAAAATAACCCAACCAGTGCCATTGCGTAGATCTTGATTTTTGAAAGATTTTGACGAAAGTTTCGTTCAACTCTGACTTAAAATGAGGGAGACACGGGTTTGGAGGATTAATGGATTTTCTGAAATACGGAAATGAATTTATTAAATTGGAAAGGAATATTCCCAAGAATATTCCTTGGCTGTGATGTTGAGAGGGACGAATGTTGGACTTCCTTTTGTGAAGGCTTGGGCTTTAGCCCAGAGATGAAGGAGGTCGGGTAGGGACCTTATATAGACTTTTGGATAAGGGCCTGGGTGAGTGGAGGGATATGCATTAGACTTTGGTGAGGAGGGAGGTTGTTGGTGGGCTTTGGCCCGGAGGATGCAATTTAAACTTTTTAGGTCCATTCTTGGGCTTGGCCCGAGGAAAACAAGGGGATGTTTTGTGGACTTATGTGGAGGACTTTATGGTCTTGGCCCAAGGGACAAGAGGGATATATGTAGACTTTTGGATAGATTGCAAGGCCGGTTGGCCCAATGAAGTAGAGGAGCTTTTATAGACTTTTTAGAGAATTTTGTGGGCTTAGGCCGACCACGAGAGGAAGGCAATGTAGACTTTTTGGAAGGCTTTATGGGCTTCGGGCCGACAAAGCAGAGGAAGGTGATATAGACTTTTTCCAAGTCTTCGGTCAATGGGGCCCGCGGGGAGAGAATAAAATATGGGGCCCACTAGTGGGCCTGACACGGTGTGGCGGCGGCGCGTCGGCATGGCGTGGCCGAGGCCCGTGTCCAGGAGGTGGCCGGGCGCAGGCCGACGCGCGGGCGCGGAGGCTCCGGTCAGCGCGGTGACTTGGCCGACGCCCGCGGTAGCGAGGAGGTCGGCTGAGGCAGCTCGGCCTGAACTGGGCCACGGCATTGGCCGGGCGTGACGCGGTACTGCCAGGACAACGTCGGCCGGGGGCTCGACCGAACGACGGATGCATATACATACACACGGCTAGCTAGTTGCATGCATGTGGGTTGCTTGCAAGGATGCATATGCATACACACGGTTAGCTAGTTGCATGCATGTGGGTTGCTTGCATGCATGCATATGCATACACACGGTTAGCTAGTTGCATGCATGTGGATTGCTTGCATGCATGCATATGCATACGCACGACTAGCTAGTTGCATGCATGTGGGCTACTTGCATGCATGCATGCACACGTTCGGCCCGCTAGCTATATGGCGTATGCACAGCCGGCTGTGATGCGGCGATCGCTGCGAAGGACGGTCGCGCAAGGAATGGTTACGGTGTCACGTCTCACGACGCCACCGTGCCGCGGTAACGACAGTAGACGAGAAATGCGGTAAGGAAACGAAAGCAAGAGGAAGGGCAGGAGGGGAGCTCACCTTGCGGCAGCCGGGTAGCGGCGTACCGACCGACGGTCCTCGCACGAACTACGGTCGTCGAGGTACTGCCTGGGGCCGGTCGACCCGCGGATCGTCCTCGCCCACCACGTGTTCGCTCGGCAACAAACGAACACACAGCGTTAAGGAATAAATGTTAGCGGATTAGTGCAAGTTAGGTGTCAGGGGTCAGCGAGTTAGAAGTCAGCGGGTTAGTGAGTTAGAAGTCAGCGGGTTAGTGAGTTAGAAGTCAGCGGGTCAGATGTTAGGGATTAGCCGTTCGATAAGTCAGTCGTTCTCGGGTTCAAATGACGGCGCGGCGGCCTATCCGTCCTCTTGCTCAACTGAGGCCCAGCCGAAACCGGCCGCGGCGGAGCAAGCGGAGAGATGGCGGCGTGTGCGCGGAAGGGTGTGACTGAAGAGAAAGAAAGCCAGGAGGAGGAGAAAAGAGGATGGAAAGGGACGGGTTGCATACTGGCTATGGTTGCCCTTATATAGGCTTCACCGCACGAGCTCGTCTTAAATGGCCATGAAGACAGGGACGGGGCAGTTGCAGCGGCCGCGCGGGTTGGCGCGTATACTGCATAGGCTGTTGCATGCATGCTAGCTTGGGCTCGACTAGCTGCTTGCATGCAGGCATACGCATAGCTAGCTAGTTGCATGGTGCTTGCTCGTGGCTGGCTTGCCTGCATGCACGCGCATGCACAACTAGCTTGCTGCATGGCTCGCGGCGGTGCGAGGTGGGGCCGGATGCGTATGGAATGGATGGCAAGCTCGCCGGTGAGACAGGAGCGGAAGGCGACAGCCGGTGATGTCGTAGCGGCCTCGTCGTAGCGGCGCGGCGTGCGGCGACGTCGTCGCCGAAAATAGTATGGGGGAAAATTAGACTTTTCTCTTTTCCAACCTAATAGGAATGAAAAGGGCTTGGGGAGGTAACATGGACTTTTTCCAGAAAAAGCCCAGCAACAAGAAGGCCATAGTAGAGGGAGCTTACGTGGACTTTTTGGAGTAAAACTAATTTTGGTTAGAGTGAAAATCCTGGGACAAAGACCAGAAGATCAGAGGAGTAGAAAAATTGGTAAATTTCAATAAAAGTTTGGCACTGGCATAAAACAAAGAAACTGTCGGCATGATGCAAAAATTTAAACATGAAACAGAAATGATTTTTGATCGGTGTATTTTTATTTAGAAATTTCCCCAGGGTGTTACATCTATCTCGCTTGCCGCCGCTGCCATCCACCTGAGAGACAGGAAGGGTAAAGAGGGAGGAGAAAGGGTAACTGACATGTGGGCCCAAAATTTATTTTTATTGTTTTACTTGCTGACATGTGGGTCTTATTTAGGTTTGTTTTTATTTTAGTGTCACGTAAACGCCACGTCGATATCACATGAGATGAAGACCAAGTCAAACCATCACGTAAGTGCCATGTAGGACGAAACCGTCTCCAAAACCGTCGGGGGAGTCGATTTGTAACGGTTTTGAAAGTTGGGGGACGGGCTATATTTGGTTTTACGGTTGAGAGATGCGATTCAACCAGGGGTATGAGTTGAGAGAGGCAAAACAGACTTATTCCAAGTAAAAGCTAGAACCGGGTCAGTTATTTTTTTTATGAGGTGTATTTATTTGGTTTTATACAAATTCAAAACATTCTTCAAGACCTCAATTTTGCATCTTGTGTTCAAATGAATTAGACTGGCCCGTATGAACGATGTCCCCAATGCCAGAGAATTGGAAGTTTGCTAGCACACTCACTTGGTTTATGTTCGTATCATACATATTCAACAAATTATATATGCACCTTAATTAACACCCTCTTTTCCCCCCAAAATGCTGCATGTCAACTAAAATATGGTAAATTAAGTGCTCTGAGATGTAGCTTACTATTCATCATTCATATAATAAGTACGGGTAATGTTTAGGGTGTGTTTTTTACTCCCTCTTGCTAACTTCTCCATTCTCATTTTTCACGCGCACATATTTTCCAAACGGCTAAACAATATTTGATTTTCAAAAAAAATTATATAGGAAAGTTCCTTTTAAATCGTATTAATTTATTTTTTTTAAGTTTTTAAAGTTAATATTTAATTAATCGTGCGCTATCTGTCGTTCCATTTTACATATTGGAGGTCTCAACCCTTAAAAGAACACATCCTTAGGCTGAGTTTGAACCGGTGGTTCTGTTGTGATTTTTTGCGACACGTGAAATGAGACAAATTATTAGTGCACAATTAATTAAGTATTAAATATTTTAAAATTGACAATTAATTAATTTATTTATTTTAAAGAAACTTTCATATAAAAATTTTATACACGAAACACATCTTAGCAGTTTAGTGCTCGTTGAGGAGGAGCAAGCAGGCGTCGCGAAATGCTGTTTCGAACTAATCCTTAATCTTATCATGCGGGTCAATGAATCTAGCCTTAATTTGATCTTTGAACACATGGGATCGAGTTGAATCTTCAGAGAAAGAAAAATAATAATATATAACCGTTGAAAAAAAATGGAAGACGTAATAATTCATCAGTCAAGATTATTCTTCTGAACATGGACCTTTTTATGAGCCCTGCTATACATACTAAATTTTTTCTACAAAACTCTTGCAAACTAGTCTTAACCGTTTGACCGGTTGATTTAAATAAATAAAAGTCATAAAAAATCTAGATATACTCATGACCTGACACGTAGTGTTGGAAAGAGTTTAGTAAGACAAAATTTAATATGTATATATATATATATATATGTATGTATGTATGTATGTATGTATGTATGTATGTATGTATGTATGTATGTATGTGTTTGGTAGCAGCCGTTGATCTTCTGAACAAACAAACTGAACTTCTTAGTATTCCTAGAAAGGAGAGACGAAAAAAAAAGAAGGCAAAAGCACGATGCATTCGGTTTCAGTTGGTCTGTCGCTGTTCTTGTGGTACACGTTTGCAATACGTTGTGGAGTCAGATTATTAAATTAAATTAAGAGAACCACAAAAGTTATTAAGAAACCCTCACTGGCTTCTCTCCGTTCTTAAAAACAGTGACAGATTCAACAATAAATAGCAGGGGTCTAAATAAATTAAATAAATTTATAGCTCTCTTTTTATCTATATATAAAAAATTAGTAAAAACTTTGTTAAGGTTCTCACGATCCTCATATTAGTAGTGAAGGTTTGAGTTCTCATCGTCTTTACGATAGATCCACCTTTACCTGAAAAAAATTATCTTCAAAGATAACTGTCTGGTAGACAGAAGCTTTGTTTTACAAATAATATCTAGGGGGGGTCATTAAACCTCTTAATACTATTTCTACTATTTCTATTTTTTTTCTTGTCGTTATATCCATTGGACCAATAGATACTCTATCCTCCTCCTCATTTCCTCTGTGTATTAATGAAGGCCATGATATTCTTTTATTCTCTTGCGTAATTTACTTTTAACTAGCTAAAACAACAATTTTTTTTATTAGAGACGGAGGGAGTATTTAGTTAGCACCCTTCCTTTTCTTATTAACAACATTGTTGTTGTTGATTATTAGCTTCCTCTTTTTTTTTTGTGTTTCGTAGCAAACAATGCTTACCTGATATGTGCATCAGTACATCTGTGGAGCACATCGTTTTCACTTAATTAATCGTAGTTGTATGCTATACTTGCAATGGTGGTGCATGCAGAGCGGATCTAGCATGAGGGCTGTGGGATCTAAGCTTTCACTATTGACGTGTGGAATATAAAAATCTTCACGAAGCCTCCACTAAATTTTTTGGGGCAATTGTCTTCTTACCTCTTTTTTTAACTTCAATTGTCATTTTACCTCTCTTTTTTAGACTTTATGATTTTACCCTCACTTTTTTGAATTGAAGCTCAGATTTACCTCACTTTTTTGAATTGAAGCTCAGATTTACCCGTACTCTATTAAGTTCTCTTAACGGTGTTAACTCAGTGGTAAATAAAAAGACATGAATATCCATATGTGCTCCTAGTAAGAATTATTCTATGCTCCATACATTTTCGATGGTAAGCATATCAGTTCTCGTATCTATAACCAAAAGAATGCACTAGTCTACTAATTAATCACAGCATCACCTGGAGGCCACAAATTTGCAGATCACGAGGAAGAAAAAGGTGGAAAAAAAAAGAGGAGAAACAAATATTGGGGCATGCATTGAGCTGGAGGATGTTATTCAAGACGAGCCTGGAGCAGGCGATGCATCCTCTATTCCTTGTACTTAGAGATAGCAAGCGGATAGACCACTTAAGCCCTGTTCTAAACTTATAAGACTTTAGATAAAAGATACAGATTATCATATCACGTTTTTCAAACTTTCAAACGGTGTGTTTCGTGCGAAAATTTTTAATATGAAAGTTGCTCTAAAATGTCAGATTAATCCATTTTTCAAGTTTGTAATAATTAAAACTCACTTAATCGTATGTTAATGTCATCTCGTTTTACGTGAAACACTTTATTTTTATCTTTATCTTCATCTTCAGGAGATTCAAACGGTAATGATGTTCTTTTCTCCTGAAGATAAAAATGAAGATGAAGATTAAGTTTTTTACGCAAAACGAGGTGACAATAATATATGATTAATTGAGTTTTAGTTATTACAAATTTGAAAAATAGATTAATCTGATATTTTAAAGCAACTTTCATATAAAAATTTTTCGCACGAAACGTACTGTTTTAGCAGTTTGAAAAATATGCCACGAGTATCCAAAACTTTATCCTTTTTTAAGTATCCGAACGGAGCCTTAGCCTTCACTTCTGTCTTTGCCATTCATCCGTGCAGTACAGGGAGCTCCCTGAAGCGTCGCCAGCCTTTCCCCCTGCTGCAGGAACGCCGCCTCTCCCTCCATGCTGCATCGATCGACACGCACACGCCTCGTCGTCCTGCTACAGCGCCCACCGCCCCACCTCCTGCACGCCTCGCAGCACCGCGCTGGCTCGCTACCTGGGTGCCCCTTGCCGGCCTGCTCCGCCTTGCCCCCGCCCAGCACGCATGTGCCCGCCTTCATCGTCGCCGTCGAGAAGTCAGGGGTCGAGTGGAGTGAGCACTGAGCAGGGCATTTGGCTAAATACACGGGTAGAAACGTCTTCCTACATTTTGTCAGTAAATTTTCTTTTTTTCTTTAACTCACTTAATTTGGGCCCATTGAACGGACATCCAAAACAGGGGTGAATGGATTGTTTAGTTCAAAAAATGAGGACAAAATCACAAAATCTGAAAAAAAAGGGACAAAATCATAATTGGAGTTGAAAAGAAGGGTAAGAACACAATTGCCCCAAATTTTTTTGCTATATGTAGATGCGAAAGATGTTGTAGCTTTGTCTAGTTTGTTTAGTTTTCTTTGATACTTTTTTCTAGATCTGTCACTGAGTGCATGTGCATGTTTGCTATATCTAAGACAACCGATGACTAATAGCTAGACCAAATTTGTGTGATTGGTACTCGAATAACTTCTGTTCTCGTTTTGTCCAAAATGGACAATCTTTTTGCGAGACACCCAAACCTAGTTTCGATTCTCTTGATTTTTACATCTTTACTGATACCACGCTCATCCAACTTTTTTTAACCAACCCTTTTTTCTACTTTCTTTTTAACCAATAATTTGATTCTTTTTATGGTTTTTTTGAGCATGGTGTGGTTGTGCGTGTAATGTGAGAGGGAGGGAGGAGGGCGGGTTGTGTTTTTATAGTAGTAAAAGCAATTATGTACCTTTTGGTTGATCTATTTTTTTCCTTAACTATACAATTAGTTAAAATCCATCCTTCATCTCCTTAGAACCGAGTAGAAATTAATAGTCCTTATGCTTCAGAAAAAATAATCTATTGTGTAATTGACAAAATTAACCAAAAAGTAACTATCTCTTTGTGTGGAAATGTATCAGCCTTTTGAACCAAATCTGCAACCTTTTGCAACCGATTATACAAAATACAATACAGATGCTTCACGTCGAGGCTTTTCTATTAGCCCAAGTTCTCAAGATACTACTTTGCAACAATGCAATTTTACTTGGTTAGCAAGGGACAAGCTAGAGTTGGCATGTGGTCTCAATTAGCTCACAATTAGAGCTAATGATCTAGTGAACACATTAGTTATTTGTACCTGTGTTCTACTCTACCTACCAACCAACATATGGCCTTAATTTGCTTTTGACACAACTGACTCATGCTACTCATATTCTAAATTATATTATTATTAAGGTTGAAATCACCAACTACCTTTGTTGGTCTCACTAGCCATCAAATGGATGGAACCTTCCAATGAAGATCAAACTGGGGATTCCGACTATATCCAGTGAAAAGGATAGCATCATCCATGCATGTAATTAAGGAAGATGTTAGTTGGTGATTTAATTAACTACTACAGATTCAAATTAAACTATGTATGAGGAATCCAGATTGGTGACCAGTAACCTACAGTTAGCATCCAACCAACTCTAATTATTATTAACTTAAGATTCATAATAATACAACAAGGGTACGTGGTACACCTGTAAGGGTTAGGATGGATGGAATATCATGATCTCAGCTTGCCTGTTCCATGTGAGCATAATTCCTCCACCCAACTACATCCATGCATATATATATTATATGTGTCAATGTGTGTTTGAAATGCTTAAAAAAATTATATTAGGGCTCATGCATAAGCATGGGGCTCACTTGATCCTTTTTCTACATAAAGGGAAATTAATCAGCTATACAGGATGGCTACAGTGTTAGAGCCTCGTGGCGGATTAGGAAAAGAAATAGAGTCTAGGCACTAGTATTTGCTAAAATATTATATTTCTATTTTTCTACTCCCTCCGTTTCATATTATAAGTTGTTTTGACTTTTTTATAATCAAATTTCTTTACGGTTTGATCAAGTTTATAGAAAAATATAATATCACTTTTAACACAAAACAAACATATTATTAAAATATATTCAATACTAAATTTAATGAAACTAGTTTGGTTTTTAAGATGTTGCTAAATTTTTCTATAAATTTAATCAAACTTAACAAAGTTTGACTAAAAAAATCAAAACGACTTATAATATTAAACAGAAGAAGTAGTTATATAGAATTTCAATGAATTATCTGCTGGCCGTATGGGGTCACTGAGCGGTGGATCCATTGATAGCAAGGGCGCCTCTTGGGCATGATGGTTAGCCACTAAAAAACACTATAAAAAATCGTAGATAGCTAGTAAAACTTTCAAGGCAGTGTATCATAGTTTAATTTAGCACCAAAATTATTATAAAATTATATATTATATAAGTGAAGTATTATAAAACTATAAAACTATAGATTTATCAAATTTATCATGAAACTATTTATTTAAGTGACATATCGTAAAACTACATCTATAGATTTATCAAATTTATCATGAAACTATTTATTTAAGTGAAGTATCGTAAAATTATAGATAAAGGACAAACTAATTATAAAGGACAAACTAATAATAAAAGGGCAACGTTTACAAATCCAACAGAACAGTAACCTAGGAATCTAGGCCCCAAGATATGTAGTTTTTTATATATAATTTCATTACTAAATATATAATTTCATATAAATTCAGTTCTAAATATGTAGTTTTGTAATGCACGACGTATACTTTTTTTAGTTTTTGTGATAGTTTGATCAAAGTATGCGTATTTTTTTTAACTTTAATCAATTCCAAATGACATAGTATAGTACTACATATATAACAAAAAAAATCATGCCGGGTTGATATGTCTCAATTTAAACTTTTAAAAGTTTAAGCATAAATATTTTGTAAATATCCAGATTAAATGCATCGAAAACATACCTTTAGTGTCAGTGTGTCACCGAAAGTACTATCTTATTGCTACAACTTTACCATGTTCTACAAAATATATCAATATATCATAATATAAATTTGTAATCAAAATTTCGTTTCTAAGACTGCGTCTAGTGCAGAATGACATGTTTTTGTGACCAGAAGTATTCGACGCGAGAGATCGATCGGTTACTCAACCATTACATTACCATTAACCACAACGACAACACCAACTAATTTAATCAGGCCACCAACAAACAACATGTGCCAGCTAGGCTTGAAAATTAAACCCTCAAAAGTACACCAAAAAGCACCCCCCCCCCCCCACACACAAACCCAAACACAGAACACAAAACTGGCAGTGGGAATTCCGTTTAACAGTCCGGATTTACATCCACCCACTGGAGCCATTTGCATTTTACCTCTTATGTTTTGACTCTTCTATGTTATTTCTTTCGTCCCAAAATATAGTCCTTGACATAGCTATTAAGAAAAAAATGATAGAAATACTTATTTGTCTTTTTGGGATAGACGAGGTATAAGCCCGGACTGTAATAAAGAGTGATGGTAGAAGTAGTATGAATAGTTTAGTGATAAAAGATATATTTTACATGTACTAGATTGTTATATTTGAGATAAATTAATTTTGAACTCCAGAACTTGTTATATTTTACAACGGAACGAGTATTAGTATTGCAATGGCAATACAACAATGGACACACCTATTGTCAGTTTTCAAATCCTCTCCTTGGCCATTGGGACCCCATGCCTCAGCTTTGCAAAGAGCAAACATGTAAGGCCATGAACAATGGGGGCTACTCAAAGTGAGGAGTCTCAACCGTCACCTAAGCTAAAACCAAAAACGTTGTTTTCTTAGGCCATTCACAATGCAAAACACAACTATGAGGAGCCTCGGACTGCCCCGTAGAATGAAGACATGAGTCTCAAATCAGTTTCTGCCATAGTGAAAAGTGGCTCTAGAGGTGTTTCAATTTTGCATGTCAGCCCATGCCATTTCTTATTTTAGTCCTCATATTTTATAATTTATAGGGATATCCAATATTTTACAATAAACACCCTAGAAATCAGAAAAAAAAAATATAAATCTACCCTCCCTCCTCGTCCGGTCACTTCCTCCCCCTTCTCCTTTAGTCTCTGTCACTCTCCTCCCCACCGCCGACGCCGCTTCCCTTCCCCACCATTGCCGGCACAACTCTCTGTCCCATCGTCGACGCCGCTCCCTCTCCCTCCACAGTCGGTGCAACTCTCCCTTCCCCTCTTTGCCGCTTCCCCTCCCAGTTGATGCCTCTCAATTCTCGGACACCGCTCGAGCCCAGCTAGACCCCGCCTCCGACCTCTCCCTCCGCCCCCCACACCCCACCTCCGGCCTCTCCCTCCATCGAGCTCTCCAGATCCGGCCCGTGGCTCGTCGGATCTGGACTTGGGCGGCGACAATGGTGACAGTGAGTAGTCCGCGTGGCTGGGGGAGGCGACGGTGGCTCGATTTTGACACAGCTCGACAACGATGGTGATGACGGCTCCCTGGTAGGCTGCCCTCTAGCCTCACTCTTTCTTTCTCCGCCCCAGCCGTCGTGTTTTCCTTTCTGGTCACCGTGTGGAAGGTGGTTGAGGAGGGCGTTGGGGCGTCAAGCGAGCGCACGCCCTCTGCCAACGTACAGCGCGATCCATTTCTCGCCTCTCCTAACGAATCGCTAAAGCATTCTGACGAGGAATGTGCGACTAACTTTGGCTCCGCGTTCCTCACTTGGGCACGGGAGAGACTGACGTAGCTAAGAATCTTCGACATGGAAGGCCAGGGCTGAACGCCAGCGGTGCGCACTGTAAAAGCCGTTACAGTGCAAGTGGTCTCCACTGGTATCTTTAACTTTTCATTTCAGACCCTAAAATTTTCTACTTTAGCCCTCATATTCTTTATAAATCAAAACTTTTGTAGTAAAGACAACTTACATCCTAAAGACTCCGTCAACACGTTTTTATAATCCCTCCTCAATCCCAGCAACACTGTCTCCCCTCCTCACTCTCCTGTTCCCCTCTACGAGCACTAGCGACGGCTGTCGCCGACGGCGTGGACAGAGCTCAAGGGCGACAAGCTCGGCCTCGGGGTCGCCACAAGGATCTGTTCCCCGGTGGGCGGCGCTCAACCTCCTCCCTCGTTGTTGTGCCGTCCTCCCTTCCATCGCCTACCTCTCCACTTCCACCGCCCTACTCCTCTTCCCTGGCCACCACCGACCTCTCTTCTTGCTCCGTCACCGAGGTGGAGAGGCAATGCCTATACATCAATCGGCGAAGAGCAGCGAGGACGAGCTCGGTGGCAAGGCAACCGCGTTGCGAGGCTAGGAAGGAGGGACCTGAGCAGATCGGAGCAGTGGGTCAACGAGCTCTCCGGTTGTGCAGATCTGGGCGACAACACCATGATGGTGAGCTAGATGGCGCATGGTCGAGGAAGCCGCAGTGGCGTCGAGAAGGCCACAGCAAGGACGGCACGGCTCCGCTCTCGTCCAACGCGTGGTTTCGCACTAGCATGCTCTTTTTCTGACGAGTTCTGAAGAGACGAGGAAACCGTCTCTCTGCTGAGATACGCTCGGCTTGCAGAAGACATCCGGGCCCACCACTTCTCTCCTTCACATCTGCATTTTTCCTATGTGGATTGACAAGGATCCTCACCATGGTGGCGCACACTGTGTATGCCCCCGTGGCTTCAACTCAGATTGATTGTCTCCCAATCTCCTTGGCACCGCACCCCGACATGATTTGGATATGACATGCGGCCAACTGCCCCATGCCCATTAAATCCTTCCAAACTTCCAATCTCCTTCTCCCAAGTATAGGTGGTGCAAATCGGTGCGCCTAAATTAAAGGATAGTGCGTAGGCTACGATAGCAGAAAACAAAACTTTTCTACCGCGCACACCAGGACATCATGCGAAGATAGGATCATGGATCGTTACCACTAGACGCGCAGCGCAGCGGAAGTAGAGTTGGAGAAGCCGGTCCAACCACGCACGTCGAGGTAGTAGTGGAAGTAGTCGATCGCCACGAACAGATCGTCTCCTCCACGCGATTAGCCGCACCAGGAGCAGATCCGATCTGCCAATTGTTGACGCCAATCTACGCCGCAACGAGCAGCGCCTCCACCGGTATCCACACGTACGGGGCTAGAGCACCGATCACAAGTGTGCTAGCACTCGGGAGCGGCTAGGGTTTGGCTCTGGAGGTGGTGGCTAGGGTTATGCTCGAGATGAACAGATGATATACCTCCCTCAGCCCCTAACCTCCATATATATAGACCTCTCTGCTTGGGCCTCGTGGGCCAAAGCCCAATAGAAGTCTACTCGGATCCCTATCCAAACTGAGCCCACATCCGAATCACATTCGAATGAGTGTTCCAACCCGTTAAGCGTGCGACCCTGTAGGTTCACATATACTTGGTCGCGACCCGAAAACGTCTTTCCGGTCAACCTGTTAATAGCGGCCCCTAGCAAGGCATATTAACTTCCAAAGTATATGTAAAGATCATATCGGCTGAACCTATAATGTTCTCATGTATGAATCTCTTTGCCTCACGATATAGATTAAGCTCAAGGCGAGACCTGTGCCATCCTCTTAATAGCTCAATCGCTCTCTCGATTCCGTGATGGATTATAAACTTGTGATTGACTCCTCAATCACCTAGCATGGCCATGTATTTTCATAATCCATTACATCGAGGGGCCCAGAGATATCTCTCCCAAAAAGAGGGGCAAATTCTATCTTGACCATCCACATCCCACTATATATTTCATAGCAAACCCGAAGACTACTTTTATAACTACCCAGTTACGGAGTAGTGTTTAGTAATCCCAGAATAAGCTACTACGTATGTTGGGAACCATGATGATCTCAAGTCTAAGGATTCTACATAAATAGTACTTGAAACCAACTGATGACACATAGAATCTCTGCAGTGTCTCATGGCGGGTCTATCCAACATATGTTCACCAATATATGTTCATATTATTGATTGGTATCTCTATACCATGATCCATAAGATATGATCATCAATCAATACATATGTTGATCTTTAAATCATATTTGTTCCTCATATGATATACGATCAGAGATCATTTAGAAATAGTATCATTGTAACATTAAGAGTCTCATGAATAAGTCACATACTCATTGATCAAGAATAATAATGTCTATTTCAAGGAACAAAGCACTGAATCATAAACATAGTCTGTGATATATACAACATCCCAATGTTGCCTCTAGAGCATATCACTAACATAAATTGCCAAAACTTTAAAGGAAACAATTCTGTTTTGTATAAAATAATATAACTGAGACAAAAAGAAATTCACTGTGAATTTGTGATGATTTGGTTGGAAATGACTCTCAGTCGGTCAAGAATTTTTCATATTTGTCAAATTAACTATTCTGTAAAACGTCACTGACAAAAAATAGAATAATTAAATTTTATATTTAGCTAAAATCAGAAACGGTGGCGCCACTGTTTCATCTCTAGATGATTGGCGTGCACTCACTAGAACCTCTGAAGAAACTGTTGTGGCTGTGGTCAGCCAGGGTCAATGCTAAGTCAATTGGAGATTTGGAATGAAATGCATGAGCATGAGGTTTTTGCCTTCTGGGATGCCGGAGCATGGACAGTGGTCCATCCATGGTCAGAGTCTGTGCAGTGGGCCCGGGAGAAACGGTGCTCTGTACGCCTTTGACAACATGAGGTGACCAGTCCGGTTTGTGTGGATCAGATGATCAACTGATGGTATATATGCTTGTCTTAGCAATTTGTCGGAAATGATGAACTAATTCAATTGGCTTGACTATATTTGAATTAACAGATTGGTGATGATATTATACATGAGTGTAGATTGATACTCCCTCCGGTCATCTTTATCAGACGCTGAGACAGTTAAGTCTTAACTCTTCCGGCATCAAATAGAAGTGACTGAGAGGGGTATACATTTTTCTTTAAAAAAAATTTAGAGCATTCTAATCATATGAGTGGATGCAAATGGAGCAAGGAAGGATGATGCAGTGAATTATGAAGACTAACAATAAGGCAAAAGTAGATAATTAAATATGACATATTTGACCAGTATTTTTTATTAAAGAAGATTATATATGTAGGCCCCCTCCAAATGCAAACTTCTCTAGTATCTACAGGGTGACGAAATAAATCAGATCCTAAAATGTCAATTTAAATGATTGCAAACGACCAGTTTTCCCTGCTATATATATGCTAACTACTAGTCACTTTGGTAACAAGAAGTATACATTACTGGATAACCGATTTTTAACACTAGTTCGTAACTTCTTTTTAGTACTGGTTATAGAACTGAGATTATCAAATCTTATCAAATCGGGGCTAAAGATCTTGATTTTTAGTACCGATTGAAATATTGAAATAATCGGTACTAAAGATGAAAAAAATCAAATCGGGGCTAAAGATTTCGATCTTTAGTACCGGTTAAAATATTGAAATAACCGGTACTAAAAATCTCGATCTTTAGTATCGGTTGAAATAACCGGTAGCGATATGAGATTTGAACTCAAGATCTCTCACCTTAGTACTCACGCGCATTACCATCCCACGTACCATACACATCTAACTTGAATAAAAATGTTTTCTTTTTGAACTAACCCTGAAAACATCTTTGGTCCCGATTGATAACACCAACCGGTACTAAAAATATCTTTAGTCCCGGTTGGTGTTACCAATCGGGACTAAAAATGTTTCGAGAGACTTGGATTTTTAGAACCGGTACTAAAGCATCTTTAGAACCGATTCATTAAATATCCAAGATATTTGCTGGTTTTACCGATCGAGCAAAGATCGGTTTTGTACTAGTGATATACACGTTGCTTTGGACATGTCTATGGTCAAGCTTTTGAAAGTTTGAGTATACACATATAGTTTACATGGATTGGATATACAAAGTTCATATGTGCAGACTTGCCTAAAAACAACAAAATATAATTTCATTGGCATTTTGTAGTCAATAAAAATCTATGGTCATAGGTGTATTTCGAAGAGTTCGTTACTCGTTACTACCAACTCCAAACAATGCGCACGGAAAACGAAACGTCCATTAGCGCGTGATTAATTAAGTATTAGCTAATTTTTTTTCGAAAATAGATTAATTTGATTTTTTTAAGCAACTTTTGTATAGAAACTTTTTGCAAAAAAATACACCGTTTAGTAGTTTGAAAAGCGTGCCTGAGGAGAAAAATACTGTGCGGCGCTATGAACTCAAGTGCCGAACTCAGCCCAAGTTATCGTCCAAAGCAACAAGTATTTGTCACCAAAGGTAGCATTACTTAATGCATCATAGCGTGCCCTTTTGCCAAGAACATGTGTACACCTAAGCTTATTAACAAAGCAATATCCATGCATTTGATGAGTCCATTTATTATAGATATAAAGAAAGATGAGAATAAATCCTTTTTTTCCCACAATATGTACATTTTTTTAAAAAAAATATATCTACATAATGATGTTTCAAAATTGAGACTAATCCACCTCTACCAAATTAACAGTGTCATGAAAGGAGAGATCCATGTCCATATATATGTGCCTAGACTCAAGGGCGAAACCACGCTTAGGGCAGCTTGGACTCAAGTCCCAGACGTGTGAAAAATTTTGATGGTGCTATACCTAGAAATTGACTAGTTATTTGTATTCTGCATGTCTCAGCCCTATGCCTCTAGTCTAGCCCTAGGTTTAGACTGATTTAGCCTCTACATTGAACGATTATTTATAAGCCTATTTTAATTGTCAAACTCACTGTTTCTTTGGACTAATAGTAAGAATAAACATATAGCCCAACAATCCTACAAACAAAACCCTATTCTACATGCCCACAAGAATAGGCAGACCATAGCTCCTCGTCTCCTCTCGATGCCCCTGCTCTACGCACCTGCGCAGCCAGAAAAGCTCGTTGCTTGAGCGTCTTGTCCTCCAACTCCTAAAGGCTAGAATCACTATGAGTTTGTGACATAGCAGCGACAGCGCATCCTCACCTTGTCCTCCAACTCCTAAAGGCTAGAATCACTATGAGTTTGTGACATAGCAGCGACAGCGCATCCTCACCTTGGCTTCAAGTTTCAATTTCTAATTCTCAGCGAAACTGACTTGTTTTCAAATACACGGCAAACACACACCCACACACATCACTACACATGTAAAACCACACTCACACCAACAAAAGCAACAAACTAAATTTATTTTTCTTCCGTTGTTTTTTCAAAGAAAATTGACTTTATATTAAGTAATGGATATGATTCTTTCTATCTGTAGGTGTAAGGGCGAGAATAGAATGAAGCATCTAACGTAGAGAGAAATTTCATGGACCATAATATGAGTACTTTTGGGTTGATTTAGTTCTTAGTTTTGAGCCCTAGGCTTGTAATAATCCAGCTCCGCCACTGCCTAGACTCAAGTGGATAGAAACAATTCATGCCTACTGCAAGTCTTTTGGAGCACATATACCCAGCTCAATAAGTTGATTTTTGGCAGGTTCAGAGAAGTCCATGCGAATGGGACAACAACATCATGTGGCCCACCTAAGTGAGCTTTGCACGAATCTTGAAGTCCAGAGGATGACTTCAGCTTCTCTATCCAACAACAATCTAACATGTAGCATGGGTGTACTGTGTACAATGCCATGCATGCTTCATATTCTCCTTTGGATTTCTTTCACTTATATTTCAGATTTATCCAATCTCACTAACTACCTCCTATGTACATGGTTCCAATTTATATCACGGAAATTGTTTGGTTCTTACAAACGGAGAAGGACTATATAGAAATAAACATAGTACGTCAAAAAGAGAAACGTCCACTATACGCATATTAAAATCTATTAAAATTTGGTAGTTTTGAATTAATCACCGACATTTATACTATACATTGGACATTGCAGAAAACAGTCCAATCCTATAATTTGAACTATACATATTTGATGACAAAAAGATGAGCAAATGCAAGATTACATAAGTACTAGTTGGGTCTTTGAACTGTTCATGTTTGATGAGAAAAACTTAAGCAAATATAAGGTTACATAAATACTATGGGTCAAAGAAAAGCCAAGCTTAGCACAAGCAACCTAGAAAAGAAGAAGAATAAAAAGGAAAGGATTGAAAAGTGCAATAAGATTCTCAGTTAATAAAGTTAAATCCAACTTGAAGTTTATGCTAAGTTCTCGACATATACAATTTTATCAAATTTGAATTGGTTTTAGTCGTTGAACTAGCATTTAAGTATCGCTTTAAACATAGATAATTAAAAAAGGCAGTTCAATTACCCGCCAAAACAAAGATAATAATTCACATTTAAAAAACACGTCGACGGAGAAACAACCGTACTGTCCTATTAAATAAACAAACACTGCCGTTTAGCCCGACGAAAATGATTTGATCACAAAACCGCAAAACACCGAAGCAAGCTACTTACTTGTGAATCATGATCATGATGATCAATCGTCGTCGTCTATCACCATGGATGAGTTAGAGCTGATAACAGGAGCGATAGGGCATACATGAACTCAGACGCATTGGCCACCCCATGGCATGGAGCACGCACTCCTTTTGACTTATTTTTTAATTAATTAATTTATGATTAGTCAATCAATTAAAACCTCATCCGACACACACAAAAACATTAACCCAAAAGGCCAAAACTCCCCAAAAATTAAATAAAAAAACGCCCTAATATAAAAGGCAACGCCTCCTCTAATCAACCCCCTCACCCTAACCCCACCACCACCCAAATTCCAGCCCGCCCCACTCACTCCACGTGGGCCCCACCCTATCTTGGCCCCACCTGTCAGTGAGTGGTAGCGCCGGCCACCCGCGTCGCTGTGCCTTTCCCTTAATCAAATCCAGCGGATATTTTTGACGTCCGCAAGGACAAAGTCTCGCCATTTTCTCCTACGTTTTGGTTTTTTCGTTTTCTTTTTCTTTCTCGCTTTCTCTCTCCTCCTCCTCTTCTTCTCCACAGAGGCGAAAACAAAATCCCATCGCGAAGGCGAGAGAGAGGAAAAAAAGTGGGGGCGCGAGTTTTTTTTTATTGTGTAAATTTGGCCCATGGCGGCGGCGGCGGCGGGGCTAAACCCTAGCCGGAGTTGAGGTGGTGGGAGTGGGAGTGGTCGTTGTGGTCGGGAAGTGGCGGCGCCGGTGGTCGGCGGCGATTTGGCGGCCGGCCGAGCTCCGGATCGCCGGATTCGGGGCGGGGACGAGAGTGCGTGGAGTTGTGTGGGTGTGCTTGTGTTGTGTCGTGTTGTTGGTGGTGAGGTGTGGTGGCTTGCTGCTGCTGCTTCTGCTGCTTCTTGTGCTTAATTTTGCTCGGGTTCGTGGGGTTGGGAGGCGAGGGATGCGATCTGGGAGGTGTTCGGGAGCTCGGCTTTGCTTAATTCCGCTGCTGGTTTGCGGTGGCGCGCGCGCTTCTTCTTTTTGGGGTGGATTTGGTGGTGTTTTTGCTGCCCTCGTTGTTGCGGGTGGATTTCCTGAGGGAAATCTTGGGGATGACTGCTCGTTCTTGCTCAATTCCGGTGGATCTTACGGTGGAAGGATGGCGAGCTGAGTGAACGCGCGCGCGATCTTGCAGCGGTTTGTGCGGAGCTTCGGAGCACTTTGTCATTGCCGGCAAGGATGATGCCGTCGGGGCCTCTGAACCCGATGGGTCCCGGGCAGCCGGTCGGCGCTGCCTCGCTGCTCCGGACGAGCTCCAGCCTGCTCAGCGGCGGCCAGCAGGGGATGGGCAGTGGCGGAGGCATGCTTCCTTCGCAGTCGCCCTTCTCGTCCCTCGTGTCGCCGCGCACGCAGTTTGGTGCTAATGGCCTGCTGGGAGGTGGCTCCAATGTCTCCTCCCTGCTTAACCGGCCGTTTGGGAATGGGGGACATATGCCCGGTCCGGGGTCGATGCCAGGTGGTGGTGGGCTTCCAATGAATACCCTCCAGCAGCATAGAGGAGGGCTTGATGGTGCTGGCGATTTGGTTGGCACGGGAGGTTCTGATCCTCTCTCGTTCCCTTCATCATCACAAGTTAGTTTGGGCAATCAGCTGGGTTCAGATAATCTGCATCCACCACCGCAACATCAGCAACAACAACAGCAGCTGGATGCTATGCAGGACTTGCAGCAGCAGCAACTGCCAATGTCTTACAACCAACAACAGTTGCCACCGCAACCGCCACAGCAGCCGCAGGCTACAGTGAAGTTGGAGAATGGTGGTAGCACAGGTGGGGTCAAATTGGAACCGCAGATGGGGCAGCCTGACCAGAACAGCTCAGCCCAGATGATGCACAATGCTGGCAATGTTAAAATTGAGTCACAGCAGTTGCACGCTTTGAGGAGTTTGGGTGTGGTGAAGATGGAGCAGCAGAGTTCAGACCCATCAGCATTCCTGCAACAGCAACAGCAGCAGCAACATTTGCTGCAGCTGACAAAGCAGAACCCTCAAGCTGCTGCAGCTGCTCAACTGAGCCTTTTGCAACAGCAACGGATATTGCAAATGCAGCAGCAACAGCAGCAACAACAACAGATTCTAAAGAATCTGCCTTTGCAGAGAAATCAATTACAACAGCAACAACAGCAGCAGCAGCAACAGCAGCAGCTACTTCGCCAACAGAGTCTAAACATGAGAACTCCAGGAAAGTCGGCCCCTTATGAGCCAGGAACCTGTGCAAAGAGATTGACCCATTACATGTATCATCAACAGAACAGGCCACAGGTAATTTTTTGGCTTATTTCAAACAAGTAATTTAGTGTTAAGTGAAGGCCATGCGCTACAGTTTAGTGTCTCTACTTGGTCCTTTTGATGCAGGATAACAATATTGAGTACTGGAGAAATTTTGTCAATGAGTATTTCTCTCCAAATGCTAAAAAGAGGTGGTGTGTATCTCTCTATGGAAGTGGTCGTCAAACTACTGGAGTTTTCCCTCAGGTTTGATGAGCTGTTGCCGACTTGCCATTTTTTAATCTAGAATATAGATTTTCTTCTTCATATATTTTATTTATGCAAATTCTGGTCTGTTATTTAATTGGTGGATGCAGAGTAGTGACAGTGCCTCACATTTTTAATTTCCTTTCAAATTGTTAGTTAAAGTTTTCGATATTTGCCCTTGTAGGATGTATGGCATTGTGAGATATGCAATCGGAAGCCTGGGCGAGGCTTTGGTAAGCATCATTTTAATTTGCACATGTTTCACTGTCAATCTGTTTTTACATCCACTTTATGGACTTCCTTTACAGAGACCACCGTTGAGGTGTTACCACGGTTGTGCCAAATCAAATATGCCAGTGGTACATTGGAAGAATTACTATATGTTGACATGCCACGTGAATCACAGAATGCCTCTGGTCAGATTGTTTTGGACTATACCAAAGCAATCCAGGAAAGTGTCTTTGAGCAATTGCGTGTGGTACGCGAAGGACATCTAAGGATAGTTTTTAATCCAGATCTCAAGGTATTATATTTTTGATTTATTATTTGTCTTTTTTTTTGTCACTGGTGGGCCTTTAAAATTAGTTGTATAATAAACGGTGCCTTTTGGACTAAAGCATGTTTCCTTTTCTTGAAGATCGCATCTTGGGAGTTTTGTGCTAGGCGTCATGAGGAACTTATTCCACGGAGATCAATAATACCACAGGTATTTAGCCCTATGGCTGTATAGAGATTTTTATTCAAGTCAGATGTCTCATTTCTATATTCTGATTTTTGGGCAAAACGGGAAAGGGTTTAATATATTTTGTGACCCTTGGTGTTTCTATGCAGGTTAGTCAACTGGGTGCAGTTGTGCAAAAGTACCAGAGTGCTGTTCAAAATTCGACAAATTTGTCAACTCAAGACATGCAGAATAATTGCAACTCGTAAGGAGACCGTCTCTGATGCACTCAATACTTTCCATCTTCAGTTTATTGCAAAATCATTAATGCTTTATCCACCTTGTTCCGACATGCATATTTTTGTGTTCTTTTGAAATTTATCTTATTTGCAAAGAAGCTAGCGTGTCTACTAGTGTAAATACTTTTGTTAATTCTGTGTAGCTAGTTCAAGCTGTCTTCCAAAATGGGACGTAGTATCTGTGTCATCCTTAGAGTTCAGGGCCAAGCTGTATAAATAGTTAAATACTAGTATCCGTAGCCTAACCTTTGGATTCTATGGCTGTTGTGGCTGATTTGGTTAGCATATGACCTTTGACAACCATACCATATCAGCAGGATTTAGGCCACGCAGTGATGGAAGTGTTAGTGTTGCTTGCGGATCGGTCTCTACAGCATTAACTGGTGTTAGGATTGCATTCCTGTTAGAATTATTTATTACCTCTTTCGAGACCTCTTTCAAGATGGGGTGATGTTGCGCTTGAGGATACATGATGTAACAATAGGTACTGTATTGAGATGATGATTCTGAGTATTTGTTTTACAGTAATATGCGAATGAGAATGTTGTTAGCTTGACATAATCCTTCCAAATGTCACCCCAACAGTTTACATTTGGCGTCGTAGTCATAGCACTAGATAGATTTGCACTATATAATGGATGTACATGAATTTTCAGTTAGAGGTCAAATGGTAGTGTGAGGGCATCCACAATGTGGAAGAACTCCGATTCGGGTCCTCTTTGTACCCTGCCAGTTACCTTATCTTTTGCATTCTGGTTCGATGGCTATATCCCCCACGAGAAAATTGACATTATGCCATTGTCAAAGTGGGTTTCGCTGGAACGCCATCCCGCAAATGGGTTTCGTTAAAATGCCATTCTCAAATAGAGCAACACGCCACAATGCCATTTCTTCCATTTCTGTGGCCACCGTCAGCAATGGGCCGCCATTACTGAGCTCCGGCCACCGCGCATCAGGAAGGATGGGACCAACGCCGTTGCACACACCACCGCACTCGCCCGATGAGGACAGCTGGCGGCAGAGCTCCATGAGGATATTTGCGCACGAGCATGACGAGGTTGGTGGCGTGCAACAGAGCTGGAGGAGGCCACCGCTGCTCGAGGAGGCTGCGGTGGCGCTGAAGGAGGCCGCTAGTGCGAGAGCTTGAGGAGGACACCGGCACGGAAGCTGGACAAGGCTGGTGATACGGGCGGCGATGCAGGAGCTCGAGTTGTTCTCCTCTATTTCTGCCTCAATCCATGGCAGGGGCAATTTCATCCATTGAAGTTGCAAAAGAGGGCAAAATTAAACAAATGAATTAAAAAGGGACGAAATGGCATTCTAGCATGTAGCCACTATTTGAGAGTGGCATTTTAACGAAGCCCACTTAAGAGATGCCATTTCAGTGAAACCCACTTTTGAGGATGGCATGTATTCAATTTTCTCATTGCCCACAGACTTGTCTCTTGGCTTGATGCTGCCACCAGTCAGCTTGAGAAAACGGAGCAGCAGCAGCAGCAGCATGTGAAGAGGTGTTGAGAGTCCGAGAAATACATAGGATCATGAGATCAGGACTTCAGGAGAAAATGAGGCAAAGAGGATGAGCTCCTGGGTTCACTTGAGAGGAGATGGCTGTTGATCTGGTTTGGGGGCATGATTTAGGGAAGGAGGGAGAGGGTGGAGATATGGGCTTGTAGATTGTGTGGCTGAGTGGTTACTAGTAGTAGGCTGCCCTGAGTAGGTGTGAAAATAATTCTCCAAGACCAAGTCTCTGTTTAGACCGTCCTCAAAACATGACAGGTAGACATAACTGCCATCTACAAGTAGTTAATTATAGAGTACGTTAGAGCTTTGAGTAGGGTCTAAACAGAGACCTGGTCTCATAGGATTATTGGTGTAGCGGGCTATTTTTCCTTTTAATTGTTCTTTTTACTACTGCTAATTGCTGACTAGGCACCGCCTAGTGTCCAAGTGCCCCCAAAGTGCCAAAACACACAGTGCTGTGAATGGCGTGAGGCCTTAAATATGTGGTATTCTGGTCCACTGATTGAGTTCCACATGGCACGGTAGGTTTATACTGTACTCTGTGGTGTATGCAGTCCTGCATGTAATTCTCTACTGAACTACATGCATTCCCCCGAGGTATTTCAATTAAGACGCACCTGAAACTGGGGCCAAGGAAGTCCACGGAAGAAGGTCCTACATGCATACAGGCATACAGCCTTTCTGCATGTAGTAGATGGAATTTTACTTATTTGAAACATTCTATGGAAATTTCATTTATTTCTTTTTCTAATTGGATCTCTCAGACAAATTATGCCTGATAATAAAGTTACTATTGAGGAACACTTACAATGGTCTAGTTAGAAGGCAAGTTATAGCAGCATTATCCAAGACTAGTGTAACATGTGGAATTAACATATTTTGTGTTACATATTCTGCATGTTTGACATGTGCATTAACCCATAAAGGTGAAATATCTATTAAAATATATAGTTGAGACTACAGAATGAGATGTTTTAAAAACATACAACATTCTTTTAATGCCACTGTAGTGTGCGAAGGCGTTACGCAAAACAAAGGTGTGGGAATAACCACTGAATTTTGAAGGTTTGCCACCCAGTGATTTTGGTTTAGTTTATCTCACTGACCATTTGCCCCCTAAAAGGTTAAGCTTCCACGGGAACACTGGCCATTTATTCACATCCAGGTTCATCTTAGGCCTACGATGTGGATGGTTAGGTGAAGTTGGGATGTGTATACAGAAAAAATATCAGCGCAAAGGATTCTGGACCTATGGGTGTATGGCTATCTTATTGTTCTAGCACCGTGTGTTCTTATTCTGTTAGGGAAGATAAATAATTTATGTATACTTAGATGTCATGCATTTATTCTCCATAAAAGGTGACCTTAATCCATTTCTGAGATAAAAAATTACATAAAAATGTTGTTGCTACAGAAGGTAGCATTTTAGCTAGTAAGGGATCCTGGAGACTCGGATTACACATATGATGCTGCATATTATGGTGGCATGCTCAAGCAGACGTTTCACATGTATTCTGTTTATCATCTGCTTATTTCTTTCTGTAGAGCTCACTATATATTGACAAAAAAATACTATTGTTATCTTTTTAAGGATAGATCAAATAGTTAAGTCCTTGAAAAAGAGGTGGTGATGGTGTGTGGTCTACAACTTTTCCCTCAATTCAGATCTTTCAAGTGTGCATTACTTAAAGGATCCTTTTGCATTTGAGGATTGTTTTATTGCTTTTTTCCCTTTAGTACCTTTGATATGTTTGCTTAAGTACACTATTTTGCTTTAATAAATTTTATGTCGTAGAATAACCTACTTATGAGGGTAGAACAATGTGTGCTTTTCAGTGCTCACTTCCCTTGCTGACCATTTCTTTTCTTTAAATTACTGTTGTTTATGTATCAACTTTTATTGATTTTGTTTTGTTGTTTGATTCTTTTTTTGAGAGAATTGACATTTGAGTTCTGCAAATTGTACTTATATTTCAATCTTTTACCATTAGGTTTGTTGCATGTGCCCGCCAATTGGCTAAAGCACTGGAGGTGCCTTTGGTTAATGATCTGGGATACACAAAACGATATGTGCGCTGCCTTCAGGTACACTTTTACATGAATCTGTTTCTATCACCTGTTCTGGGTTTCTACATCCAACAAATTTAGATCATTGTCATATGCAAAAGTCGGCACTTTGTACATAGGACTGTTATTATTCTTTGTTGTGGGCTTTTGGCACCTGTTGCCATCCTCTATTTCGTTAAAACTATTTTATCTGACCTATTATTTTGTAATCTGAAACATTGATACTTCCAGATTGCCGAGGTGGTAAACTGTATGAAAGATTTGATTGATTACAGCAGACAAAATGGATCTGGACCAATTGGTACGTCATTTTCATCTTCTGTTTACTGTGCAGTCTCATCTGATCTCACGTCATCTTTAGCATTAAGTAATCTTCACATATTATATGCTCACTTGTACTTCTACAACTCCTCCGTTTGTTTTCTTTTGATTGTACATTCTATTCACCATTTTTTATAAAGACAAGTTTCCAGGCTGTACAATTTTTGTTCATTCCCCCAAATTCAGTAGTGTACTAGTTAATAAGGAAATAGAGCATGCAATACATGTTCAGATGAGTAACATGCTGTTATTGATCTGTCACAACTTTCAACCAGCGACTAATAACATGTGTTTCAAATGAGACAGTTGGTAGAGGGTTGGTTTCCTGTATTTTCTAGTTGCGTTTTCGCCAGATATTTATTTCATTTGTTTTTGTTTATTCAACCTCCATAATATACTTAGAATGAACTTATTCTGAGATACCCTTGCCGATTTTTATCCCTAGCCAAAGAACATGGTAGTCTGTTGCTAGTGTTAACTGTATTTTACAGCATTATTAATGTTACCATTTGTTGATTTGTGCATATTTAACACCACGCTGCTATTATTTGTTTCAGCTAGTTTGCATAGCTTTCCTCGGAGGACTTCATCAGGGATCAGCCCTCACCAGTCACAGCAGCAACAGCCTGAAGAGCAGCAATCTATCCCGCAGAGTTCAAACCAAAGTGGTCAAAATGCTGCTCCCATGACTGGTGTGCAGGCTTCTGCCTCTGCGAATGCAGATGTGACATCAAATAATTCTCTCAGCTGTGCACCCTCAACGTCTGCACCATCACCATCTGTTGTTGGGCTCCTCCATGGTTCAATGAACTCTAGACAAGATCATCCAATGAGCAGTGCTAATGGTCCATATACCAGTGGAAACAATGCTGCAATTCCCAAAGTGAACTCGACAAGCTCACTGCAGTCAAATCCATCTACCTCTTTTCCTTCACCGGTGCCAACAACATCCAATAACAACATGATGCCTGCCCCTCAGAACACAAACCAACTCAGCTCCCCAACCACATCATCAAACCTACCGCCAATGCAGCCACCTGCTACTCGGCCTCAGGAGCCTGAGCCAAATGAGTCCCAAAGCTCAGTTCAGAGAATATTGCAACAGATGATGATGTCACCGCAGATGAATGGTGTTGGCCAGCTTGGGAATGACATGAAAAGACCAAATGGACTTGCATCTAGTGTTAACGGAGTTAATTGTTTAGTTGGTAACGCTGTTACAAATAACTCAGGAATGGGAGGAATGGGGTTTGGGGCCATGGGCGGGGTTGGTCCAAATCATGCAGCTAGTGGATTGAGAACTGCAATGGCGAACAATGTGATGGCAATTAGTGGTAGGATGGGGATGAATCACAGTGCACATGACCTATCACAGTTGGTTCAGCTACAGCAGCAACAGCAACAGCAACAGCAACATCAACAGCAGCAGCAGCACCAGCATGACATAGGAAACCAACTGTTGAGTGAACTTAGAGCAGCAAACAGCTTCAATAACCTTCAGTATGACTGGAAACCATCTCAATAAAGATAGAACATTACAACTTCGACAACGCGGCTGCTCTCACTGGCCCCACTGCTTATGGAGCATCAGTAAGAGTGCCAACACCTCGAACTGTGTCAAAGCATTTGGCCTTTGCAATAATGCTGTCATGAGAAAAGGAATCATTCGCGACAGCAAAGCATCTGAGCCCTGTCAACTGTATGTTGTAACTGTTCGTTTAGCTGCGTGTGTGTTGTGCAACTATGGCATTTTGCTGCCTGCTTCAGTTGTCTTACCAGAAGATAGAGTTAAAAGGATTAGAGCCTTGCCTGCACCTGCCGCCATCCTTGATGGTACGGTGTTACTTCTTACCCAGAAAAGAGGTTTTCCCTCTCTTTTTTTCCATGTCAGATGACATCCGATATGTAATTTATCATCCCCTCCGCCTTCTGCCCTTAGCAAGCATATGTTCTGGTATCTTTCTTTGCCTGAGGATTCTCTCTTTGTAGCCTTGCTTGACTTTGTATAAGCTGCCATAATTTAGTAGTGGAAAAGGTATCAGGAATGTTTTCGTAGGCTTGTCACGAGATCTGACTGGCAAGAAAACTGGCATTCTTTCTTTTACCGAAAGATTTCAACCATTGTGGTGGAGATTTTTCTTGAAATATTCAGGTTGGCCTGCATATGCTGTCCATCTGGTTTCTGTTGCTGCCATAGAGTTGCTCGTTACAATGAAACCCTGCATAAGGGGCTTTCATACTGTCATTACAATGAAGGTCATCTGTGTGTAAAATGCAAGATTTGCCAGGTCAGAATGTATTTTGGCTGACGGATTTCAAGTGCTGATGAATTTTGCTGACATGTAGTTACTGCACCTCGTTTGGTTCAGATAAAATGTTAACTACGTAGTGAGTTAACAAAGTTACAATATCAGCATGAACAGGATGGCGGCTTTGCTGATCATGCGAAGATAAATCTGCTGTGTCTGATTCACAGTTATAAAACCTGGTTTTTGTTGGGGGTTTGGACCTGTCAATCCTGCTTATGTTTATGACAATGGCTGTACGACCAGTTTTTCTAGTAGAAAAACCTACTAAATCAATAATAAACGAGAGTTTGGCAAGGTTCTGAAAAGACACAGAAAAAACAGTTTGGGGAACCGAGAATGCTCAGCATTATATGATCCAAAGAAAAATGTTGCCAAGGTTTAAGCTAGAAGTAACACCAAAAATACATAATAAAAATAATGTGGAAGAGCATGATATTCCATATTCTGGTTGCAAAACTGCCCAAACCTATCAAATAGTAGCAAAATGAAAAACAATTTTTAAAATTCGTGAAAGGGAAAAAAAATTCCCCCTAAAATCAAATGGGGATTGGACCAAAGTTGGACAAAAAGTAGACAATTTTACATGGCCAGGTCTACAAGCTCACAAAGAACACCCGAAATAATTTCTTTCACATGTAACCCCATAAGTGATCAGGTTCGTAGTACTAATTTTGCAGAGTCTATTCAAAGTTGTCTGCAAATAATAAATAAAAAATGATGCACTCTTCATGAAAATTGCCCAACTTCTAGTAGTATGAGTAGTTGTGATGAACAGGAGAAGCAGCACACCTAGATCACAAGAGAGAGATTGGTCGAGGTCTAGATTGCGCTTGTCTCGGCTCCATGTTGCCTCCACTCGGCTTGCAGAGATCGGCGGCTCGGTGGATTGATCGACCGGGGGGGAGGAGGTTGAAGAAGGAAGGAGAGAGCGACATGCGGGACCATGGTCTTTTCATTTATTTTTGTATTCTGACTACACTACCTTATAAGCGCCACGTTGACAGAAACAAGAGCATAAACCATCCGGTGGGTAAACTGCACGGTATTGAAAGTTCGAGATACAAAATATCCGGTTTAAAGTTTGATGGTGTATTTTAGACAAAGGGAAGAGTTAACACTGCTGGGGAACCCATCTAGGAACCCATCCTTAGTTCTGGTTTGCAACCCTTTTAGTTTTGGGTATGCAACCGGGAATAACAATCCGAGACTAAAATGAGTCCCAATTAAAATAACCAGGACTAAAAAATTTATCTTTAATCGGTACTAAAGATGGTAGCACTAACCACATGATGCTACCATCTTTTGTACCGGTTGGTAAAGCAATCGGGACTAAAGATAAACATTTTTGGTCCCGGTTGAAATAACCGGACTAAAAATTCATCTTTAGTCGGTACTAAAGATAGTAGCTCCATCCACATGACACTACCATCTTTAGTACCGGTATGTTTTTTTTTCAAAATGTTTATATTGCTTGCTGCATGTTTATATATGCATATATATGTGTGTATATATATTCATGTATATATAGATATAAATACATAAATATAGAAGTAATATATATTTGTATAGCATCATATATATACAATTGCTAGTATATATTACTTATGTACAATGAAAATTTACTTATAAACATATACAATCGTTGTTAATTTTTAATGTTTCATTATATATTACAAATTAGGACAAGTCATCTCGAGGAATAGGTCTTCTGTCGTCGTGGAATTCTCAATCTCATCCATAACAAATCCCTTCAGTTATTCTTAAACAACCTTTATGTAATCCGTCTGGGGGAGTTGGTCTTTCATCCACGTAATCTATCATTTTCAAAACTTTGATGATGCTAGACGAGGTGAAATAGACCGCCTGGTACTTGCAACTACTTGCGGCATTGAAGACGAAGGAGACTATGTAGGCGGCGGAGACGGTGTAGGCGACGGAGACCGCGGTTGCAGAGGAGCGAGGTGGAGGGAGAACGGCCGGCGTGGCGCCGGAGGAGAGAGAGGTGGAGGGGGAGAGATGGCGGCCGAACCTTGAAGGTGACAAAACGATGAGGGCAGTGGCGACGGTGAAGGCGGCGACGGCGACGACGACGGCAGCGGCGACGGGAGATCGATGACGACGATGGTGGCGGCGATGGGAGATCGACGACGATGACGACAATGGCAGTGGCAGCAGTGAGGGTGACGATGACGACGAGGACGGTAGTGGCGACGGTGAGGGCGACGACGACGGTGGTGGCAACGGCGGGAGATGGAAGACGATGGAGATCGGCGTGGCGACGAGAGATGAGGTTGAAAACTGCTAAGTGTGGAGATCGGAGAAGACGATGCATCCCATATATATGCAAATTTCTTTAGTCGGAACCAACCAGGACTAAAGATAGCTTTAGTCTCGGTTGTGGTCAACAACCGGGACTAAAGATCCTATCTTCAGTCTCGATTGTTTTCATCAACTGGGAATAAAGATATTTTTAGTCCCGGCTGATATACCACTGGACTAAAGATCATTTCCTGCTATTTCTAAATTTTCTTTGTCCTGACTTTGGATAACAACCGGGACTAAAAACTTAAAAAAGTTAACCGTGGCCAAATTAATTTCATTAAAAGTAGGTTTAAAACAGTAGTAATTAACTTTAGCACAATAAACTACATTAAAAATATAATTAGCCCATTTGAAAATAACAAAAAAAAATTCAAATAGTTTAAAACTGTTATAAAATTTTAAAAATCATAAAAAATTAGCCCATGCACGATTAAGTGCATTAAAATAAAGTCATAAAATAATAAAAACATTTAAAATATGTTAAAAAATTTTATAAAATTTTAAAAATCATATATAATTAACCCATGACCGATTAAGTGCATTAAAAATAAAAAAAGTCATAAAAATAATGATAAAACAGTTAAAATATTTTAAAAATTGTTATAAAATTTTAAAAATCATATATAATTAGCCCATGCCTGATTAAGTGCATTAAAAATAAAATAAAGTCATAAAAATAATAAGAAAACATTTAAAATATGTTAAAATTTACTATAAAATTTCAAAAATCATATATATAATTAACCCATGACCGATTGAGTGCATCAAAAATAAAATAAAGTCATAAAAATAATGATAAAACATTTAAATTATGTTGAAAATTGTTATAAAATTTTAAAAATCGTATATAATTAACCCATACCCGATTAAGTGCATTAAAAATAAAGTAAAATCATCAAAATAAGGAGAATATATTAAAAATTAATTGAAACAGATGTACCTTCAATACATTAAAAATAATTTACATCATCCATACACCAACCTACACCAACCTAGGTCAATTATAAATCAATTGAAACAGAGGGATCTTCAATACATTAAAAATAATTTACAACATGATGGTTGACCTAATGTACTTTTTCTTAACGAATGTTGCTTCGCTGTGATCGTTGTGTGAGTAATGAGTGTCCTCGTTTGATAGGAGGATACTCGAGTCGACCGACACAGTGAACAGAGGTTGCCCGTCAAACTGATCGTAATCTTTGTCAGTTTTATCCTCGACTCCAACGATTTTTTTTTTCGTGGGAGAACCTGTTAACGCCAGAATTTGGTAAGCCCCAAAGTCATCATCGGCCTAGTTTGTGTATCGGCTCAGAGTAAATATCGGCCTCAAAGTCTGTATCAGCTTCGGAGGTCTACAAGCGGCCGATAGGAGTTATCCATATTTTCAGCAGTCGAATTCTTGTTAGATTCGGGAAGATCTTATCCAGAGAAGACCGAGTTCAAGAAGGATGCGGCTTGTATCTCTTAATTAGGAAGAGTTTGTTAGTTTTCTGTTTTATCTTTAGGAAAGTTTGAGTCGTAATCTGTTAGGATCTTTGTTAGTTTATGGGTATAAATATGTAAGCCCAAGGTTCATGTAAAATAATCTCACGATCAATCAACTACGGCGCATCGCCACCTTTTTTACTTTCGTCTTCTCCGGCGAGTTCATGCCCTTCTCGCGAGGGGCAAGTCTCGTTATGGTTGCCTGCGCTGTCGGGGCTAGGGCTTCGACGTTCTGATCTCGTCAACGTAAGCACCTACTATCATATATCTTAGTCAATCTGGTTTGGCGTCTCGATTTAATCATATCAGCCGAGATTCGTTTTAGGGTTTATGCCGGTATCGACTGAATTGCCTTGCTAGATTAGATTGGCTAAGATATCCACCACCCTGAAAATCAGTCAAGAGCTTGATTGTCTAGATCTTGTGTTTCTTTTCATACTTAGTGCTGCATCAGTTCGGTTTGACCTACTAAGTCGTGATTAGAACCGTAATCTCTAGCCTGCTTGTTGGCTGCCAATAAGGGTTTCATCGAGGTTTCAGCCGATGAGTTATCTGGACGTTGCATCGGCCCAAGGGTTTTACATATAGATTGGATCTGGCCGATGACAACAGAGTATTTATTGTGTATCTACTTATTGAGAGTTTATGCCATCGGACCTTCGGCCGATGTGTGCTTTAATCTTCAGATCAATGTTTATTTTATATTTGGATTATGCTATATCACATTGCTACATCATCATGTTATCGTCAGCCGATCGCCTCTATATAAATGTTTGCTTAGTACACAGCTAATGGTTCGAAACCCTAACTACATCGGCTGGTACCAGCATCGGCTAGGACTGTGCCATTGGCCCATCGGCTGATCGGTTGTTTTGGTTATCGGCCTATCAGCCGATACGTTTTTGCCCAATCGGCCTATCGGCCGATAGACCTTCTGTTCTGCTATTTTACATACCTTGTCAGTGGAAGGATCAAATTGACTGGCACGCCCGCGCTTCATCAATTTTAGGACCTGCACTGGAGCTAAGCAGATCTCCCAGGCCTTCGTGTGTCCGCACGCCGGATCTACATCGGCGGTACGGATTTGGCGTCAACAGAACCACGTGGCGCTTTGGTTCGTCGGGCCTTTTCCCCTTCTTTGGTTTGCTAGACATGTCCTTCCAGTAGAAAACTTGCGTTACATCATTGGCTAGGACGAATGGTTCGTCTGAGTATTCAACCTTGGTAAGGTCAACTGTTGTCATCCCACAGTCATCAACCGTAACGCCTCCACCAGTCAGCCTAACCCATTAGCACCGAAACAGAGGGACCTTTAGAGGTCCATAGTCGAGTTCCCATATCTCGTCGCTGACACCGTAATACGTGCTAGTTGTCTCATCATATCTCATGGCATCGATACGAACAACACTGTTCTAATTCGTGCTCTTTTTGTGTTGGACTCCTGTGTAAAATATATACCCGTTGATCTTATATCCTTGGAATGTCGAGATTGACCAAGATGGTCCCCTCGCCAAGAAGGCTAGTTGTTGGTCAATCGTTTCGTTACCCATGAGATGTTGTCGCAACCATGCAGGAAAAGTATCAATATGATGACGTGTAATTCAGGCATCGGACTTACTGATGTTTTTGGAGCAAACAACCGCTAAGTGCTCCTCAATGTAAGGAGCCACCAACGAAGATTGTTGCAAAACCGTGAAATGTGCTTTACGGAATAAATCGTTGTCTATAGTCATTATTGCTTTCCTTCAAAGAGTCTCCTTTTCTCGTAGTCTCTCCTCGTAGCTTGACTCGGGGACCCCGATTGGACGAAGGTCTTCAATAAATTCTACGCAAAACTCAATAATCTCCTCTGTTCCATACCCCTTGGCAATGCTTTCTTTTGGACGAGAACGATTACGAACATACTTCTTTAAAACGCCTATGTACCTCTTGAAAGGGAACATGTTGTGTAGGTACACGGGACGGAGAATACCGATCTCTTTGACAAGGTGACATAGAAGATGTGTCATTATATTGAAGAAGGATGGTGGAAAGATCATCTCAAAGCTGACAAGAAATTGCACCACGTCATTTTATAGGGCTGTTAATCTGTCTGGATCGATGATCTTCTGTGAAATTGCGTTCAGAAAAGCACATAGCTTTGTTATTGTTACCTGGATATTATCAGGAAGGATACCCTGAATAATAACAGGAAGCAGTTGTGTCATCAACACGTGGTAGTCATGAGACTTTAGGTTTGTGAATTTCTTCTCTTTCATGCTTATTATTCCCATTATATTCGAGGAGTATCCAGGCGGTACCTTCTCTGCCTTACTCAAAGTGTAGCTGGCTGGACTAATGTAATGGCTTCCTTTCTCCTTCGGTTTCAGTTGAAAGCCGTCGTGTTGTTTCATATGCTTCAGATCATTACGTGCTTCAAGTGTATCTTTCAACTTCCCATATACACCAAGGAAGCCTAGCAGGTTGACGCAAAAGTTCTTAGTTAGGTGCATCACGTCGATTACGTGGCGGATGTCTAAGACTTCCCAATAGGGTAACTCCCAAAAAATAGACTTCTTCTTCCACATCGCTGCGTGACCATCTTCACTTGCTATAGGTTGGCTGTCAGGTCCCTTTCCAAATAATACTTTCAGATCTTTCACCATAGCAAACACGGTTTTTCTGTTACGATGTTTAGGCTTAGTATGGTAGTCTGCCTTCTCTTCAAAATGTTTGCCTTTCTTTCGTACAGGGTGGCTTGCAACAAAAATCGACGATGGCTTATGTACACAACATTCCTACAATGTTTCAAATACGTACTGCTAGTATCATCCATACAGTCGTGCAAGCCTTATACCCCTTGTTTGATTGTCCGGATAGGTTACTAACTGCAGGCCAATCGTTAATGGTTACAAACAATAACATTCGTAGGTTAAATTGCTCCTGTTTGTCCTCATTCCACACAGGAACACCTTATTTCTTCCACAACAGTTTCAGATCTTCAACCAATGGTCTTAAGTATACATCAATGTCGTTACCAGGTTGCTTTGGGTCTTGAATAATAATCGGCATCATGATCTACTTCTGCTTCATGCATAACCAAGGGGGATGGTTGTAGATACACATGCTCACAGGCCAAGTGCTATGACCGCTACTCATCTCTCCAAATGGATAAATGTCATCCATACTTAAACCAAACCTTATGTTCCGTGCATCCTTTCTGAAGTCTTGAAATGTTCTGTCGATATTTCACCACTGCGACTCATCGGCGGGGTGTCTCAGCATCCCGTCTTGTTTACGTTCTTCTACGTGCCAGCGCATCATTCTAACATGCGCTTTGTTCCTGAACAAACGCCTCAGCAGTGATATTATAGGGAAATACCACATCACCTTAGCAGGAACTCTCTTCTTTGAAGGTTGTCCGTCAACATCACCTAGGTCATCTCGTCTAATCTTATATTGTAGTGACTTACAAACCGGGCATGCTTCTAGGTTCTCGTACTCTTCAACCGTGATAGAGAATACAATCATTCGGACTTGCGTGTATCTTCTAGACTTCCAGTCCTAGAGGACAGACTACCTTCTTAGCTTCGTACATTGTTTTGGGCAATTCGTCCCTCGGGAAGAATATTCTTTACGAGTTTCAATAACTCACCAAATGTCTTGTGAGTCACATCATTTTTTGTCTTCCATTGCAAGAATTTCAGCATGGTACCCAAATTTTTGTGCCGCTGTTCGCAACCTGGGTACAAGGACGTTTTGTGGTCCGCTAACATCCGCTTCAATTTCTGGATCTCCTTTTCACTTTCGCAATCCTTCTTTATGTCCCACAACATCTGACCAAGATCATCCACTCCGTCGTTTTCTTCAATAGCTCTGTTCGTCTCGCCTGTTGTATTTTCTGCAAATCCATCGTATTAAGCCCAGTCCGGAATGTTGTCGTCTTCTTCTTCATCTTCTTTCATTGCAACCCCTGACTTTCTGTGTGAGGTCCAACAATTATAGTTAGGCATAAATCCCGACTCCAACAAGTAGATATGAAGAGTTCTTGATGTAGAATATTCATTCTGGTTTTTGCACTTTTTGCATGGACAACTTATAAAACCCTTAGGCTTATGGGCATTGACCACACTCAGAAAATAATGCACGCCATCAATAAACTCCTTCGACCGTCAGTCCGCGGTGTACATCCATTGCCGATTCATCTATATCAGGAGATAACAAATGTAAAGAAAGTCCACGAAAGTGAAACTACTTAAATAATCATATAATAATTTAAAATATCATGATTAAACTGAAAACCGATGGTTTTAATGAATTCTTCTTATTTCTAACGATTTTATATTTATAAATTCAAGAAGTTTTAAAAAATGTTAAATATATTTTTTCATGTATTATCCTTATTTTAATTATTTTTAATAGTTTTTTTAAAATTTAAAACATATTTTTAATGCATTCTAGTTATTTCTAACTATTTTAATGATTTTTAAATGAATTTAGTTTTCTACTCTTTTATCTTCATTTTCTATACTATTCCTTTGTTGTCCTTTTTTTAATTATTTTTATCCAAATGTTTTTAATTTTTTGAAATACCCGAATTTTCCCTAAACAATTTCTCTCATTTTTTCCATATATCTTTTTAGAGAGAATAATATATAGAAACATAGCTATAAATATAAAATGTTCACCATACATTAATAGAGGATGACCTTTTAGATTCCTCCGATTTGTATAATATCACCAAAATATTTTCACAACAAATTTTGGCAGCACCTCCCTTCCTCCTCCTTTCACTTTGTAACAATGGCTCAGGCTAGAGGAGAAAGAAAACTATATGAAGGACATGATTTTTAGTACCAATTGATGGCACCAAATGGTACTAAAGTATTGATCTTTAGTACCAGTTGATGACACCAACCGATACTAAAGATCTCGATGGGCCTGACAACGTCTGACAAAAAGTGAACCCGTGCTAAAAATGATACTAAAGATAGCAATGTGCCGTTGGTTATTTTAACCGGTGCTAAAGACCTTTTTTAGCACCGGTTCGTAAGAGATCTGAGATATTTGCTATTTTTGTCGATCGAGCAAAGATTGGTTGTCCAGTGATGTAAGGGTTGTAATTGGACTTATCCTTCACCACTCACCACCTCAATGGAGAGGTTAGCTGCGAGGATCTGTTGGGCCAGGTCAGCGAAACATAGGCCCATCGAGCTGGGAGTTGGGCCGTCCATTTTCAGCATGCTNCCCCCCCCCCCCCCCCCCCCCCCCCCCCCCCCCCCAAAAAAGGGCCTGACTTTGCCGCTTGCACTACTTGTCCCAAGCTGGACCTAGAGCTTAGGTCAACCTATTGTTAGTATTTATTTTATAAGGCATATTTTATTTTAGTTTTACAAAGTCAAAACATTCTTCAAGACCTCAACTTTGCAACCCGTCCTAAGTTGAAATGAATTAGACCGACTCGTATGAATGATGCCCAAAACTTGGATGAAAACGGTCGAAAACGGTATCATTTTTTTATGAATTTTATGGAAACGGTCATAAACGCTTGAACAAAATTTTATTTTTATAAATTTAACTATTTAGTGTCAGCTTCAAGGCTATGCTGACAAAAATTAGAAAAAACTAAACTTTTGAAACAGATATTATTATTATATTAACTTTATAAAAACGATATCGATACGGTTAGGAAATATTCGTATCATTTTCACCCCTACCCAAAATGGTAGAGAATTGAGATTTTGCAACCACAATCATCTGGTTCATGTTCATGCATATTAAACAAATTCTGCACATCTTAATCAACACCCTTTTTCCCAAACGAATTGTCCCCTGTAAACTAAGGCTGTGTTCTTATCAAAGGATTGTTTCAGCCAATTAGCTGCACGTAAAACAAGAAACGTAATTAGCATATCATTAATTGAGTATTAATTATTAAAAACTTAATAAATAAATTTATTTGATTTTTTAAAGCATCTTCTATATAAAATTTTTTTACATGGAATATATCATTTAACAGTTTGAAAAGCGTACTAACAGAAAACGAAAAGTTGAAACAGCTCCCTAGAGCATCACCAACAGAATGTGAATAATCCACCCCTAAAATTTTGTTTTTTGGTTTCCTAAACTAAAAATAGGAAGTGAAAAAATTGATCTCTCCAAAAGAAAATCTAAATTTAATTCCCAAAAATTAAAAGTGGGCCCTTCTGTTAAACTACCAATAGAAATCTTCCGTTTTCCTCCACCACCGCATGAAAAATCTCCAACTCCTCCTTGCCCCCATCGCGCAGGAAAGAAAAAAACTCACGGGAAAGAGAGATTGGGAACGGGAGATGCACCGTCGCTTCCCCTCAAATGAAGAGAGCGATGGATACGGTGAAGGAGTTTTCAAAATATTAGAATCAGGATAGGGTATCTGTTGAAGGTATTTTTTCTTCACGAAAATCCTAAAAAATCAGGATAGGGCACCGTTGGTGATGCTATTAGAATGCAGCCTAAAATCTGGTAAATTATTAAGTGCTCTGTAATATTGTAGCTTACTATTCATCATTTATAGAAAAGAAGTAGGACTAGTATTTAGTCTCGTCATGCGGGTCAATGAATCTGGGCTTAATTTGATCTTTGAACACATGGGACCGAGTTGAATCTTCAGAGAAAGAGAAAAAAAATATATAGCAGTTGGACAAATATGGAGGACTAATTCATCAGTCAAGATCATTCTTCTGAACATGGACTTTTTTCTATTTATATGTTGTTAGTTAATTTGGTAGCAGCCGTTGATCTTCTGAACAAATTAACAAACGGAACTTCTTAGGATTCCTTGAAAGGAGAAACGAAAAAAGAAAAGGCAAAAGCACCATGCGGTTTCAGTTGATCAGTCGCTGTTTTTGTGGTACACGTTTGCAATATGTTGTGGAGTCAGATTATTTTATTAAATTAAGAGGACCACAAAAGTTAAGAACCCTCACTAGCTACTGCTCTCTCCATCTAAAAAACTGTTAGTTCGAAGCTTGTTCCACAAAGACGCTCTCTCTAAAGTGGGTTTCAATAGATCTTTTTTGATAGTATTTTAATTTCTTTTATTGTTTTAGCTATCGAACCAATAGGTATTTTCTTCCTCCTCTTTGTTTTCTTCTCCTCTATTATATTTCTTCTTCGTATTAACGAAAATCATGAGAGTCTTTCAGTCTGTTGTGTAATTTACCTTTAACTAACTAAAACAACGGTATTTTAGAGACGGAGAGAATTTAGTTAACACCTTCCCTTTTCTTCTTTTGCTTTCATTTGCATATCAGGATTGTACCTGTTGATTATTAGCTAGCTCCTCCTATTTTTGTGTGTTTCGTAGCAAACAATGCTTGCCTGATATGTATATATCAGTACATGTGTGGAGCACATCATTTTCACTTAATTAATCGTAGATGTAAGCTATATTTGCAGTATTGATGCATGATGCATGTGCGTGTTTACTGTATTTAAGACAACCAATGAATAATAGCTAGATCAAAATTGTGCGACTGTTGCTCGAATAACTTTCGTCCTCGACCGACTCATCTAAAAGAGGCAACCTTTTGGAAGACACCATGACCCAGTTTTGGTTCAGATTCATAATCCCGGGATAGACTCATCTAATCCTAAATTCCTATATTATAAGACAAAAAAAGTACATCTTTACAATTATATATGTACTTTTGGTCAGTCTAATTTTCGTTCCTTAACTGTACAATTAGTTCAAAATCGAGTAGAAATTAACAGTCTTTATGTTTCAGAAAAATTATTAATCTATGGTGTATTTGGCAAAACTGAAAGTAACTTTCTCTTTGTGTGGAAATGTATCAACCTTTTTGAACCAAATCTGCAACCTTTTGCAATCAAACTATACAAAATACAAACCGATGCTTCACGTTGAGGCTTTTCTATTGGCCCAAGTTCTCAAGATACTTTGCAACTTTACTTGGTTAGCAAGGGACAAGAGAGTTGGCATGTGGTCTTAAACTCTTATTAGCTCACAATTAGAGCTAATGATCTAGTGAACACATTAGTTTTGTACCTGTGTACTACTCTACCTACCAACCAACATATGGCCTTAATTTGCTTTCGGCACAATTGACTCATGCTACTCATATTCTAAATTATATTATTATTAAGGTTGAAATCACCAAATGACCTTTGCTGGTCACTAGCCATCAAATGGATGGAACCTTCCAATGAAGATCAAACTGAGGATTCTGAATATATCCAATGAAAAGGATAGCATCCATCCATGCATGTAATTAAGGAAGAGGTTAGTTGGTGATTTAACTAGAGGTTCAAGTTAAACTATGTACGAGTAATATAGATTGGTGACCAGTAACCTAGGCTTAGCATCCAACCATCACTAATTACTATTAAATTACGATTCATAATAATACAACAAGAGTACGTGGTACACCTGTAAGGCTTAGGATGGATGGAATATCATGATCTCAGCTTGCCTGTTCCATGTGAGCATAATTCCTCCACCCAACTACATGCATGCACATATTATATGTGTGCTTGAAATACTTCAAAAAATTATTAGGGCTCATAAGCATGCAGCTCACTTGATCCTTTTTCTACAGAATAGAACATTAATCAGCTACAGGATGGCTACGGTGGCAGATCCTAGTTGTGGACCCATAAAAATTTTAGAGCACAAGCAAACTTAACTATGGTATATTTGCTATAAAGTTTTTATTTTATTTTCTCTAATTACATAAAATTTTAATGAATTATTCGTCGATGAGCCGGGACGGACACCCAGTTCATCGGGTGAGTGGATTCATCCATGAAAGAGCCACCTCCTGAGCACCATGGTTAGCTGGTAAAAATCGCTATGGAAAATTGTAGATATCCAGTAAAACTTTAATGCAATACTAGCATTGGTCATTCTAAGAGTAAATTTTAGAAAAACTACAGACATTTTAATTAAACTATCATAAAACTATAAAACTATAAAATTTAAGACGGTGTATCATAAAACAACAGATTTAACATCAAAATTATCATGACGATGTATCGATGGAAGATATGTTGTTTTTTATATATAATTTATCACTATATTTGTAGTTTTATATAAATTCAGTGTTAAATTTATAGTATTGTGACATATCTTCTTGATATATAGAGTTTTGTAATAGTTTGATCGAAGTATTTATTTTTAAAAAGTATAATCAATTCTAAATGACATAGTATAGTGCTACCTCTGTAACAAAAACATGCCGTTTCAGGTATGTTTCAATTTAAACTTTTAAAAATTTAAGCATCAATATCTTGTAAATATTCAGATTAAATGCATGCAAATCATACATTTAGTTCCAGTTCCACCAAAAGTACTTTCTTATTGTTATAATTTTACTAGGTTAGACAAATATCTCATAATACACATCAGATATATATTTGTGAGATTTTGATTAAAAAACATATCATAATATAAATTTGTGATCAAAATTTCATTTCTAAGATCTCATCCAGTGCAGGACAACATGTTTTTGTGACCAGAAGTATCCGACGCGCGAGATCGATCGGCTGCTCAAGCCCCACATTACCATTAACCACAACAACTAATAATTAATTAGGCCACCAACACCATGTGCCAGCTAGGCCTTGAAAATGAAAACCCCAAAAGTACACCAAAAGGGCCCCCCCACACCACACAAAACCGGTACTGGGAAGTGGGAAAAATTCCGTTTAACAGTCCGGATTGACATCCACTCACTGGAGCCATTTGCATCTTGGCTCTTGTATTTTGACTCTTCTGCGTTAGTTTTTTCGTCCTAAAATATATTTACAGATATTAAAAAATAAAAATGTTTATTTGTTTTTTTGGGACTCGTATAGGCCCGAACTCTAATAAAGCCGAGTGATAATAGGATAGTATGGGTAGTTTAGTGGTAAAAATCATTTTTTACAAGGTTGCTTCAAAATTTATTATATTTTGAGATTAAGAGAATATTATATATAGCAAGAGGACATTGCAATGGCAATACAACAATGCACACACAATGTCAGTTATCAAATCCCCTTGGCCATTGGGACCCCATAGCTCTAAGCTTTGCAAACATGCATGATCACTTCAGTTTTTTCCAACCATAGAGAGAAGCCAAGGGGATGAGGAGATTCCCCATGGCTCCAACTCAGATCGGCTGTCTCCCAATCCGCTTGGCACCCCGGTATGATTTGGATATGACCTGCGGCCAACTGCTCCATGTCCATTAAATCCTTCCTTCCTTTCTTCTTTCTTTTCTCACTAGTACAGGCGGCGCAAATCGATGCGTCTAGAATGTATGAAATTCAAAGGAAACGGTTCTCTCTCATGTAAAAGAATATAATCGGGATAGAGTTTTTTTTATTTTTTGCACCATGAGTTTGTGCTGATTTGCTCAAAAACGATATCATTTCTACGTCAACCATTCTTGGTCGGTGATGATTTTTTCATATTTACCAAGTTATCTATTTATTTAGTGATGACAATAATACAACACTGATAGAATTTTTTTAAAAGAAATATTTTTTTATCTTTGGCTAAAATCGAAAACGGTATCACTTTTACGTATATGATGCTCGGTCGGTCAGGAAATCCTAGACGATTGGCTTACACTCCCTGTAACCCGTGAAAAAACTGTAGTGGTTGTGTCCAGTCAAGGTCAATACTAAGTCAATTGGAAATTTGAAATGGAATGGAATGCATGAGCATGAGCATGAGGTTTTTTCGCCTCATCTTAGCCCACATTTTATTACCGATATTTCACTCTGGACTATCATTTAATTAATATTTTTACTTTGGATCGAGTAAACTTATTTTGTTTTACTTTGAACCATCTCAACTCTCTTCGAATTTGAGTACGTCGGCTCTTACTTATCAATGAACTCTCGCGACTATACGTAAGTCCATTTTTTTATATACGACAAGTTGGATGTAGATGAATAAAATAATTGAAGGTGGTTCAAAGTGCCACAAAGATATTCAGTTCAAAATAAAAACATTGATTAAAAAGTGATCCAAAACGAAACATTAGGAATAAACAGAGTGAAGTTTACTATCTCGCCTTCTTGTATGCCAGAGCATATATAGATAAGTGGTCCATGTAGAGACTTGAGAGGCTGTGCCGTGGGCCAGGGAGCTAGAAACAGGTGCTGCATGCCTTTGACAACACGACGGAGACCAATCCGGTTTGTGTGGATCAGATGATCAAGTGCTGGTATATGCTTTGGCTTCGCAATTTATCGGAAATAATGAACTATTTCAATTGGCTTGTCTATATTTGAATTAATAGATCGTTAATTTTATTATACATGAATGTAGATTGATACTCACTCCAGTCATCTTTATTTGACTCTGAAAGATCATTTTAACTCTCCCAACGTCAAATAAAAGTGATCGAATGGAGTACATTTTTTAAAAAAATTTGTAGATTGTCATTCTAATCATATACTTTCTTCATCCAAAAGACAATTTTTAAGTTTAAATCTGAATATAGGCTATGTCTAGATTTAAATTCAAAAGTTGTCTTTTTTAATGAAAGATGTATATGAGTGGATGCAACGAGTCACGAAGGATGATGCAGTGAATTATGAAGACTAATAACAAGACAAAAGTAGATAATTAAATATAAGATATTTGACCGGTTGATGCAAGTAGTAAAAATTTTAGTTCATATTTTATTGAAAATTATATGTAGGCCCCTCCAAATGTAAACTTCTCTACTCGTAGTAAGTACCAATTGTCTGCTTCTGAAATATATATATATATCTACAGGGTGGCAGAATATCAATTACTAAATGGTCAATTTAAATGATGGCAAACGACCTATAGGGTGGCAGAATACAAGTACTAACTAGTGGCTTTGGTAACAAGAGTATACACAAGTTGCTTTGGACATGTCTTTGGTCAAGCTTTTGAAAGTTTGAGTATACACACACATGTGTGCGTGCATATATATATATACATATATATATATATATATATATATATTTATATATGCTTTACATGGATTGGATATATAAAGTTCGCATGTGTGTACACTTGTTCCCGTCCCCCACCTCCAAAAATAACAACAACAAAATATAAATCCATTGACCTTTTGTAGTCAATAAAAATCCATGATAATAGTTGTATTTTGAAGACCAAGTCATTGTTCAAAGCGACAAATATTCCTCACCAAAGGTAACGTTACTTATGCTGAGTTCTTGAGGTTCCCAACACAGAGCTCTCATTTTTCATGCACACGCTTTCCAAACTGTTAAACGATGTGTATTTTGTAAAAAAATTTATACGAAAGTTGATTTAAAAAATCATATTAATCTATTTTTTTAAAAAATTAACCAATATTTAATTAATCATGCGCTAATAAGTTGTCTCGTTTTGCGTGTGCGGAGTATTAGTTCTCAATCCAGGAAGCTGAACACAGCCTTAAAAGCATCTTAACGGGCCCTTTGCGAAGAACATTCATATGCACCTAACCTTATTAACAGAGAAATGTTCATGAATTTGATGAGCCCACTTATAGATAAAAAAGATTAAAATAAATCCCTTTTTCACAATATGTACTTTTTTAAATGATTTACATACTGATTTGGTGAAATTGAGACCAATCCATGTATATCAAAACGACATACGGTGTCATAAAAGGAGAGGACCCATGTCCATGTATGTGCCTAGATTCAAGTGGATAGAAACAACTCATGCCTGTTGAAAGTCTTTTGGAGCACACATACCCAACTCAATAAGTTGATTTTTGGCAGGTTCAAAGAAGTCCATGCGCATGGGACAACAAAATCATGTGGCCCACAGAAGTGAGCTCTGCACGAATCTTGAAGTCCCCAAGCATGTCTTCAGTTTGTGTACAATGGCATGCATGCTTCTTTATCCTTCTTTGAATTTTGGAATTTCCTTCCTTGCTACTCCATTTATATTTTGGATTTATCCAATTCTCACTAGCTACTTCCTATGTACAGGGTTCCAATTTATATCGTGAAAAATTGCTTGGTTTCTAAAAGCAGGAAATGACTATATGGGTATGACAAAAAGAGAAACGTCTATGATACAACATAGTAAAAACTATTGAAATTTGGTATTTTTGAATCGATCGTCAACATTTATACTATATGTTGGACATTGCATAAATAGTCAAATCCTACAATTCGAACTATGCATGTTTGATAAGAAAAACACAAGCAAATGTGAGAATACATAAGTACTAGTTGGGTCTTTCAATTGTCTATGCTTGACAAGAAAAACATAAGCAAATGTGAAGTTACATAAGTACTAGTTGGGTCAAAAGCCTGAGGTTAGCCAAAGCAACCTAGAAAAGAAGAAGAAGAATAAAAAGGGAAAGGATTGAAAAGTGCAGTAGGATTCCTGATTAATAAAATTAAATCCAACTTGAAGTTTACATGGATGAATTATTCCTACGTTATACTACTAAGTTCTCGACATATACAATTTCACCAAATTTGGATTGGTCCTAGTTGCTAAACTAGTATTTAAGTACCGCTTTAAACGTAAATACTTTCAAAAAAAATTTCAAAATACCCGTCAAAACTTAATTCATATTACAAAACACGTTGATCGTAGAAAAAACTCAACTGTCCTATGTCCTATAGAAAACATGCACCACTATTTTTACATGTCGTAAATGATATAATATAATTATAATACCAGAAAACCGTGAAACAAATTCAGTTCCTTGCGAACTCTAATTATCATCATCATAAGGATCATGGTCATCACCATGGATGAGCTGAAGCTGATAGGAGGAGCAAGAGGATATACATGCACTGATGCACACACCACACCATTGGCCACCCCAAGGGATGGAGCACAACACTCCTTTTTGACTTTTTTTCTAATTAATTAAAACCTCACCCCTACACAAAAACATTAACCCAAAAAAGCCCCAAAAGAAATTAAACCGAAAAACGCTCAAACGAAAACCAAAAAAAAAAGCCAACACCCCCCCTCTAATCAACCCCCTCCCCTACCCCCACCTCCACCCAAATCCCAACCCGCCCCCCTCACCCTCACATGGCCCCCACCCACCCCTGACTCCACCTGTCAGTGAGTGGTGGCGTCCGCCACCCGCGTCGTTGTGCCTTTCCCTTAATCAAATCCAGCGGATATTTTTGACGTCCGCGTCTCGCCATTTTCTCCTCCGCTTCGCTTCTCTGTCTCTCTCTCCTCCGTTTTGGTTTTTTCGTTTTCGTTTTCTTTCTCGCTTTCTCTCTCCTCCTCCTCTTCTTCTCCACAGAGGAGAAAACCAAATCCCATCGCGAAGGCGAGAGAGAGAGGAAAAAAGTGAGGGGATTAACGAACTCGCGAGCTTTTTTTTATTGTGTAAATTTGGCCCACGGCGGCGGCGGCGGGGCTAAACCCTAGCCGGAGTTGAGGTGGTGGGAGTGGCAGTGGTGGTGGTGGTCGGGAAGTGGCGGCGCCGGTGGTCGGCGGCGATTTGGCGGCCGGCCGAGCTCCGGATCGCTGGATTCGGGGCAGGGAGGTGAGTGCGTGGAGTTTGTGGCGGTGTGCTTGTGTTGTTGGTGGTGAGGTGTGAGGTGAGGTAGGGTGGCTTGCTGCTGCTGCTGCTGCCGCTGCTGCTTCTGGTGCTTAATTTTGCGGGGGTTTGCTGGGTTGGGAGGCGAGGGATGCGATCTGGGAGGTGTTCGCGGAGCTCGGCGTTGTTTAATTCCGCTGCTGGTTTGCGCGTGTTTCTTCGTTTTGGGGTGGATTTGGTGGTGGTTTTGTTGCGCTCGTTGTTGCGGGTGGATTTTGGGAGGGAGAGGTTGGGTTTGGTGCTCGCTGGTGCTGGTTTTCAGTTGGTTTTTGGGCGATGGAGTTTGATGCAGAGTAGGTTTGTTCTCGTAATGGTGGTGTAGATCCCGTGGTTGTGTTCTGAGGTTGCAATCTGTGGTTTGTTTTCAGGGGATGACTGCTTGTTCTTGCTCAATTCCGGTGGATCTTACGGTGGAAGGATGGCGAGCTGAGTGAAGGCACGCACAATCTTGCAGCGGTTTGTGCGGGGGAGGTTCGGAGAACTTTGTCATTGCCGGCAAGGATGGTGCCGTCGGGGCCGCCGAACCCGATGGGTCCCGGGCAGCCGGTCGGTGCCGCCTCGCTGCTCCGGACGAGCTCCAGCCTGCTCAGCGGCGGCCAGCAGGGGATGGGCAGTGGCGGAGGCATGCTTCCTTCGCAGTCGCCCTTCTCGTCCCTCGTGTCGCCGCGCACGCAGTTTGGTGCTAATGGCCTGCTGGGAGGTGGCTCCAATGTCTCCTCCCTTCTCAACCGGCCGTTTGGGAATGGGGGACATATGCTTGGTCCGGGGTCGATGCCAGGTGGTGGTGGGCTTCCAATGAATACCCTCCAGCAGCAGAGAGGAGGGCTTGATGGTGCTGGCGATTTGGTTGGTGCGGGAGGTTCTGATCCTCTCTCATTCCCTTCGTCATCGCAAGTTAGTTTGGGTAATCAGCTGGGTTCAGATAATCTGCATCCACCACCGCAACATCAGCAACAACAACAGCAGCTGGATGCTATGCAGGACTTGCAGCAGCAGCAGCAGCATCAGCATCAGCATCAGCAGCAACTGCCAATGTCTTACAACCAACAACAGTTGCCACCACAACCGCCACAGCAGCCGCAGTCTACAGTGAAGTTGGAGAATGGTGGCAGCACAGGTGGGATCAAATTGGAACCGCAGATGGGGCAGCCTGACCAGAACAGCTCAGCCCAGATGATGCGCAATGCTAGCAATGTTAAAATTGAACCGCAGCAGTTGCAAGCTTTGAGGAGTTTGGGTGCAGTGAAGATGGAGCAACAGAGTTCAGACCCATCAGCATTCCTGCAACAGCAACAGCAGCAGCAACATTTGCTGCAGCTGACAAAGCAGAACCCTCAAGCTGCTGCGGCTGCTCAACTGAGCCTTTTGCAACAGCAACGGATATTGCAAATGCATCAGCAACAGCAGCAACAACAACAGATTCTAAAGAATCTGCCTTTGCAGAGAAACCAATTACAACAGCAACAACAGCAGCAGCAGCAGCAGCAGCAGCTACTTCGCCAACAGAGTCTAAACATGAGAACTCCAGGAAAATCGGCTCCTTATGAGCCAGGAACCTGTGCAAAGAGATTGACCCATTACATGTATCATCAACAGAACAGACCACAGGTAAGTTTTTGGCTTTTTCCAAACAAGTAATTTAGTGTAAAGTGAAGGCCATGTGCTTACAGTTTAGTGTCTCTACTTGTTCCTTTTGATGCAGGATAACAATATTGAGTACTGGAGAAACTTTGTCAATGAGTATTTTTCTCCAAATGCTAAAAAAAGGTGGTGTGTATCTCTCTATGGAAGTGGTCGTCAAACTACTGGAGTTTTCCCTCAGGTTTGATGAGCCGTTGCCGACTTGCCATTTTGAAATCTAGAATATACATTCTCTTTTTCATATATTTCATTTATGCTTCTGGTCTATTATTTTAATTGGCAGATGCGAAGTAGTGCCTCATATTTTTAATTTCCTTTCAAATTATTAGTTAAAGATTTCTATATTTGTCCTTGTAGGATGTATGGCATTGTGAGATATGCAACCGGAAGCCTGGGCGAGGCTTTGGTAAGCATCATTTTAATTTGCACATGTTTCTCTGTTAATCTGCTTTTTACATCCACTTACGTGACTACCTTTACAGAGACCACAGTTGAGGTCTTACCACGGTTATGCCAAATTAAATATGCCAGCGGTACATTGGAAGAATTACTATATGTCGACATGCCACGTGAATCGCAGAATGCCTCTGGTCAGATTGTTTTGGACTATACCAAAGCAATCCAGGAAAGTGTCTTTGAGCAGTTGCGTGTGGTACGCGAAGGACATCTAAGGATAGTTTTTAATCCTGATCTCAAGGTATTATATTTTTTTGATTTTTTTTTTGGTCACTGGTGGTCCTTTAAAGTTAGTGGTATAATAAATGGCGCCTTTTCGACTAAAGCATGTTTCCTTTTATTGAAGATCGCGTCTTGGGAGTTTTGTGCAAGGCGTCACGAGGAGCTTATTCCACGGAGATCAATAATACCACAGGTATTTAGCCCTTTCGCTGTATAGAGATTTTTATTCAAGTCAGATGTCTCATTTCTATATTCTGAATTTTGGGTAAAGCGGGAAAGGGTTTAATATATTTTTGGACCCTTGGTGTTCTATGCAGGTTAGTCAACTGGGCGCAGTTGTGCAAAAATACCAGAGTGCTGTTCAAAATTCGACAAATTTGTCAACTCAAGACATGCAGAATAATTGCAACTCGTAAGGAGACTATCTCTGATGCACACAATACTTTCCATCTTCAGTGTATTGCAAAATCATTAATGCTTTATCCACCTTGTTCCTACATGCATATTTTCGTGTTCTTCTGAAATCTATCTTATTTGCAAAGAAGCTAGCATGTCTACTCGTGTAAATACTTTTATTAACTCTATGCTAGCGTGAGCTGTCTTCCAAAATTGGACGTAGCCACTGTGTCATCCTTCGAGTTCAGGGCCAACCCGCCAAGCTGTAAAAATAGTTAAATCCTGTTCCCTGGCCTAACCATTTAGATCCTATGGCTGTTGTGGTTGATTTGGTTAGCATATGGCCTTTGACAACCATACCATGTCAGCAGGATGTAGGCCACATAGTGATGGATTGAGTTGAATTGGTTGGCTGATTCCTTAGGAGATGGGCTGTGGCGGCAGTGGAGTGGGTTTCAACCCATTAGCAGGTCCACTTGCAGATTGGTCTCTACAGCATTACAACTGGTGTTAGGATTGCACTCTGGTTAGAATTATTTATTACCTCTTTCGAGGTGGGGTGATATTGTGCTTATGGCATGGTTGTCAAGTCGTAAAGTCGAGTCAAGGTACCCTAGTCCATGACTTGTTCATAGAAAAACAGGGGATGCAATATATAATGTTTACTATTATTACACTGTACTAAGCACTGTATATAGTATAAACTATGGACTATGGAGTAGCAAGCAAGACAATAAATCAACAAGAAATAAAATTAAAAGTACTAAACACAATAAGCCAATTAGCATGGTGAATTGGTGATTTGCTAGAACTAATTATGACTAATCTACCACCAACTTTATGACTAACCTACGACTAATCACAACTAATCGCGCGACGTGCTATTTGGTCGAGTCGTGGCCCTCTAATCGACTAGCTTTACCTACTTTATGACTAGTCTACGACTAATCGTGACTAGTCACTTGATAAGAGTGGCTTAATGACACACGATGAAACGATATTGAGATGATGATTCTGAGTATTTGTTTTACAGTAGTTTGCGAATGAGAATGTTGTTAGCTTGACATAATCCTTCCAAATGTCACCCCAACAGTATGCATTTTGGCATTGTAGTCATAGCACTAGATGGATTTGCACTATATAATAGATGTATATGAATTTTCAATTAGAGGTTGAATGGTAGTGTGAGGGCATCCACAATGTGGAAGAACACCGATCTGGGTCCTTTTGTACCCTGCCGGTTGCCTTATCTTTTGCATTCTGGTTCGATGGCTATATCCCTCATGAGAAATTGACATTATGCCATTGTCAAAGTGGGTTTCGCTGGAACACCGTCCTGCAAATTGGTATTCTGGTCCACTGCTTGAGTTCAACATGTCATGGTAGTTGTGTACTCTGCGGCGTAGGCAGTCCTGCATGTAATACGCTACTGAATTATTGAATACATGCACGAGTCACCTTTTTTGTGTGAGACTAGGATTTGAACCCTGGTTGATAGCTTCTCACTGGAAGGCATTTACCACCATGCTACAAGCACATCCGCCTCAACATCTTGAATGAGTTGAAACTTTTTAGAAAACAAGCAATAAACTGGATAGAAGGTCCTACATGCATACATCGTTTCTGCATGTAGTAGATGGGATTTTACTTATTTGAAACGTTCCATGGAAATCTCATTTGTTTCTTTTCTAATTGGATCTCTAGACAAATTATGCCTGATAAGAAAGTTACAACTATTGAGGAGCACTTACAGTGGTCTAGTTAGAACGCAAGTTATTGTAACAGTATAAGCAGCATTATCCAAAGGCTACAGCGTAACATGTGGAATCAACATATTTTGTGTTACATATTCTGCATGTTTGACATGTACATTAACCCATATGGGTGTAATATCTATTAAAATTTATAGTTGAGACTACAGAATGAGATGTTTTAAAAACATGTAACATTCTTTCAATGCCACTGTAGTGTGCGAAGGAGTTACACGAAACAAAGTTGTGGGCATAACCGCTGATTTTTGAAGGTTCGCTACCCAGTGATTTTGGTTTAGTTTAGCTCACTGACTATCCGCCTCCTAAAAGGTTAAACTTCCAAAGGAACACTGGCCATTTATTCACATCCAGGCTCATCTCAGGCCTACTATAAGCACAAAGGATTCTGGAACTATGGATGTATGGCTATTCCTATTGTTCTAGCACTGTTTGTTCTTTTACTCTGTTAGGGAAGATGGATAATTTATGTATAGGAAGATGGATACTTTATGTATACTTAGAGTTTCCATAAAAGGTGACCTTAATCCATTTCTGAGATCTTTTGAAAATGCAAGGATATTATGGTGGCATGCTCAAGCAGATGTTTCACATATAATCTGTTTATCATCTGATTATTTCCCTCTGTAGAGAAGTCACTATCTATTGACAAAAACTACTATTGTTATTGTTTTTTAAGTTACGACCAAATAGTTTAAGTCCTTAAAGAAGAGGTGGTGATGGTGTGTGCTCTACAACTTTTCCTTCACTTACAGATCTTCCAAGTGTGCATTACTTGAAGAATCCTTTTGCATTTGAGGATTCTTTTTGCTTTTTTTCACTTTAGTGCTTTTGGTATGTTTGCTTAAGAACATTGTTTTGCTTCTTTAATAAATTTTATGTCATAGAAAAACTTATGAGGGTAGACCAATGTGTGCCTTTTAGGGCTCACTTTCCTTTTTTTGCTGTTTATGTACCAAGTCTGTTGATTTTCTTTTGGTGTTTGATTCTTTTTTGAGAGTATCGACATTTGAGTACTGCAAATTGTACTTATATTTCAATCTTTTACCATTAGGTTTGTTGCATGTGCCCGCCAATTGGCTAAAGCACTGGAGGTGCCTTTGGTAAATGATCTGGGATACACAAAACGATATGTGCGCTGCCTTCAGGTACAAACATGATTCCGTTTCTATTCACCTGTTCTGGATTTCTACATCCAACAAATTTAGATTATTGTCATATGCAAAAGTTGGTATTTTGTACATAAGACTATTATCATTCTTTGTTGTGGGCTTTTGGCAACTGTTGCCATTCTCTATTTCGTTAAACTAATTTATCTGACCTATTATTTTGTCATCCGAAACATTGATATTTTCAGATTGCTGAGGTGGTAAACTGTATGAAAGATTTGATTGATTACAGCAGGCAAAATGGATCTGGACCAATTGGTACGCCATTTTTATCTTCTGTTTACTGTGCAGTCTCATCTGATCTCATGTCATCTTGTTTAGCATTAAGTAATCTTCACATATTATATGATCATCCACTTGTACTTCTACAGCTCCTTCATTTGTTTTCTTTTGATTGTAGAATTATTCACCATTTTTTATCAAGACAAGTTTCCAGGCTGTACAATTTTTGTTCATGCCCCTAAATTCGGTAGTCTAGTTAATAAGGAAGTAGAGCATGCAATTTATGTTCAGATGAGTAACATGCTGTTGTTGATCTGTCACAACTGTCAACCTGCGACTAAGATGTGTTTCAAATGAGACAGTTGATAAGAGGGCTGATTTCCTGTATTTTCCTAGTTGCTTTTTGGCCAGATCTTTATTCATTTGTTTTTGTTTATTCAACCTTCTATAACATACGAGGAATGAGCTTATTCTGAAATAGATAAATACCCCAAACTGGTGGCTCTATGACTATAATATTAGGATGACTGAACTGGCTGCCTTGGTGATCTTTACTCCTAGCCAAAGAACATGGTAGTCTGTTGCTACAGTGTTAACTGTATTTTACAGCCTTATTAATGTTATCATTTGTTGTTTTGTGCATATTTAACATCTACTGCTATTAATTGTTTCAGCTAGTTTGCATAGCTTTCCTCGGAGGACTTCATCAGGAGGGGTCAACCCTCACCAGTCACATCAGCAACAGCCTGAAGAACAGCAATCTATCCCGCAGAGTTCAAATCAGAGTGGTCAAAATGCTGCTCCCATGACTGGTGTGCAGGCTTCTGCCTCTGCAAATGCAGATGTGACATCAAATAATTCTCTCAGCTGTGCACCCTCAACGTCTGCACCTTCACCGTCTGTTGTTGGGCTCCTCCAAGGTTCAATGAACTCTAGACAAGATCATCCAATGAGCAGTGCTAATGGTCCATATACCAGTGGAAACAATGCTGCAATTCCCAAGGTGAACTCGACAAGCTCACTGCAGTCAAATCCATCTACCTCTTTTCCTTCACCAGTGCCAACAACATCCAATAACAACATGATGCCTGCCCCTCATAACACAAACCAACTCAGCTCCCCAGCCGCATCATCAAACCTACCGCCAATGCAGCCCCCTGCTACTCGGCCACAGGAGCCTGAGCCCAGTGAGTCCCAAAGCTCAGTTCAGAGAATATTGCAAGATTTGATGATGAATGGTGTTGGCCAGCTTGGGAATGACATGAAAAGACCGAACGGACTTACGTCTAGTGTTAACGGAGTTAATTGTTTAGTCGGTAATGCTGTTACAAATAACTCAGGAATGGGAGGAATGGGGTTTGGGGCCATGGGCGGGGTTGGTCCAAATCATGCAGCTAGCGGACTGAGAACTGCAATGGCAAACAATGCGATGGCAATTAGTGGTAGGATGGGAATGAATCACAGTGCACATGACCTATCACAGTTGGGCCAGCTACAGCAGCAGCAGCAACAGCAACAGCAACAGCAACATCAACATCAACATCAACAACAGCAGCAGCAGCAGCAGCATGACCTAGGAAACCAACTGTTGAGTGGACTTAGAGCAGCAAACAGCTTCAATAACCTTCAGTATGACTGGAAACCATCTCAATAAAGATAGAACATTACAAGTTCGATATGACGACGCGGCTGCTCTCCTGGGCTCATTGCTTATGGAGCATCAGTAACAGTGCCAACACCTCGAACTGTGTCAAAGCATTTGGCCTTTGCAATAATGCTGTCATGAAAAAAGGAATCATTCGCGACAGCAAAGCATCTGAGCCTGTCAACTGTATGTTGTAACTGTTCGTTTAGCTGCTTGTGTATTGTGCAACTATGGCATTTTGCTGCCTGCTTCAGTTGTCTTACCGAAAGATAGAGTTAAAAGGATTAGAGCCTTGCCTACACCTGCTGCCATCCTTGATGGTACGGTGTTACTTCTTACCCGGAAAAGAAGTTTTCCCTCTCCTTTTTTCCATGTCAGATGACATCCGATATGTAATTTATCATCCCCTCCGCCTTCTGCCCTTAGCAAGCATATGTTCTGATATTTTTCTTTGCCTGAGGATTCTCTCTTTGTAGCCTTACTTGACTTTGTATAAGCTGTCATAATTTAGTAGTGGAAAAAGTACCAGGAATGTTTTCGTAGGCTTGTCGCGAGATCCGACTGTCAAGAAAACTGGCATTATTTCTTTTACTGGAGTATTTCAACCATTGTGGTGGAGACTTTTCTTGATTGAAATATTCAGGTTGGCCTGCATGCTGCACATTAGGTTATTTCTGTTGCTGCCATAGAGTTTGATCGTTACAATGAAACCCTGCATAAGGGACTTTCATACTGTCACTACAATGAAGGTTATCTGTGTGGAAAAAAAATGCAAGATTTGCCAGTTCAGACTATATATGGACTGATGGATTTCAAGTGCTCATGAATTTCGCTTTGACAAGATGTAGTTACTACTGCAGCTCGTTTGGTTCGGATAAAATGATTTGAGTTACAAAGTTGCAGGTAACAGTATCTCATCAAGACATTAGCCTTTCTGACAGGCAGCTGAGCTGATTATGCGAAGATAAACGATCTGTTGTTCTGATTCAGTTATAAAACCTAGTTTTTGTTGAATCCAACTTATGTTTGTGATTGTGTCCGTACGACCAGTTTTTCTAGTAGAAACGCGCAAAATTATTACTTCCTCCGTTTCAATTTGATCGATGTATTTCTCTTGGGCTCTAAGACCGAGGAACACTTTTCATGCGAAATAAAGAGAGGAGCAACCAATTTTTATTCAATGAAGCTTCATGCGAAATAAGGAGAGGAGCAACCAATTTGTATTCAATGGTGCATCCGAATTTTTGCTCAACTGATTGGCTTGCATGGGAACCGAAGAGCCAGGCAATCCTTATATGCCAAAGCAATAAATCTGCATGTAAAACTGATTGGCTAGCATGTAAATTGAAGAGCCACCTAGTGCTTGTATAATAATTTTTAGGGATAATTGCTTATTTGACCCCGTTTTGAAGTGTAACTACCAATTTGACCCTATTTTTTTTACTTTGCTTATTTGCCCCTACTTTCCAAAAACGAACTTCCCGTCTGACCCTGTTTCCATTATGCCGTTAAGGTTTGATTTAAAAAAAAGTAAGAAATGTAATTAAAAATCGTAATACCCAAACTACCCCCGAAAACCCTATCCATCCCTAACCCTATCCACTTCTCTGTCTGTCTCTCTCTCTCGTGCCGACGAGTTGCGGCGCTGGCGTTCGGTGTCGGCGGCGGCGGCGGTGTGTGGTGGAGCTGCGGCGGCGGTGGCGGCGGGAAGCGCGCGGCGGGGATCCGCACCGGCGCCCGCTCGCGGCGGCGGTGCGTGGTGGAGCTGCGGCGGCGGCAGCAGCTCATGGAGGTAGGGGGTGGTGGCGGCGGCGGGAAGCGCGCGGCGGGGATCCGCACCGACGCCCGCTCGCCGGCGGGTGCGTGGTGGAGCTGCGGCGGGGGTGGCGGCTCATGGAGGTAGGGGGTGACGGCGACGGCGAGAAGCGAGCGGCAGGGATCTGCGCTGGCGCCCGCTCGCTCGCAGCGACGGCGGCTCGTGGAGGTAGGGGTGGGCAGAGGGAAGGAGCCGCGGCGGAGGGAAGCGGCCAGAGGGATCCGCGTCGGCGTCGGCTCGCAAGGGAAGGGGGCGGCGGCGGCGGTGGCAGCGAGCCTCTTCGACGGTGGCCACGGTTCCCCTGCGACGGCGCACGGAGGCTGGAGAGAGGGAGCAGCGGGCGGCGGTGAGCTAGGTTGTGGTCCTCTCGCCGCCGCCGTTGGATTTGGAGAGAAGAGAGAAGAGAAGGGAGAGAGAAGAGAGAACTGACAGGTGGGTCCCACGTGTAATAGGGTTAAATGAGCAAAGGTAGAAGGGATATTTTGTGCTTCAGTTAACACCGTTATATGCCATTAACAGAATAGGGTCAGATCGAATCTTCAATTTTGAAAAGAAGGGTCAAATGAGCAAAGTTGATAAAAGGGGGTCAAATTGGTATTTTGCGTTCAAAACGGGGTCAAATAAGCAATTATCCCTATTTTTTATATAGTAAAGTTTAATTGACTTCCAGATGTTAGAATAAATATTAAAATATGCTTATACAAATCCGTGCTAATATACTTAAAAATTAAATCTGTATAAAAAAATGCTCGGAATAATTAAGTTATCATATAATTTCTTAAATTATTATACCAAAATTGCATTCACCTTGCAAGTCATTGTACTGTACGCTCACTTATAAAGTTCTTATACACTAAATTGCATGCACTTGCTAAATTATTACATCACGATGTTCATTTCTCAAGTTCTTGTATCAAATTGTACCTACCTGTCTATTTGACACACCGTAAATGTAATTTACTCAACAATAAATATACATGCAAAACTGAACCACCACCGCATCCTTATACGCCAACCAATTCAGAACTTTTTTTTTGCTTTTGCGTTGATCAATTTGGAATGGAGGGAGTAATAAACAAGAGTTTCACAAGGTTCTGAAAGCTTGAGAACTGAATAAACTGAAAATGGGAAAGTGAGAATGCTTAAGTCACATGCTCAACCTTTTATTACCAAGCTAAAAGTAACACCACATAGACATAATAAAATTGATGTGGAAGAGTGTATCATATTCCATATTCTGGTTGCACAAACTGCCCAAACCTATCAAATAGTAGAAAAATGAAAAAAAATAAATTCGTGAAAGGAGAAAAAAAATTTCCCCTTAAAATCAAATGGGGATTGGGCCAAAATTGGACCAAAAGTAGACAAATTTTACACGGCCAGGCCTACAAGCTCACAAAGAATAGTCCAAATAATTTCTTTCACATGGGCTTAAAGTGATCAAGTTAGTACTAATTTGCAGGGTCACTATCCAAAGTTGTCTGCAAACAATAAATAAAAAATGCTGTATTTTTCATGAAAATTGCTCAGCCTCAACATGCACCTAATCTTTATCTCCAAGCAACTTGTTGATAATTTATAGCTAAACTTTTTGCCACCCCCCAACTAATGTACCTAACTTTGTCCCTGAGCCAAAAAACTAGGGGTTTTAGTCTCAGAATTGTCTATATTTAATTGCAAAAAGAGAAGAGTTTAAACAAAGAGATGTGCAACTACTTTAGATTCTTTGAGGAATTTATTGTATGATGCTGCAATTGATTATGATGGATAGATATACTTCCCTCTTGATTCTATCCTCAAGATTATCAAAAAGTGCGGTCCCAGCAAAGCTACTTGTAATTATGGTAAACCATGAAAAAATATCATAGGAAGAAGTAATGGCAAATTGTTCTACAAGAAAATACATTATATATGATACCAAAAAAAGAAAATCCAATTTCAGGCTCTTACACTGATTATATATTCACTCTTCCTCATATCTTATTACCACCTAAAATCATGATATAGTTACTTTTAAAAAGATAATAACAACTTTTTTATGGCATTGCTGGTGTAATAGTTGGACAAACCTATCTCCTGGTTGGTCCCAATATATCAGATATTTCTTGGGATGTTACTCCTATCAAGCCACCAAAGCAACACACGGCTGGCCTAATTTGTTTTCTTAAAGAGGCTTAAGTAATTCTAGAGTAAATAGAAGTGCAACCTAGGTGTTTCTTTACTTGATTGTAAATTAAGTGCATGTTGACAATATTCACTTCATTGATTGGAAATTAAAGAAATTACCATGGTAGATATGTGATTAAAGTTAAGATCACATTGGATCCTATCCTGCTAGAGAAGACGACAAAGTAATTGACAAATTAAGACGCGCCTAAGCTTACTATTTGGAGTTAATTAACCGAGTTTCAAAGGGATTAATGGATGATGATGAATATCTCTTCAGAAAAGCTGACAAATCATGTTGTTAGGAGGCAGCTAGGGATCGGCATCACTTTCTAGAAATTCCCATGGGGCCCACTCCGATTTGTAGATGCTTCTCTACTAATCATCGATAAGCATATACAAGCATGCTTGCTGGGCACACAAGTATAGATTAAGACCTTTTTAGGGAATATTTTTTCACCATCCTAATCATGCCAATTAATTAGTTTCAGGACTATAACTACTTGAGTAGTGCATTTGAAAAAATCATATAAAAGGGAGTGACCTTTCTTTACTGCATTTCCCTCCATATTGTTCTTTTACTGTGAAACCAATGATGAGCACTCCAATCAATTATTGGAAGCATCAATTTGATCCACTGATCAACAAAGATCAGTAGCATATGCTGAGCAACTAAACTTTGCACATCAGATCTGTTCTCGTAGTCAGGGCCATTCCGATAAATTTGAAGCCCCTGTGATAAATAGAAAAATGAGACCTTTCTATTAAAAATGCTAATTAAAATACTTTTTTACACTATGTATACTGACCAAAATTATATAATAGACCAAGCTAGATCCAATTTCTCGTGTAACACTGGGTATTTTACAATCCATTGGAAGGGTTGTCCATCGTCGATGCTTTTTGCTCGATCCGCATCAACGGCCGGTGGTCCTCTATGGCTCTATCCATGTCAACATACCTAGAGATAAATCTAACCTACTCTTATATTTAACTATACCATGCTACCAAACAAGCAAGAATTTTACATGATCAATGATAACTAAAGCTATATCAACTAAGCTCACTACTTGATGATGGTGGTGACGATATGTCTAAGTTTTCTCGAATGCGAAAAAATGCTATACATCATTATATTAAGAAGAAGAGAGAAGTCTAGAAAGACTCATACAATCCTTAAGGATCATGGTTAAACATAACAAACTAGAAGAAAAGAAAACTACGACAGGACCAGACAAACTTTTTAGGCAAAAACTAATAAGACCTTTAGCCCCCGTCATACACCATAATTTATCATCATCCCTAATATCTTACATAAATGCATTGGCATTAGATGAGGTCTCCCAAAGACAAACATTTCTAAATAGGAACTAGGAAGAAGAATTATATCGTGATGTAGTCATTTTCTTAATAAGTGGAACAATGAAATCTTCAATGCATGGAACATACGTTCCCATCATTCTTATGAGTTACAGTTCTTTGAGATGGTAGTGATTAACATAGAACACTTGTTGGTTTCGGGAAAACAATCATGTTCTAGCTGAATCAATGTTGGAGAATGAAAGAAACTTGAAAAAATGAAGGAAATCCTAAAACATGTTAGAATACATTGGGTTGGGTTAAACAGTAAAATTTAGGAGCCCCAAAATTTTTTTTGGGGCATGTGTAATCGCCCACCTCGCGTCCATATACATCCTGCTCGTAGTTCATCCAAATTAAATGAAATAATTAACTACTTATTTATCTATGATATATGGGATCTACATATTATTGAGATGTGGGGGTGGAAAATCTCGAAATGTCACTTTAAGAGACGACAAAACATGAGTTTTGCTTATTAGAATCGAGGAAGATATCCTAGTAGGATAAGATGAAAGGTTTGCTCTCTTTTTTGTGCTTCTCTCAAAGCCTCTGTTTATTTACGAGTCCTCTATATATCTCATTTATTAAAGCATCACCAACAGAATATGAATAATTCACCCCTAAAATTTTGTTTTTGGGTTTTCTAAACTGAAAATAGGAAACGAAAAAACTCATCCCTCCAAGAGAAAGCCTAAATTTAATTCTCAAAAACTAAAAGTGAGCCCCTCTATTAAACTATCAACAGAAATTTTTTGTTTTCCTCCACCGCTACACAAAAAATCTCCACCTCTTCCCTGCCTCGATCGCGCGGAACAGAAAAAAACTTGTGGGAAAGAGAGATTGGGAACTGGAGATGCGGCGTCGTTTTCCCTCAAATGAAAAGAGTGATGGATGCGGTGATGGGATTTTCAAAATATTAGGATCAGGATAGAATATCTATTGGAGGTATTTGTGTTCACCAAAATCCCAAAAAATTAGGATAGAGAATGGAATAAGGCACTGATGCTTTTATATCCCTATAATTTCAAAATCCAAGCAAAACCCACAGGCTATAGTTGGCCCAATTAATAAAGAAAATTTGCACGATGTTTTCTTTGGTAATCACCATGATTGAGGTTCATTTTTCTATAAAAAAATTGTGTGCTCCTTCATGAATCTTACAAGTGTCTTGCTGCAAGCTATAAAATATATATGAGGATGCAAATCATCATATTTCTTAGTTCAGAAGCATCCATCACATTGCACATCAACTTTGCTTTCATCACAGGGTAGTTGTGATTAGTTGCACACATAACCACAAATAAATTAACCAGATGTGACATTTCTTAATTTAGTTAGTAGCTACTAGCTTTGCAATGAATGACCTATATATATTATACCAGATGGCAAAACAATAACCAATTGGTAGCAAAACATTTTTATATTGTGATCAGATCTTCTATGATCTATTCTTCCTATCCATAAGATCTTCAGATATGTATGAGGACTATCTTTGGTTGCAATTCCACTTCAGATAATTAATATTCTACGAAAGATGGAGTTATCTCAACTGTCACATAAAGAGCTGCAAAGGTAATTCATTTTGGGCTTCTAATTTTAAAAGTATGATTAAGGGACGTGTTAACTGAAAAAATCTAATCAATTTTAAATGTGCATATCAAACTAATCTACCTGTAAAGAAACATATGAATGATAAATTAAGGTAAAGGATCCGGCCTTTACATTGATCGGGACTTCCAAAAACACACATGCTAGTATGCATGATTAGAGCTTGAATAATGGATTTATCGTCAAATAGTAGAGGAAAATAGCAGATTTGATTGCTCAGCTGCCAGCTGCAATTTATTGCAAAATATTTTCAAACAATATTTCTTTTTACAATATACACAGATGTCTTAGTGTATGATAAACATGTATGTCGTCCATTACTTTTGATCTGGTTGGTCAGATTTCTATTATGCTATCAATGGTAATGGGCGCAGCAGAATTTGTAAAAGGTTAAATCTCTATGTAAAAGGTTAAAACTCTATTATTATAAAAAATAAAGATGTTTTTGTCGAAATTTTGATATGCCATCCGTGTTTGAGTTAGTTATATATCGTCGGTATCCAATTCAAGGTGAGTCTAGAATAACTATTACTAGGTTAAACCCCGCGTGTTGCTGTGGGAGTTTAATATGATAACAATAAATAAAAATAATGTGTAACATAGCTATACGACATAAGCTTACATAAGTTGATATGATTTATGATAATTTAAATAGTATATAGAGTGATGATTCAAATGTAAAAGTAAAGTGATGTGAGAGAAGAAAATGAGGAAGATAATTTGGACCACAGATTAATCATCTCAGGGCTAAAAACAATTGATGTGATATGGTTTAATGAAAAAAGAGAGAAATAACATTAACTAAGTGAGAATAAACTATGTAGGTATATAGGATGTCATAAAAAATGATGGAGGCATATATTGAAATATTATGTGAATTATGTGGGATGATAATTTAACATTCTTGTATTTTAAAACTCTAAAATTTAATAAATTATAGAATTATAGATAATATAGCATGTTTGCATGATGTTTAAGATTTAATAATTATTAGTGAATGATGTGATATCTTTGCATGTTAAGTTTTATGATTTAGTGGATTGTAACTTTATAGTAAGATAAGATACACCCCCTTCCCAACCTAACCTCTTCTCCTCTTAGCCCAGCCCAACCGACCCACACCATCTCGCCGCCCCATTCCGCACGCCTCCACTCAGCGTTGGGCGCTCCCCTTCCTGATCGACGTCTTTTCTCTTTCCTTTTTTCTCGTTTTCTTTTTTCTTCTTTCCTTTTCTCTCAATCATCCTGAACCTCCTCTCCTTCCAATCACCCCTCTTTTCTCCTCTTTTTCTTTTTTTTCTCTTTCAAATTTCTCTCGTCATAAATATTTTTCTTTTAAAATTATCATTGTTTAAGTAGTGTATGCGATAAATTTGTTACTTTGCAAATGCTTTCTATTACAGTAAAAAACTTTCACTAATTTAATAATCAAAATTTCAATCTTTAATTGATGAGGTATAGCACCCGATCGATTTATGAAGCTATGGAATGGTGTATATAAGGGACTCTTCGTGTGATGATGCATGAAGTGAGCGCAACCGGGTTCAATGCTATATATGATTTATGACTTTTTTTTACCATTGTTTTGTTTGTCTTATTTCGGTTTGTCATTTAAATTGGCAGAATTTTTATCAATCATGAAAATTGTCTTCACCTGTTGTAACGCACTAGTATTTTTGCTAGTATGAAAAATAAACCGGGCGACAAAGAAGGTTAATTTACATGTTAGAATCTAACATTTGTAATATATTCCATATCACCACTTATAAGGCCTTAGAGTATAAAATGTCCAAATACTCGCATAGAAATGATCATATACAAACAAACATTCAAATTTAGACACTTGGTACCTACTTTTATCTTTTTTTAAAAAACTAACCGGTACTCGTAGAAAAAAATTAGAAGATTATAACTCTGAAAGGTTTTAGTCAAAAAAAGGAAAAAAAATACCACCATCACACGCTGATGCCACCTTCCCACACAACTGAGGAAGAAACTAGTACTGAACTGGTTGCCCCTAGACCAATAAAGAGCTACAGCTGTACCTCCAATGCTGACTCTAAAGGGCTGAGCACATAATCCTAAACATCGTCGGAGCGGAGGGTTGTAGAGGGAGAGAGCAAGAGAGAAGAAAAATCCCTCTCCCTTGCATAGAATCGTCAACCCACCGCCATCCAGGGGCTTCGCACAAACTATCTGAGAGCATTTTTGGCGGTAAGGGGTCTCCTAGATGATGTCTCTAGGGAGAAAAGTGACGAATAGCGCGGTTGCCATGCCATCCGTCGAGGTCTCAAAGAGATCCAAGATAAGGTTTTCGCCTGGTGGCCCCACCAGGAAGGGAGAGGGACTTCTTGACAATGCCTCCAAGAAGAAAATGACGCCCAAAGTACCACCTTTGCCGGCTTAACGAGACCGGGCTAGGCTTTCACCTGTCACACGTCCCCTGTTGATCTGCATTTGCCGCTCCATTGCTTCATCACTAGCTAGCCATCATTAGTGTGTGGATACCACTGCACCGACGCCCCCCGCCAACCAGCCACCACTTGCTGCCACGTGCAATCGTGGCACACACGCTGTCACCAGCCTCCCGCCATTGCCCGGCCATGCTAGCCTCCCTGTCATCGCCTGCGCCGATCTTCCGGGCCACCGACCTCCCTGCCGTCGCGCCGCAGCCACTCCCCACTCCCTGCAGCATCCTCCGCTCTACTATAGTAAAGATACCATGTGTCCAACAACAAATTCAGAGGAAAGGAAAATAAAGAACTTTCATCGAAACCAAATTTTAACAAGTGGCTCAGATGCTATTGCATTCATCCGCATCACATTCACAATGTTCTAAAAAACTATACCAACGTACCTATCCGTCTCCCTTGTTATGGCGGTCTCCTCACTAGTTTTCATCATTAATTTGATCTTTTAGACAAGAAAAAGGTATACAATATGTACTACTCTGTTTACATAGTTAAATTACTTTTGTTTGTTTGTTTTTGGCTTTCTATGGTCTCCCGCGTAGGACTTTACCCATGACGGCCTGTGGTCAAACCTTCAAAATATGACTACAACATACTTCAGCCATGAAAGCACGCCCTGAAATGATATTTTAAAGAGACAGCTCAACGAAAGCATAATCGTAATTACGAGTTTAAAGCAAAATAGTCTTTTTAGAAGACTTAACGGTGGTCTGTGGATTCAAACCTCAAGGCAATATATAGTAAAAGTAGAAAAAAACACTTATACGATGACACTACGTATAACTTGAGTTTGTCTATGCAGCGGTATCCTTATGAATTTAACACATACCAAAGAATAATTCCATCAACAACAATTTTATTATTTTAACACAGATTTAAACTAGCCTAACCGTACAATATTACTCTAGAGCCAACTATGATAGGCACACTAGAGGCCAGAGCTAACATTAATTGTTATGCATGCCCTACTGGCGGCATCATCAGCAAAACTGTCACTACTAAAAAAAACCATTTTCGCGGATGGACAAAAACCATTTTCACAAACGGCTGTGTGGCCTGTCTATCCTAGGTATATGTAAAAATAGGTATTTTTTCATCTTGGCACTGTACCCACGTGCGAAAAATGATTTTTGTAGGAGGTCATATTATGCCGCCTGCCCGTGGAAAAAAATTGTGAAAAAGCTCAGATCTGCCACTGCCACCATCATCATTGTGCGGATTGCCGCCACTCATGAGGTCGTGCCGCCGCCGCTCCCGTGCCTGCGCGAGGGCGCTGTCGCCGGACCTAGCCACCTGCTAACGCCAAAATTTGGTAAGCCCAAAATCATCATCAGTCTAGAGTCAGTATCGGCTTCAGAGTTCTGAAATCGGCCAATGGAAATTGTCACTTGTCAACAGTTGGATTCTTGGTGAATTCGGTTAAAGAATTTAATCAATTGAAGAAAATTTATCTCGAAGAGACCGAGTTCAAGGAGGATGCAGCATGACAATTTATCTATTAATTAGGCAGAGTCAGTTAGTTTTCTTTTATTTTTAGGAAAGATTGTTTAGAGTCTGATCATGACTTGTATCTTTTATTTTATCTTTAGGAAAGTTTGTGTCTTGTCCAAAAAGATTAGTATCTACTCATGCGTATAAATATGTACACTCGGAGTTCATGTAATCTATCTCTCGATCAATATACAACTTTCGGCGTATTGTTACCCTCTTTTCCGAGGTTTTACTTATCAACCGATGGAACTTGGCACCTGACACGGGGCTGCATCGGCTTCGATCTCCGGTGAAGGGGTAAGTCCAACGTTTCGTCGGCTTCGGTGAATGTATTGGCTACATTGGTATTGTTCAAGGCTGCATCGCTTAGACCTCTTGGATTGCTCTGGTTCGGTTGATATATTTGCCTACTTGATATTTCGATTCTATCTTTAATAGCATTGTGTTTAAAGACGCATCGGTTTAACTGGGACTATCTCGGTTTGGTCTGATATTCTGTCTTAACCGATATTTCTCTACAATCACAATGATGTTTTAGATAGATTTGTTATATTCATCACATTAGATAGATTTATCGATTCATTGAGTACTAGATTATTATATACAATGTCGTGTTGCATCGGTTAGGTTCGACCTACTAGATTGTTGTTGATAATCTAAGTCTTGATAAGCCGATAGGTTCATGCTAATGTTTCATCGAAGGTTTAGCCGATCTTATCCGATGTGTTAAATTTCTCTTTAATGGTTTTACTGTCTTGGTTAAATTTAATATATGACCACCCTGAAAATCAATCAAAGGCTTGATTGTTTAGACCTTATACTTAAATTTAATACATGACCACCCTGAAAATCAATCAAAGGCTTGATTGTTTAGACCTTATACTTAAATTTAATACATGACCACCCTGAAAATCAATCAAAGGCTTGATTGTTTAGACCTTATACTTCCTTTCATACTTGGTACTGTATTAATTGGGTTTGACCTACTAAGTCGTGCTTAAAATTGTAAGAACTAGCTTGCTCTTTGATTGCCAATAAAGGTTTCATCGGGGTTTCAGTCGATGAGTTATCTGGACGTTGCATCAGCTTATAAGGATTATATACAAGTTGGTTTTAGTCGATGACAGCAAAGACTTCATTGATTATTTAATCATTTGGATTTAACAATATCGGATCTCCAGCCGATGTATGCCTTAACCATCGGATCAACATTTATTCTATCATATTATTATTGGTCGATTGGTTTCTATTGGATTATATTATTATTTTATTACATTATAATCAGTCGATTGTCTTTATGTCATTATTTACTCAAGTATCAGAATCTACATTGGATGTATAGCCGATTGCTCAAAACCCTATCAACATCGGCTGGTATCGACATCGGCTTGTCAGCCTGACGGAGCGTGAAACTCCTCACCGGGAGACCGCGCGGGCCCCCCTTTGCCGGTTCGGCCGGGGGTGCTAAGTGAGTTTCTTCGCCCTCGATCTAGAGGACGTCAGCGAGAGTGAAAACACGCAAGACGCGGGTGACGTAGACAGGTTCGGGCCGCTGAGAAGCGTAACACCCTACTCCTGTATTCTGGTGGATCTAAGGATCTCCAACAATACAAAGGGAATTCTATCTCCAACGCATTCGCCGGAGTCCTCCCCTTTTCCTAGGCCTGGGCCTCCTTTTATCTGATCAGGGGTCACCACATGGGCCTCAAGTTGCCTAAGAAAAGAAACATTCTTTTTACAATCAGCGCTAGTCTACAGCCGGAAGTGACCTCTGACAAGCTTGGTGCATGCCTTCTGCCCCGCTCGCCAGCTCTCCCGGTGGACACCCGTTTCAACCTTCATTCAATGGCCGGCGACTTTCTCGCCACGCCTGCGCTGAAATCTGGATTGGATCTGACCGGGACTGACATACCAACTCCAGGAGTTAGCACGCCGGCTCCGGCTAGGGACGAGAGCCAGAAGACTCTCATCATTCCGACGGGACGGGGCGAGGCGTGCCATCGGCCGCCTGTCGCCACCTAACCCGCGATCTGACCGGTCTGTGACCGGTCACCCACCGCGACCGGGCACGGACCGGATAAGCATGTGCTGCGCCGCATTAAATGCGGCGTGGTGCGCTCGCCTGACCCGCTATAAATGCGGGTAGGTGAGCCCTGTTGTGCTCACCTAACCCGCCCACGTGGCGCCAAGATCACGGGGGGTCGGGGCGCCCCAGCCCTCGGGGCCGAAACGGGAGCGGCCCGACCCCTCGGGGAGACAGAGGAAGGGGCGGCCACGTCACCCCCGGGCCCGACCCCCCCCGAGGGGGTCGGGACACGTGGAGGACCGCGGCTACCCAAGCCTCTAGTCATGACACCCCCGGTCCCATGTCACCGACACAGCCGATCGACTATTTGATTGTTAATTTATATATCTTGTCAGTTGTAGGATCAAACTGACTGGCACACCTGCATCTCATCAATCTTTTAGGACCTACACTGGAGCTAAGCAGATTTCCCAGGCTTTTGTGTGTTTCGACACGGTTCGTGTCAACGCAGATTTGGCACTATCGGCTGGACGCAAATTTTTCGTCAACACCACCGTGAGCCTCGACGAAGTCACCGTCACCACTCCTGTGCCTGCGTGAGGGTGCTGTTGTCGGATCCAGCTGCCGTGAGCCCCAAGCCAGTGGCCGCCTTCGCCACCTCCCAGAGCGCCCACTCGAAGCAATGCCGCTGCCTAGGCCATGAAGTGGAGGGAGGTGGAGTGGGGAGATGAGAGGAGAGGAGAGGATGAGGAGAGAATAATAGCACTTATATTTTTAAGAGAGAGGGTACTCGGCCTGATGGTAGGCAGGCCTCTTAACAAGCCCGACTATAAAAATAGATTTATTTTCGTATATGGGTCTTGTGTCCTTTCGGGACCGATATTATCATAGGCAGACAATATTACCATCTGCCTGAAAGTTAGAGGAGAGCTTGTTTACTAAAATCATTTCTGTAATAGTATGTGGGCTGGTGGTGGTAGCCAGAAAACCTTAAAAACCTTATTTACATTATAAACATATCTACTCCAACAGCACGCAGATCGATGCATATGGTACATTCATGACACTGCATAGATAGACGATTAAGTTAATATGGTACTATTTTTATTTCAAAATAAGTTAATCTAGTATGAGATATGACATATCGTAGTACTATAAATCTGGACATGTATCTGTCTAAATTCGTAGTATTAGGATATGTCATATCTCGTACTAGATTAATTTATTGAGACAGTGAGAGTAATATATAGAAATTAACATCAAACCATTGGATCAACAACTAATGAACGACTCCAAACAAATGTAGAATACTTAAAAAAGATTCCATTAAAATTTATACGTACCAAATAGCTAGTAATCACAACAACAACATTTTTTAACATACTCTTTCCATCGAAAAATCTTTAAGCATATTTTATTTTCTGATTTTTTGAAATAAGATGGTCATATTTGTAGTACGTCTTCATGCATCGAAGACTTACGAAGAGATTGTCTTTTCGTTTTACAGCGCTAGATTACATTGTGTTGACTGGGACCTAATCAACCATTTTAATATCTATTGGTTGTATGCATGTTTGTTTTTTTTACACGTGGGATGAGTTAAATTCTCTCTTATTTTGATGATAATTTTTTTAAAAAAACATGTTTTAAACTTTTAAATGGAGGGAGAGTACTATTCACACATTAGTTACATATATTACATATAAAAAAAATCCAGAGAGAGGTGATAGACACACCAGAACTAACATTGTTGGATGCACTCGGAGCATGCACAGGTTTAATTTCCACACAAACGTCCGGCCGGCCAGCTGCCGGCGGCGTATACCTCGGCTGCCACCGGCCATCATCACGAAAACCACGCGCCGCCGCCGGCCGGCCGGCCGGCGACAATTAAAGCCCTAAATTAAAAGTCCGTACCAAACATAGCTAGTCCGACAGCACATGCATATATATGCATGCAATATAGACGATCGATATCGATCAAGTTGACGTGGATCCAAGGAAGCAACCAACGAAATTAAGAAGCTTTGGTCGATCTATGTGCTAGCTAAGTGCTGCATGCCAACAATCTGATCAGCCGGCCAGCATCATACATATATCAACTTGCATATGCTGCAGGACCATTGGTTATTACATTTAGGCACGTTGTATACATGCATATAGACAGCAGCAGCAGCAGCTAGCAGCATCTGTGTGTAGTGCACGAGCCAATTAGTTGAGCCAATAATTAAAAAAGGGTTGGCTGAATGGCTTTTGGCTAGATAGCTAGCTAGTGGGGTTGCAATTTGCCAACCCAACCACAAGAATACTTGTGGTGGTTTGGGGGCAAAAACTCAAAAGGAGAGAGGGAGAGGAATTAATTAAAATGAATAATGTGCAAGTGGATATATAGCTAGAATAATACAACTTCGTGGCTTCATGGTGATGGGTATAGATGTCTAGCTAGTAACGGTATAATGCAAGAGTAACGGATAATTATAGGCGTGATATATATGTGTGTGTGATGAGAAAAAGAGAAAAAAATTGAAGCACATCATCTCTCTAATGCAATAGCTGACTCTCTCTCTCTCTGTCTGTACATCCTCCAAAGAAAGTTAAAACGAGCGATGGAGAAGAACCGGTAAAGAAAATGACAATAATATATAGACCATTTTAAGACAAGCTCTACACATAATTTAATTCATTGTGCATACCTTGTTTTGTTTCTAGTTTGTTTCTTAGAAACGTGGATCTATATACAATTAAATAGGAAACCTTACGCATACAACCACGGTTGTAATGAAAAACGTACGTATGTCGAGGGATGAAAATGGCTTGGAAACGGATAGAAACCAGCTCTACTATTTCCATTTTCATATATTTATCTTGGAATCAAAAATCAAAAACAAAAGTCCGGATATGAAAACGTAATTGAGTATTATCGGATACATATACATAGCGAATATGAATCGGAGCGAACATGGTAACAAATATTTATCAAAATATGAAAACAACTCTAACTGAACTTCTCAAATCAACGAAGAGTTATAGCACATTATTTTTTTCAAAAACAATAAATTGATATTTCTATTTTTTACCAACTAATAATAATACAACTAGTTTTACACTTCACTTTTCATAAGAACTACAATAAGCAAGAACTATATCCGTCTATAACTATAAATAGTATGACATGATCTAATAAAATAAAAATAGTCATTAGGCAAAAGAAACAATCTAAAGAATCATACTAGAAAAAATATCTTCATTGAACTAACCACCTCACCTCCATACTTAGTACAAATCTAAATATCTAGAGTAGAGAAGGCTGAAGCTAATTAGGTGTATATGAAAAGTAATTTGTTTTCGATTCCGAGAAAAAAGTCCGAATTCGTTTTCAGAAAGTTTTCAACCGATTTCAGTTTGTGACAGATAGCGGCCTTACCGTCTTCATTTTCATTTCCGAGAAAAAAAATCCAAATTCGTTTTTGTTTCCGAAACTTTTTGATAAAAAAATTCTGACTGACACTTCTCATTTCCAAAAATACATCCATGAACCAGAAACTAATTTCCGAACCATTTTCATCGCTACGCGTGTCAAGTAACTCATATTTGTTGCTCGTATTTCCGGATTTGTCAAATGGTTCGCAACTAAAAGTTTTCTTTTTTATGAAATTTATTCATGCAAAAAACTGGAACGAGTGATATATATCCTTCTATATGTTTTGTTCGATTATGCTCCTAGCCATATAGATGGTGTTTGAATCTCCTGAAAATAAAGATAAAGATGAGATAAAGTGTTTCACGTAAAACGAGATGACATTAACGTGTGATTAATTGAGTTTTAATTATTACAAACTTGAAAAATGGATTTATTTGGTATTTTAGAACAACTTTCATATAGAAAATTTTCGCACGAAACATACCGTTTAGCAGTTTGAAAAGCGTGCCACGATAATCTGGAATTTTATCTTCTTTTTTAAAAGAAACAAACGGAGCCATAGTACAACATCGATGTATGTGAGTCCCTGTCGTTTACTCTCTTCGTTTTATATTATAAGTCGTTTTGACTTTTTTAAGTCAAAATTCTTCAAGTTTGATCAAGTTTATAAAAAAAATAATATATTTTCAACACAAAATAAACATATTTTCAAATTATATTCAATGCTAAATTTAATAAAACTAATTTAGTGTATTAGATGTTGCTAAATTTTTTTATAAATTTAATCAAACGTAACAAAATTTGACTAGAAAAAAGTTAAAGCGATTTATAATATGAAAGGTGAGGAGTATTTGAAAGTGCCCATATAAAATGTCAGGAACTGTGCCACTACAGTCTACAGAGACGAATCTTTTAGCTTTTCTCTCTTAACAAAAAGAGACTAATTAATTAGCTTAATTATAGTGGCTTAAACTCGAAGCTGTAGCTTGATATGCACAAATTGACACGATTTTGTACACATCTTCCTCGGTAGACTTCAAATGGACTCCTTCGATCGAGTTGGATGTGTACGCATATACGTACACACCCTAACAGTCCAGGTGTACACATTAGTACGAGGTCAACTACAAATTTAAAATTAAAGGTGCTCCTTAATTATTCTTCTATTAAGAATATAAGATATATATGAGTATATGATACCTTGTTTGGAACGAAATGATATGAATAATTAAGAAAAGGAGGACAGCTAGTTGCAAATAATAATACTTGTTCTTTGGATAATCGCGTGCATGTACCTAAAATAGTTTTTGAGTCAACTCACTTGTCGCGATATGCTCAATAATAATAAATTTTGTGATTGGGCAAGATCAGGTCAACCGAACCAGATTGCGAGAATATCTCATGATTTGATTAATTATTCGACGATTATCCATCTCGATCTCGGGGACTATAGTAATGCTAGCTGTATGCTGATGATATTTGAAAGTCTATAATGTATATAAGGGAAGTATGCTATGAATTTTGCCCATCAGATTTATTTGATAGTTTATTGGGAAATGTATTTTGAACATTCACACTTTGAAAAAGGATAATTATCTACATTAATTTGTTTTTCATCCAATATCTTTCACAATTAATTAAGTACTACCTCAACACCCACCAACTTTTCAATTCGTTTGACTATTCGTCTTTTCTAAAACCAGTGCAAGTAGACAAACATGCAAAGCAAGCTTAAGGTACATTTGGTACTATTTTAGTTTTCTGAAATAAGTAATTGAATAAATACTGTTGATTAAAGTTTTAGGGAAAATCAATGTTATCATACATTTAAAATTGGAATGCAATATTTTTAGGTTTGCAGTGCTCCATTAATTGTTTTTCTTTAAAGATAATAATAGGAATTCAAAAATCTCATCCTTCGCTTCTAGAGCCAAAATATTACACAGTTCCTAAACACATCCATGTAAAGACATAAAAAGGATTTTGTTTCAAGGAAAAGAATTTATTATCCACATGCAAACTACCTGTGGCTTACCTACGTTGTGTTTCCTGGGGTGTTATGGCCCAGGAAGATTATTCAATCCTTAGAGAATTAACCACTATATCAGCTAATAACTAAATAATTAGTATGTATTAAATTTTTGGTAAATTTTTTCTAGTTTGCCACCGTGTACTACAACATATCCTTAGAATTTTCAAGGGGCTACTACATATATAAAAATATCGTGAGGAGATTAATCACAACAAATATTCCATGTATATATATTATTCTACCCTAGCAGTATCAATTTTTCATGCTTGCACGTGACAGAGGAAGAACATTCGGGTAGCTTGTGCGTGTATGTGGTTCGATCAATGCTGGATAGCGACACATACATCGGCACGTACACTGCTAATTAAGCTGGCCCGTCTGTCTACATGCTGGATGAAATAACTGGAGTAATATTTTTTTCACCAAAAAATCTAAAAGGGATAAATCTGTACTTAATTGCTCTTCTTCCAGTAACTGTGGCAGCAGATGAGACATTGAGATATTGATTGATGATGGAGGTATGCTTGCATGTGGGGTGCATGCGTCACCGGTGACGTAGGGCTGCTTGGGTGAGAAATTAATCGCTTGGTCCACACCATGAGGTGTAACAAAAACAAGGGTCAGATAGGGTTATTTAAGATTGAGCATATAGTACTAGTATTTAACAGTGACGGTGATTCAGTATGTAGGCGCGTATGCATGTATGGTTTATATTTTGAAACAATTGTTCACAACCATGGGTTAATTTAGACGTTTAGTTACGTAGCAAATGTAGCAAGTTTGTAACATCCAGATCATAGCATCTGAGGTATAATTTTAAAAACTTAAAAACTTACGTGTATTAGTACATTAGAAAACAGAAATCTCATAATTAACTATTCGAAATGTTTCAAAAAAAACTATTGGAAATTAAAGAGCACATAATATTGCTAGTTTAGATTTTTGTGTTTTGATCTCTTAGTAAAAGATTGCATGTAAATATTTTGCTTGAAACAACTACCTATACATATGCTAACCCTTATATGCATAAACAAAGTCACATTATTTGCAGTCATGCTTTGCCAAAGAATGAAATTATGGACTCATGATCTAGATTACTGTTGATATGTTTGCCTGAATTGCAAGTTTTAGACTGTGCTACCGTACAACCACAGACTACAATACCCTTCACCTATTCATTTCATGTCCTCTTCAACAAGTTGGTTAGTCAGGACCACACCAAAGATTTCATCGGATATCCATCCTCACGCACATCGTCTCTCGCAAAGTTCGTAGTACCCGTATCCAGAAAACAACACTACATGAAAACCTCCCGGACACGCACACGGTAGACGCATCAAGCATCGGCCGGTAGTGCTACCTACCCGTGTGCGCGGAGCAAAAGTGCCGCTGCCGCAGGTGGATGGATGGATGGATGGATGGGTGGAGAGAATTGGAGATGCAACGTGACAAGAGCAACGGGACGGCGTACCAGCTGCGGCTGCCGCTGCCGCTGCCGCTGCAAAGGCAGGCGAAATGGCAAACCGATCGCTCGATCGCTTTGGCGGCGAGCGAGTGGCAGCAAGCCAGATGGACAGCTAGCAGTGGCAAATGGACACGAAAAAAGGCAAAAGTTAGCTAGCTCCATCAAGCCAGCTAAGCTCCATCAGCCTCCCGTTTTGTTCGGATCTCCGGTATCCTTCCACCCAGGTTTTGCAGTAGCTTTCGGATGGATATATGTACTTGGAGAGGATGAAGATTTTGTGAGTTTCTCAAATTTGTGTTTCTATAGTATAACATTCTTACATACGTACCCGTATATCATGGTAAACTAGTATTGTACGGTCTAGCTATTTAAACAGCTGTTTGGACTCATCCGTGTATGGTAAGAGGTAACGTACTACTTGTTGTCATATAGACGGTATATGCTGATTACTAGTCACAATCATGGCAGGATTCCTTCACTCTTCAGAATTTTCTGGGTTCATTCTTATCACATATATACTGACGACCTGTCTTCACCAAACAAGATAAAAAAATACTACTCATGTGTATTATATTTAGTACTCATATTTTAAAATATACGACCTATTTAATTTTATTAGAACAAACCTTTGACCCTAATATATTATTTATTTAAAAAAATAACTTTTGAAAACGAATCTAATACTATCAATTTTATTTCAAAAAATTATATTATTTTAGAGTAATTGTTGATAAATGCTAATGAAATAAAATACACGCTATATTTTATATTTTAAAATGAAGGGACTGCTCCTTTCCAGTTAGATTGACTAGTGGTTATCGTGGCATATAACATATCGACAAATATTTATTTAGAGTATACTAGTTCATTTAACATACAATTTTTATAATGTTTTGTGTTGGAACCTACCAGAATGTCCATGAATGAAATTAAAATAATTGGGAAGGTGATCGAGCGATTGGTTTGGCCGAACGTTTCCCACGATCACAAGATCGATAAAGTTTGTTTTTTGTTGAAGCTTTTTTGAGAATGGGTGGTACGTGACGGAAGTGTGCACTTTAGTTTTTATCCCGTTGTTTGGTTTTGTGTGGTTCAACGTGCCATATACGTGCTTCTTCACAACTTGTCACGTACAATGATGATAAATGTGTGTTATTTTAAATTTTATTAATTTCCATGCATGTGGATATATGTGGATAAGGAGGAAGCCACAAAGGCAGTATCGTCTGATGGAGACGATGCTTCCTTTTTTGCTGCTTGTGAGCTTTTTTTTTTGTACTGTAAAAAGAGTAGTGCATAATTTAAAGCAGAGCCCCAAAAGTTAGGTACATCAACCTTTCACAAAATCCACGATAAAATCGTGAAATTTACAGCCATCATCATCAACCTCTTGTCCAGGGACTCCTTTTGTGAGAAGATGGTTACTCCTTCCGTTTTAAAATAAATCAACCTAAGTTAAGAGAGGACATAAACTCACACAAAAAATTTGGATAATTGTACGAGAATATGTTCTATCCAATCTAGATTGATTTAATGTAGATTGATTTAATTTTGGACGGAGGGAGTACCTACGTAAATCTTTCCCCAAACTTTTTGTGCGACGGTGTAATAAGCTCTTTTAATCTTTTTTATATGCATAGTTTCACCAAAGTTGCTCGATGTATTGATTTTTCTTATTTTCTACGATGATCTCTATTGGTAGTACAATATACGTACTACTTAGTAATATTATATTACCAGTAAAAATAACCTAATCGATTTATATATTTTACTAACAGTAAAAACAACTAAACTCCCTTAATTGTACAATATTTGAGTTGGTAGTATAAAGAACTACCACTCATTGGGTGAGAAAAAAATAAAGGTCTATTCTACTACCTAAAGAGACCACGATAAAATATACTATATAGTATCTAAAACATTTTTTATGTATTGAGCTTTTTTATCCAACACAAACTACATACAAAATTACTACGTTTACTTCAAAATAAATTATTCTAGTATTGAATGTGACACATCCCAACACTATAAATGTAAACGTGCTAAGATGTGTCATATCCAATACTAAATTAACTTATTATGAGACGTATATAGTAGGACGACAGCGACGGCGAGGCTACCGCGAAGATGACATGGCAAGCACACACGTTACATTATGGCGTGTTACTTATTTCCCATGTGATAAAAAACAGAGGAAGCAGACTGGCAGCAGTACATCCAGGGTGGAGCCACCCCCCAACCTCGCCGCTCGATATGATATCGCCATGGATGGTGTACACATGTGGGCGCCCCACGGGTGACGTACCGGCCGGCCGGTCGCAATCACCGGCCGGGCCGATGACGACGATCGGAAGCTACGACGACGCATCATCAACCGCCCCGGCGGCGGCGGCGGCGGCGGCGCAAAAAGTGGCCGGCCGCCGAACCAACCGGGAAGCAGAGGCGGCTGAGCTGATCTGATGGGCGCGCGCGCGGCTTGTTCCGTTGCGTGCGTGATCGGATGTTCCGTGTGTACGTACGCTTTTGTATTTCTTTCTGTGCCTTAATTAGCGGTGGACGAGTGGTCGTACTATATAGAGATTAGAGACTTTTGGGGCCAAAAAATGTTGCGGTGGCCAATATAATGGCAAGGGAGCGAGCCGGTCTCTTTTCCAATTAAAGAAAAAAAAACTGGTGTTAGTACACGGTGTATGCCTGGATCGATAGGATTGAAAAATACTAGCTAGTATCATTTATTAGTATTGGATTTAAAAGTTACGTATTATAGTTAGTTTTTCAGTTTTTCGTAGCATTTCATCCAAGTCGGTCAACTTTTAACCAACTTGGACGAGAAGAGATGCTATGAAAAATAAACAAATACATAGCTTTCAATTCACATGCTAATAAAATGAAACGGTATTTATCAATAACATGTACTATATATAACACCCATTTTTTCTTTGAAAAAGCGATTGGCTCACTCACTAGCCATTGGTCATCGCCCAAATAGGCAAGTCAATTTCACGTAACCCAAATTTGACGGTTGTGATGGACTGTACATTATCCCGATAGGTAATTAATTAGATCATAATATGCAGTAGAACTTTGTGGTCTTATGCTTGAACAAGAAATATCTACTTTCATGTAAAGGATTTTCATGGTTGAAGAGAGAACATAAGACATACAACGATATCTACGATGGTGTTTGAATCTTCTGAAGATAAAAATTAAAATAAAAATTAAGTGTTTCATCTAAAACGAGATGACATTAACGTATGATTAATTGAGTTTTAATTATTACAAACTTAAAAAATAGATTTATTTGAGATTTTAGAACAACTTTTATATAGAAAATTTTCACACGAAACGTATCGTTTAGCAGTTTGAAAAACGTGTCACAAGTATCCGAAACTTTATCTCTTCGAACGCAGCCTATGTATTGCCGTTGAGAATGAGGTCGAAGGCTTAGTGCGTGGGTTTAACGAAGATAAAGTAAGCACGACCACTAGAGCGCAATTATGTTAACATATAAGGGTCGGTAAACTGATGACAACGAATACATCATGCATAAAAGGGCATGTCAGGGTGCATGCATGGATGATTTAGGGCAATGCTATAGCAAAGAGTAGAGGCATGGTGTGATGGACACATGATATGGTCCGTGGACTTGGCACAAAGGCAAAGCCCGGACTGGCCCGTACTATTTTGCTATCACCTCAAGCTAGCATGGTGAAAATAAGTCTTAGCCCATGAACTTTCAATCTCAAGCCTCATGCCATGGCCTAGAGTGCCTAGGGTCTAGGTTCACCCTGGGATACGGAGGATATGGTGACCAAATGATAACTTGGAGAATGCAGATACAATATCTATAAATCATAGAGTGGTATGGATATATTTAGATTTACGAATTCATATAAGTACACGACTAGTAAAACTAAAGTAATGGAAGGTAGAATAAAAGATAATAAAGATGCCAAAAAAGAAATGCACATATCTTTCAATGTGGTAGTAATAAAGTAAATATGTATCTCTTGTACCATGTCGTTTTCGTCAATAGTGCTAGCTCAATTATCGCAATTAAAATAACACCCTTACCAGACATCAGCAGTAAACTTTCAGTATTGAAGCAACATATAAAAACAGTTTAGTATTGAAGCAACATGTTAAAAACAGTTTAAGTAAACTTCCAGTATTGAGTATTGAGGCAACATATAAAAACAGTTTACCCACTCGATTTTTCCAACCTCTTTGGATACATTCTTTTTCCCTTGTTGACAAAGTCTCCAACCCTCACCCAGTCAACTTGAAATTGACAGAAAATATTAATTTCTATCGACAAATAGACACAGCCCGTGTTTAGTTTCAAAGTTTTTTTTTCAAAAAACATCACATCAAATCACATCAGATATACGGACACATATTTAAAGTATTAAACATAGTCTAATAACAAAACAAATTACAGATTCCACCTGTAAATTGCGAGACGAATCTTTTGAGCCTAATTAATCCATCATTAGCAAATGTTTACTGTAGCACCACATTGTCAAATCATGATGCAATTAGGCTCAAAAGATTCGTCTCGCAATTTACACGTAAACTGTGTAATTGGTTTTTTTTTCGTCCACATTTAATACTTCATGCATGTGTCCAAACATTCGATGTGAATGGTTTGAAGTTTAAAGTTTGAAGTTTGAAGGGAACTAAACAGGGCCACAGACATACATCGAGATCAACACCTCCTCTATCCCTCCTCCATCAATCACCATTAGTGCCATTAATTAATACGAAAAGCCACGTGTCACCATCGCCAAATTACCCCCCCCCCCCCACCCGTTAACCACACTCCACTCCACTCCACTATACCCTACCCGCCACGCAGGGGCAAATCCCGGCCCCACCTGTCATCCACCCAACCCCACCATCGGCGCGTGGGCCCCACCACCCCGGCTAAGGTTTGCCAGCCCGGACAGCAGGATACCTACGTGTACCGCGTGACGCCGTGACGTATCACTCGTACTAGTATCAGTGTATTTGCTACGTGTACCCAGGAGGAGTGTACCCTGTGGCGGGTGGGGCCCACTGACAGGTGGGCCCCGCAACGGCGACCTTGGTCGTTACTACTACAAAGAGTCGTTTCCCTCTACCTCTCTCTCATCATCTTCTTCCTCGTTGTGAGCCTAGCCAATTTTGCCATTTTCTCCTTCTCTCTCGCGGCGACGACGAGGAGACTAGCACCAGTGCTCGCGGCGGAGGCGGCGAGGTGGAGGATGCCGGCGTGGTGGAAGAAGGGGAAGGGGAAGAAGGGGAAAGGGGAGGGGGAGCGGCGGCGGGGGAGGAGGAGGGGAGGAGGGGGAAGGCGGGGAGCTTCGACGAGGCGCTCCTAGCCGGGAAGGAGAAGGTGCAGGTGGTGGTGGTCGGGCACCCGCTGCCGCGGCCGGCGTCGCTGCCGGCGCCGCTGCCGTCGGCGGCGTCGTCGGCGGCCGGGTCCGCGTCGGCGTCCAGCGCCGGCAGCTCGTCGCTCGGATCGTCGGCGGCGTCCGACGAGCCGCCGGATCTCGGGACTTACAGGTGAGGAGGAGGAGGAGGAGTGGTTTGGTTTGGTCCGGTGGTTTGCAATTCGTTCGTGCCGTGCTTTCGGGTTTGGTAGGTGGGTGGGTGGTTGGCTGGTTAGTTCATCGAGGCGCTAAATCAAATCAACTTCTTCTTATTTTTCTTTTCAAATTCCATGCTGAATTCGGCGTGAAGTTTTCGTTTCTGGTTGCTAATAATTTGCGCGCTTGCTTCGGTTCATCTGCTGAATTTTTTCGGTGGGTTTGGTGGGAAATTGAGGTGGAGTTTGTGAAGTTCATGACTTCCATCTGTTTGGAGGGGTGTCAAGATTTGATTTGCGAGGTTCTTTGCTTGATACTTTTTGGTGTTCTACTTTTTGGGTGGAATTGGAGCTGTACCTCGTGATGCTTATCTGGTTTGGTTTGTCTTCTATCCAGGTATGTTAGTGGCGTTGGCTGTTTCGCCCCCTGGAATGTAGCACCACTTGTGCTCTAATTAACTCAATTAGTTATTTGATTTGGGGGGATTAGTTCGAGTCGAGATGGATTCTACTGCCCCGTTGACTAATTGTAACAATCAGGATCTTCTGCTAACTGTTGATTTTGTAATATCAGTTGATCTTTCCTCGATCCGTCTCAGCGATCATTTGGGAATTTTTTCGGGCTTGCTTCGTTGGTTCACTTTTGATTTTACAAGATATGATGTTTTTAAACTATTTTGAATCCTTCTTGTTTGGATTTCCGTTTAGTGACAGATCATTTATGTGATCAGCTCTTTAAATTAGTATGTTTCTTTTGTGTGGTGCCGGCTATTTTTCATAGATTATGTGGGTTTTGGGGGCAACTCGAATTGTATGTTTTGATTGAACTAATCAAAAGAACACTTTTGGGTCCCCAGTCCCTGTATTTAGGAGTCGATAATTGCTTAAGGCAATAATTGGTGACTTCCTCCGAATGTGGGATACTAGTACGAAGTACATTATTTCTAGCCCAATTATTGTTTCGAGATATGGTAGCTCCAGGATGGTGAATTTGCTGCTGTCAAGTGACTATCCATAACTGTGCATTTCAACTGAAGCTTGTTCATTTCTTATTCAATAGGGTGCCGGATGCAAGCTACTTGCTTCCGGGCAGAACGCTGGCTATTGATTCTCGGAAACAAAATCTTATGCTTGAAGAAGGACGCTTTTTCACAAACAACCAGGGTTTGGAGCATCCGAGGTTGTCTGAAACTTCAGTTTCTCCAAGGAAAGAATCTTACCTTCACAATTTGGATCTTTCAAATGATCGAACTGCGTATTGCCATGGTCGGAAATCAACGGAGATTGTGTTCAGTACAAGGGTGCCAATCTCTCCCCCTAGCTCAAAAGGCCAAATTCCCTGTTCAACATCCCCTGTGCAATCAAGAGCATTCGGGCAATGCCCAGGATCCCCCACTGCACGGCAGGATGATTCACGAAGCTCAAGCTCACCTCACCCTCTTCCTCGTCCTCCAGGCTCCCCATGTTCGTCATCACGTTCTGTCAGTTCACAGTGGAAGAAGGGCAAATTGTTAGGCAGTGGTACATTTGGGCAAGTATACCAAGGATTTAACAGGTACTATAACTTTTGAAAGCATTTTACTGTTTTTCCATCCTTATGGAGCTGAATATTTCTTTTCTACAATGCATACTGAATCGCTATTCAAAATGTGTGTAATGCAGTGAAGGTGGCCAAATGTGTGCAATTAAAGAGGTGAAGGTTATTTCTGATGATTCTAACTCGAAAGAGTGTCTCAGGCAGCTACATCAGGTAATAATCATCTTGTCAACATATTGCTTGCATAGTTGCATCTGCCAGTAGAAATTTAAACTTTACCTCTTTGGTACTGATACTACTTCCTATGAGCAGGAAATTGTGCTTTTGAGTCAGTTGTCACATCCAAACATTGTGCAGTACTATGGAAGTGATCTGGTAAATATATAACTCATGATGATTTTATGATCTTGTCTTGAGCATGTAGTGGCATCATAAGTTAAACAAAGATATACAATCAGTCAATCATTACGGACTCTGAAATTAGGCGATGACAACAGTTAGATTAATTGTTAGTATATTTTCCAGTCATAAACCACTGTTCTAAATTTGCTAGAGGGAAACACTGTGGTGTATATTGTAAGAAAAAGCTGATTTTAATTTGCTATTTTATATATTTTTGCCTGAGTATGCTTTATTATTCACTGCAGTCTACTGAGACGCTTTCAGTCTATCTTGAGTATGTTTCTGGGGGCTCTATCCACAAGTTGCTTCAAGAGTATGGTGCATTTGGGGAGGCAGTCCTTCGGAATTACACAGCACAAATTCTTTCTGGCCTTGCATATTTGCATGGGCGGAATACAGTGCATAGGTATGACAATTTATAATGGTATTTTGTTTTTGTGGAACCACATGTTGCTCTTAGTTCTAATGTATGAAACATCACTTTTCTCACAGGGATATCAAAGGGGCCAACATACTTGTAGATCCTAATGGTGACATCAAACTTGCCGATTTTGGGATGGCCAAGCATGTAAGTACAACATAATGTTAATTATCTGTTAATTCAAGGATTTTAATGGATCTATTATTTTCTTATATGATATCGTTTTGTTGACTAGTTATTGTATTTATACAGATATCAGCGCACACATCTATCAAGTCCTTCAAAGGAAGCCCTTATTGGATGGCGCCTGAGGTAATGCAAAAGAAGTTGAAAAATCTTCTGTACTTTGCCATTTTAAGTTGGATGCTTATCAGTTTCTGTTGTTTTCTCATAGAATTTTAATTTTCCTCAGGTTATTATGAATACCAATGGCTACAGCCTTTCGGTCGATATTTGGAGTCTTGGCTGCACCATTATTGAGATGGCAACTGCAAGACCTCCTTGGATTCAGTATGAAGGGGTAAGCACGTGTTATGATTTTTTCATGGTATAGTGCCCAACTTCCATTGGATCCATGCTAAGCTTTTTGTAACTGATTCACAGGTGGCTGCAATATTTAAAATTGGCAACAGCAAAGACATACCCGATATTCCGGATCATCTTTCTTTTGAGGCAAAAAACTTTTTGAAACTTTGCTTGCAGCGTGACCCTGCTGCCCGCCCTACTGCTGCTCAGCTAATGGAGCATCCTTTTGTCAAGGACCTAGTTGCAAACAGGAGCTTCAGGTCTGGCATGACAAGGGACACGTTTCCAACTTCCTTTGATGGAAAAGGCGCCATGGTACTACTTCTACACACAATCTAGTGCTAATCAAACAGTAGCTATTTGTAATTCATTTTCATTTGTGAAATCTATTTGTGATTTATATCTTAGCTAGTTGCAAGATATGAATAAATATGAAGGAAAAGAAATAATAACAGAAATTAACTGTTGTATCTGTATCTTCAAGTTACAATTTGGTGTCTTACCATTAATGTTTATATCATTTCAGGTACAGACAAGCAACAGAAGCTTATCTCCTCTACGAGATCCAGACCTGACGATGAGAAACTTACAAGTACCAACATCTGCCATTCCTTCAATTTCAACTCGCAGGATCTCTGCCATGTATGTTCTCCTTTTTTTCAAAACCAGCATAAATTACATCTCTTACTTTGTCTAACAGAGCGTATTTGGTGCAGCAACCCATCCAATGTGCGTATGAACATGTCCCTGCCCGTGTCACCTTGCTCCAGCCCATTACGGCAGTACCGGCAGTCGAATCGGAGTTGCATGCCATCGCCACCTCATCCAGCTTATTCAGCTGGAGCAGCCAACTACAGCCCTATCAACAATGCACTCTACCCAAAAAGACCAAGCAACCAACTTCCAGATCCATGGCTTGAAATCTCTCAACTGAAAGCCCCACCATTTGATTCTCCAAGAAGATTGTAGAAAATCCAAACACACTTTGTATACAGGAATGGAAGATGTTCCATAAGTTAGAAGACCAAAGGGGGTTCCTTTTTTTTTCTGTTTCACCCTTTCTGTATGTATCTTCTTCCTCTCAGGATGCAGTTGCATCGCCATTGTACAAATGCACAAAATGAGTTCAGTGAAAAGAAGGTAGAATTCCAGATTTCACATGTTCCTGTTGTGTCTTCTCCCATATGATTAATTTTGGTCCCCATATGAATTCCCACTTGCCAGATACATCTTTGATATGATGAATTTTGGTCTGAATTCCCACTTTGGCTGGATACATCTTTGCTGTAGAGGCTGGATTGAATTCTATCATCAAAAATTAAATTCCCATCCATCTTCAGAACTTGATGATTTTTCAAAGATTTTGTGTCTCCAATATGATCAATTTTGGTCTGAATTCCTACTTTGGTTGGATACATCTTTTTTGCTGTAGAGGCTGGATTGAATTCTATTATCGAAAAATGAATTCCCAGTAATCTTCAGAAGTTGTATCTGATTTTACAAATATGTTTGCAAAACTGAAATTTCATGGAAGCTGTATCTGATGGACATGGAACACATCCCCTCTGTAAGTCACTTCCTTCTCTTCAACACCCAAACCCCAGATATGCCCTTGCAGCTTCAGTAGACCCTTTGCATCCTCTCCATGGCCTTTCTTGGCCGTGGCACCACCCTTGCCATTGCCATCGGCATGATCACCATTGTCAGCATGAGCCGCCTCCCAGACGAACTGGAAGACGCCGATGGCGCGACTCAGCTGCTTGACGGTGCTCCTGATCGCCGGTTCATCGCCGTCAATCAGGAACTTCGCGGCGTGGACGGTGACCTTCTTGCCCCCCTTGCCGGAGAGGTGCTTGCCGGCGTGCACCTCGACGTCCCTGACATTGCCGTAGAGGTAGAAGAGGAGCAGGGTGTAGAGGCATTTGGACGAATGGCCTAGGCTCTTGGAGAGCTTCTTCTGCACCAGGCAGTCTTGCCGGCGAGCTTCCTTGAAGGCGATGTCCCTCTCGACGACGACGTTGCGTATCTGGTAGAGCCCCTCCTTCATCGCCGCCACCTTGTCGGCGTGGCCGGCGAGCCGCGCTTCGGCGTCCAGGCTCTTGGCGAGGTCGGTGAACATGTCGAGCACTTCATGCCATGTCTTCGCCGGCGCCGGCGCCGGCGAATCTGCGGGTTTGTTGAAAGGGGTCGGGCGCATCCAGGATGGGGACGAGGAGGTCGCGTCGTCGGCGGTGTCGGAGAGGAAGCGGACGCAGGCGGCGGCGATCTGATCAGCCATCTGGGTCGCCGGGGATGGGTGGTCCAGCGCGGCCATGTCGGCGCGCAGGTCGCGGAGCACCTCCTCCAGCGCGCCCCGCCAGATGTGGTGCTGCGTCACCTGCGGGCAGATGGTGAGGCGCACGCTCTTCCTCAGCTGCGCCGACACGCCCAGCACGTCGCACACCCGCGTCAGCGAGCTCAGCGACGTCGCCTTCAGGGGCGAGAGCGGCGACGCCCGCGGCGGCCGGCGCTGCCCCGCGGCGAACCGCGCCGCCAGCGCGTCGAACTCTGCCACCCGGTCGACGACGCGCGCGTCCGCCACGACGGACCCCGTCTCCGCGTGTCGCGGAGAGCCGCCGTTGCCGCGCTCGACGCCCCGCAGCGACCCGGCGAGCCGGAGCAGCCTGGCGTAGGCGGCGCGGTACCAGCGCCGCGACGGGGGCGTGGCGTGCTCCTCCACCTCCTCACAGGAGGCTGGGCCGGGCACGAAGTGGATCCCGCGGCCGCCGGGCACGAGCACGCGGAACGCCGCATCGGCGCCGCGCAACGCGTGCTTCATCTTGGCGCGGCATTCCATCGAACAGGTTGAGCGCAGCCGCAGAGCCCTAGGCGCCTCCTTTTCTCCTAACCGCGTGCGAGCTGAAGGTATGTGTCAAATTTTCCTTGAAGGGTTTGATATATGTAGTATTTACAAATAGGTCCCTGGTTTGGTAGTGTCATAGAGTTTTAAACAATCCTAGGACTTCTCTGCATAAAATCAGTACATGTCCGATTTGTCGGCCGCGGCGGTGGCCGCGGCGGCGCCGGCGGCGTGGCTCCATTTACTCGAGGATTACGCCACTCAGGTATCTGCCTTCTTTCTCGCCGTTTCATGCTCCATATCTTGATTTGTTTTCGCATGGAAAGGAATTTAGGGACGCCTATATATGCTTTTGACCCTAATCCTGATGCGAGGCTTTACATTTCTGGGCAATTTAATTTGGGATTTGGCTGTATGATTGAGCTGGAGATGTAATTATGGTGCGGATTAGGTCAAAAAAGTTGCCGATTTGACTTTTTTCTTGTGTTTATGTGATCAAGGGTGGCCGAATTGCACAGTGGAAATGCAGAACCTTATGATTATCTTATCTATTTGTTGAGTTGGTTTTGACCAGTGCAGATTCTATTGTGTGGTCACCAGAAATGCTGTGGAGATTTTTTTTATTATAGTTGCAAATTTGCATTGGTGCTTGGATTGATTTTGTGCGATCTCATCAAACAAAGCTTAGTAGATTTGATCGATACCTTCAATCTATTGGATGCAGTACTGTTAATTATGATGGTATGCCCGATCCTCATTTGTGCCTTGAATTAATCTTTAATTTTTTTCCCCAAAGTGGCCTTGCAAGTGTTCTGTTTGTCTGTTGAACCAGATGATGGTCCTATTTCTTGTTTGCTGTTACTTTATTGTGATTTATGACAAATGATCAATATTCACCATGGTTTAATACTTTAATTTTTTCTTGTACACTTGTCAGTTGATGGTGCTGGAACCTGGATAGAGCTAAACTACTGAATCAGTGAAGCCTAAACCAAATCTTCAATAACAATGCAAGGTATATGCTGGTTGGTGCCTCTTAAATTTGTTGTGATTTTGTAAGGATATAACCATTTTATTTGCGCCTCTTACATTAGTTATCGAAATACCGTGACACTGAGAGGTGCCTCTTATGGTAGTTGGTCTCCAGTCCTGTTTAGGACTTCACCTAACACATTATACATATAAGGCTTGCCTACAAGGACACTCTTAGGTGAACCGTTTCGTGTATTATTCAATTTCTCCATGAAGACGAAAAGGTGGGCTGCTATATAAATCTATAGAAACAGCTGACAGGGTTGGAGGCTTGGATTCATTTTTCCAAGGTATTATAATTTCTGCGCTTCACTGTTAAAAACAATGTTCTGCAAATTATGAATGCTGCTTATTCATGAAGATGGTACTGAGCTTCCTGAATTTTGTGCAAGCATATGAAAGCACGAGTCTAGTACTAATCAGAAATTGTTACATTGTTTGACACAGCAAGCTGGATAAAAGACAAATGGGAAATGAAACAAATATTAAACCTTATAACTTTATTTCAATTAGGCTCTGATCTATAACCCTACTCTGCTAGTCTCATCAACCAAAAGTCATGACGACCCACTCAAACAACCTTTTTAGCCCTGTTTTGCAAATGGGTTATGAGAGGTGTGATTGGGACATGGAAATGAATGGATGGTTAGGGTAAAATGAGGTGAGAAAAATGGATGGCTAGGATTGAGTGTTACCCTTTTGTGGATGGAAAATCCTTTCCCAATCACATTTGCTAAATGTATTCTTGTTTTTGGAACAGGCATTGGACCTATGTACAGAGCTATGTCTCTTAGCATGTCGTCCACTCTATATAGCCCTGGAATGTGGGATGGTTGTATAAATGCCTTCCTCGCCAAATCATCAAAGAAATCTCTTGCAGCATTCTCTATGCTATTTTTCATACTGTTGTCGCTGCCGATACCATTACTCATCCAATAGCTTATCAATTCCTCCCTTGTAAAGGTCCAACGAGGGTATGTGCCGAACACCCCAAAGCAGCATTGTAGGTGTTTGGGAAGAAGCTTGCAACACAGCATGAATGGAGTAACAAACTTGGAATTGGATGCCACGAACTGCTGACAGCGATTCAAAACAGTGTACCGGTACGTCTCATTGAGGTTTTCTCGAAGCAGTTCACTCACAATTTTTGCTGCTAAAGGACTGCACTCCCTCAATGTCTCGGCGATCTTTTTTCCAATCACAAGTAATTTCTGGTACTCTTCAGGGTGTTGACCACCAAGGGCATTTTCCATGAACATGCAGCCGAGGTTTTCCATGGCCAGGAACCCTACAGGTAAATTTTCGTGCTTATTAATCCTAGTTGCCAGATGTTGGTACATAGTGGTAATGATGGCCTTGCTTCCTGCTCTACTTTTCATGAACAGTGTATCGAGTATGTCATTCATCCCCCTGGGGTAGCTAGAAACACCATCAAGAACAAGTAGAAATTTCTCCATTCTTAGCCTTTCTGCTATCGCATGGATCACACTTGAAAGATTAATGGTTATGTTAGAACTCAACCCCAGCTTCTTGCACAACGACCTTACCAAGGCCATAGCTGGACTAGGATATTCTCTGCAATTCACCCATATAATCATTGAGAAATGGCTCCTCACCTTGCGATCGTCGCATACAAGCTGCACAATCATGGTTTTACCTACTCCTTTGACACCCCAAATGGGAAGCACACAGCCATCTGGAGGGGATGTTCCATTCTTGTCTATGTGGGCGCTCGAGATGTGCTGCAGAGGTGGCTTCAGCAAGAATTCGATGTCCTGTTTCCTCTCATTGACTCTGCCAACTACCCTGTCATGGATTGACACGAAGATGATAACCGGTTGATGATGTAACATTGCTTGGTCATTCTGCAAGCTGAGAAACTGAATGAACTTTGGAATTCCAGAAGCTACTGCTTCTAGCTTCTTGACAGTGGCAGCAACCTTCATGGTGGCTTCCTTGGATGGAATCAGCTGCGCTGTTGCGATCTTGATACGTTTGAAGGTGTTACTGGAATTGATGATGGAGCTCACCTTGTTGGACCTATCTCTCCATTCACGCAGTGTCTGATCTCCTTGACATGCGGCGTCCTCAACCTCGCACAGCCAGCGCAGTAGCCATGAATTGGTGATGGCACACCCCTTGGCTGCCTCCAGAGCGGTGTGAATTTCGACGAGAAGCTGCCGCAGACGATGAGTCTCCTCCTCGACATTCTTCTGGCTTCTGTGATTCTGTATGAAAGAGACTATTTGTTGGATAGTCTCTCCTATCACCACTGAACATAGTACCTCTAGTGGATCCACCATGTTTGTTCCTTGCAATTACTGAGAACACCACACAAAGAACTGAGTTTAGTACATAGCCATAGTCTGCTACAGGCTGATAACTACAAGTGATGGAAGGGATGAGCCCCAATCTTTGATATCAGGGAATGAAGGAAATATTGAATACCACAGGTATAATAAAAAGGCAAATGCTTTGCATTTAGTAAAAAAAAAAGCTTCGATATTTTTTCTTAAGGAAGAATCCTAACCGATTTTGTGTGTTGATGACAAGCTGTCTACTTCAGTATCTCCTTTTTAATAACCAGGAAGTTTCCTTGGTGCCTCTTTTGTCTTGAAATCAACATCTGGTGATCTGAAAAACAAAGACACAAATTATTTACTATTGCCACTATCTCGCTTAATTGCCGTTGACCGGTTCCACTTCATTCAGAACATGGCCAAATTGTTTACATGACAGATATTCAATTATTCAGGTCCATTCTGTCGTTTTCTACTTTGACTCCATTGCTAGTGTGAGCAACCGTCAAACTATGACCATTTTACTATATTGCCTCATGACCTCTCTGTTTTTTTTTAAAAAAACAATTGTAATCTTTGTTCTGCTTTATGCAGGTTCTGCGAAATGCTTGACTATGAAGATGGGAATGCGCTCATTGACTATTTACATTGGTGTCTGACTCACTATTTGATCTGATCAATCATTTCATTAAAATGTTTATGCGCTTTAGAGACTTTAGTTTAGTTGACTGATTCAGAATGGAACTGTTAACTATGTTAATTGAAACATTATTCGGATAATCCGAGTGAGTAAAGAGTTACTGCTGTGGCTTGTAAACTGGGTACATTTTTCATGACGTATTTACTACGTCCATAATAAGCATTCTAAATGCCTAAGGGTTGAAAAGATCAGTTGGTAAGTCCTGAATCCAATAATTCAGAGGTGAACTGCTTAGCAGGATGCCTGGGACCTACTATGCAATAGCTTTCCTTGGCTGTTTACACTAAGTTAGGCAATTGAACTGACAGTGTATACCCTGAGCTTGTTTGAACCTGTGTTTGAGTGGAAGTCTCCGACTGTTTGAGCTAAAGCCTCCCATCGTTTGCCCTACAGTTTATAAGCTGCAGTCAAATTTTGAATTTTAAAAGTTAATTTTGGAGTTGATTTTGGGGGTTTTTTCATCATAGCTTCTTACTTTCTTTTCCTGAGTTGGCTTTTAAATCACTAAAGAAACATATAAAAAAGTTTTATCTACGAATTATTTTTTGGTTGTTGATAAGTTGTTTTACAGATTAACATAATAGGATGACAGACCGGTCCGTCCATGTTTCAATAATTTAATGAAACCTATCCAGGAATATATGGAACATGTCTCTTTCTAAATGATTTGTTGTGTACCACAAATTTTAGCGATGATGAATTCCACAGTGGAACATTTTCAGCATGAAAAATCCAATACCCTTAGTGGAGGAAAAATGACTTAACGGAACATTTGCCTCAACTGTCTGTCTTCTAAGTACTACAGCAATTGCAGACTATAACTGTGAGTGAACACCATCTAACAGTCTAAAAGCGGTTAACTATATTCAGCTGAGCAGAACAGATAAACAAGGATTCTGAACTAGTGGGATCTACAAGCTTTTAGCAATATTTGTTTAGCAAAAATTATCAGATTTAGATTGCAGAACAACCAACCAATCAAACATTCTAATGGATTTTTCCTTAGAAGCACAAGTTACTCCCAAAATGTCTATTTCTGGCTACGAATTGGGATGGGGAGTATACAGCGATGACAACAGCAGGAAACGTAATATAGTTTTGTATATTCTTAATTTCTGCAGTGCTCATCCTGCAACAGTTAGCCATCTGTTCACCATGAGCAGTTTTGCAAGTTCTGGTTGGATAATCTGGAATTTCCAGTCACATAGTCATTGCCTACTTTTCTTTTTTAATTAAGGAACAATAACTGTACAAAGCTGGATATCAGTGACTATAACTTTACAGGTGTGTTTTGGAATACTTAGCTATAAGAAAAACATATTGCTTATTTGATATTACAATAGAGTTTAATATGATTATTTGATATGACTACTATACCAGTAAACTTGATATATTTCCTATGATCTACATACCATGTCCACAATAAGCATCCTAAAGCCCCAGTGTTCTAAAATATCAATTGGTAAGTCCTGAATCAAATAATTCAGAGGTAAACAGTAAACTGATTGGTGCTTGCCTGGACCTACAGAGCAGACAACTGGGAGTCAGAATTCTGGAATGGCACTGCATTGGTCATGAAGCTTTCCTTGGGTGTTTACCCTATTACGTAGTTGACCAGGCAGGCTAAGCCCTGACCATGAGCCTGTTTGAACCTTTGTTTGAGTGTGAGAAGTCTCCCAACTGTTACCATGAACATTGAACTTGACGAAAAAAAGGTCCACGAATGTTTCGATAATTCAATGAAACCTATCCTTAAATCTAGCAAACATGTCTCTTTCTGGATGATTTGTTGGGGAACACAAATTTGGGGATGATTAAATTCCACAGTGGGGCCTTTTCAATGAGAAAATCCATTAGGTTCAGTTGGAAAAAAGGACTTTGTTGAAACTCTTTTTTGGTCTCAAGTGTCTTTCAAGTACTGCAGCAGATGCAGACTGCACCTGCTAGTGAACACCATCAAATTGGCTAGTAAGATTCATTTGAGCAGAACAGACAAGAAGCTAGGATCCTGAACTAGTTGGGCGGCTGGCCTACATTCCTTTAGCAATATTTGTTTGACAAACATTATCAGATTCAGATTGCTGAATAACAGCCAACCCCTAATGGATTATCCTTAAAAACACAAGTTATTATACATCAATGACAATAAAAGGAAACGTAGTAAGGTTAATTACATACATATATTTGTAGATTCTGAATTTCTGCAATGCCCATCTGCAACAGTTAGCCATAAGTTCAGCATGAGTAGTTTTGCAAGTTTTATTTGGATAATATAGAATTTCCAGTCACACAGTCACTGAACCCTTTTTACTAAGGATCAATGACTGTACAAAGCTGGAGATCAGTGACAAAAATTTATCTGGTATGTTATGGACAACTTAGCTATAAGAAAACGATGTGTCTTATAAGATTTCAAGTGTACCCATATTGTCTAATGGGGAACCTGAAATTCATCTGATGGGGTCTGAAATTCTGAATAGGGAGACTTAAGCAACTTCCTTAGATATTTCATTGTGGGGATTCTGAAACTCTGAATGAGATGCAAACAATTTTCCTAGGTCAGGTTCTGCAGTTCTGAATATACTGCAGTGTACTTGCACTTATGTAGACTTGGAGGGAATGCATAACTGTCGCATTTTTTGTTAACAAAGAGTAGGAATGAATAACTGTCAAACTATTTTTCTTACCGGCATTGGTAGTGTTAACAGCTTCTTTTCCCAGTCTAATATTTTTTTTTTTACTGAAATCTCTTTCTCTGAGGTGTTGCACAAACAGTATCACTAACTGAATATCATTGCACCAGCTAACTGTTGTCCTCCAGCATCTGTTCATGGATGAATTGCTACTTGCAACTGAACACACTGACACAAGAAGTTGATAGCCTCTCTCTCTCTCTCTATATATATATATATATATATAGATATATCCCATTGATTTATTTCCCAGTTTTGGAAGCCTGCTAGTTCAGAATTCAGAAGACAGATTACCGCGATTGGTGTATATATCCCTCCTGATTGCAGGCCAATGCTGTAGTAGCTGGAAGCCTGAACTTTGAAGTCAATGCCAATAACAATTAACAAAGTAATGATGGTTATATTTGGAGCCTTGTGTGTGGCTCTACCTCTCTCTATGCATGTGATTATATGGAAATATGGTAGGGCTGGCTGTTGCACCAGTGCTGCTCAGGAAGATTAAAAAGCTTGCTAGTTTTGGGGGTGGCCGGTGAAGCTCACCACTCATGCTTCTGGCTACAGCTTCTTCTGACCAAGATGTATTATGGTAAAGGGAGAAGCAAACTGTTGGAGTGGAGTGAAGCCTCTCCAACCAATTGGTTGCAACCTTCTCTACTTCTGTATCTTTTCAGTTGCTTGCCTGAATTTCATTGGTGAAATCAATATAATTGAGCTGCATATGTATATACATATCTACTGGGAAACCTGAAAACCTGAAGTGTACTGGTTGCAAATTGATATGCAAACTGTAACAGATTTATGGTAAATTAAGGAAAAAAGTTTAATTAAGGAAAAATTATGGTAAATTTGTTGTTGGAGTTCCCTTTCATTTTTTGTACTGAACTTGAATTTTTCACTTGATGTATTTATGCTGGTGACTGACCGTTCTATGAGTATGAGAGGGAACAAATCGATCAATATACTCTTCTCTGTATTTATATGACTGAATGGGTGTGTGTATATGAGAGAGAAATATATTGGGAGAGAGAGTTAGTTGATCAAGGTCGACTGTTCAGAGCGAACCAGACTAGTTTGGTCAGACCTTGTTCAGCTAAGCTAATCTACTACTCCTGACCGAATCTCTAGTACATGTGTTCTTATGCAATATTGCAATTTAGTTAATTAGGCTTGACTTAGTCACTTCTGAGTCGTCTCAGTTTAGTTAATTACCATAATATACCAGATACAGTAAGAGAACAGTTAAGCTAATGACATATACATAGGAATTATGAATTTGGTGATGAAAAGAGAATTGTTCATGAAGTCTCAAGAGAAAAAACAGTTAATGCTGTGTATTAATTATTAATATATAGTGACTGGAGCAAGACTTACGTACAGTAGTTAGGATAAACAACTTCCTCTAGAAGTAAACTAAGCATATATATTTAGAATTTAGTCGAGTCACTTGAGTGATTCTGTCAATGCTACAGCCAACAAATCTACTAAAAGCCCATTTATTTATTCCATTATTGTGCTCGTTTACACCAAGTGCTAGCCAGGACAAATTAACCAACCAAGGACTAAAATTTGTTGATAATTAACCAAGACAAATTAAAGTAGTAATTTGCTAGTTCATGATCACCAATTAAGCATGGTTAAGTAAGTCATGCATATGGTACAAAATGGTAGGTTATATTGTACAAATCATCATAGCTGATTTGATCAAGTGAAAAACAGATTACGCGAAAACCATCAATAAATCCTTGACACGGTATCATAACACGAGCATATGCATGAGAGAGAATATAGTTCATGCTTTTCTTGCACTTTTTTAACACTTGATGTTATTATGCTAGATTTTAAAAATGCACGTGCAAGTTTATATTTTTTATACACGTTCACAAAACGTGTTAAAATTTCAGGTGTAACTGTGTTGTACTGCATCTGACATGGTCAGGATTACTCTCAGGCCAGCCATATATGACTAACTACACAAAAGAGATGAAATGTTCAGACACATGTTCTAACCCTAGTCAGTTAGCTTATCTGATTGATTAATCATCCATCCAATGAGCTCAATTGCTAGCAAGAAGCTTGAGCTAGCAACCCAATCTTACTAATGCCCACATATTTACACTAATGAGGAGTACAAATAAATCAGCTGTTCTATACTTAATCATGCATGGTTATAATTAAGCATAATTAAACTTTATTTTCTTAAGCATCCTAATCTCTCGGTAGTTGGGACATCGAATAGTTTATGCTAAGCTTGTTAAGGATGAATACGAAAGCATGTAGTTTTGAGGAGTTCGTTTTCTTGTCATTCCCATCTCTTCTTAGGATTGGTTGCAAGTCCCTGTCGCTGCTGGAAATAAATCTCATGCCTTTTGGACATTAACCGATTGATCCAACCGTGCATGCACACTAATGTTTCTAACACCTACGTCATCATGGAACCCTAATTGAGCTTGCAGCATACGTGTGTTAGTTCTTTCAACTTAAACCAACCTGCTGATCGAGTCAATGTACCGTTTGACGATCACAATTTGTACACGAATGTTCATGTTAGTATCCTAAATTACACATGTTATTCTAGATGATGGATAATATTTTTACCAATGTGTATCCAGTAATACTTCATTCATCCAAAAATCTTAAACATATTCTATTTTCTGGTTTTTTCAATAAGATGGTCATATTTATAGTCTTTATGCATCCAAGACTTCAATAAAGAGATTGCATTTTTATTGTGCAATGCTAGATTAAATTGTTGATCGGAACCCGAGCAACTATCTTAATACTCGTCGTATGCATGTATAATTTTTTGATCTTTGTTATATGCGAGATGAGTTAATTTCTTCTTAGTCTTGGTGAAAAAAAATATGCCTCGGACAAAAGAAATATACAGAGGGGTATGTATATATATAGGCTCATAATATGGACAAATATTCAATTACGGCAGAAATTAGTAGCATGGCCAGCTAATTTTAGGATAATTAATGGCCAGCTAATATATAAAGTGCAAAATGTTGCTTGCATATACAAACCACTGTAGATATATATGTACACACCACATTAATAATGTTCAATCTTGGAAAGTTAAGGATAATTTTGGTTAATTCTCAAGGATAATCCATGCCATAACATGCATCTGCTAAGGACAAAACAATTCTTATATAACAAAGGTTGTTCGAATGGATATACATATATGTGTATATGACTTCTATTTAACTAATTGTAGGGTCTACATTAATCTCTTCAATTGTGCGGTGGTTATTTTGTCAAAGCTCACAATCTTTTACCAAGCAAAAACTTCTTCTATACTACATTGATCCAGAGAGATAGCTTTCCGACTTTTTTTTCTTTGCATCTACACCCTTTTGATACATCACTAACAAACTTTCCAGGAACCAAAACCAATTCCAAGGCAACAAGGTAAAGCTGCACCATTAACACATAATATGCCAAGTCAGAATGACAAAACTAACTTTGATTATTAGGTACTAAATTATTGTTCATATATTACCGGCTGTTGCGAGTGCGTTTTCATGTTTTCTTGAACGGAATCGGGGACCTGAAATCATATACAATCCTTTGTTAATAGGTCTTGGTCTCTTTTCAACATCAGTATCACAGGTGAAACTGCTTTGACTTGAAAATTCAGATGCTATGTTAATTTGGATGCCCATGTATACTAAACCAATGCAACTGATTAGGCTGATTGGTTGCTTCCAGGAATGTGATAGTAGATATCATTGTCAACTTATAGATAAGCTAAATTGATACACTAGTACAGAAACAGCCTTTCCGTGCGGGCCGAAAGGCACCTTTCCGTGCGGAAGGCCTGCCCGCACGCGCGAAAAGGTCTGGGAAAAGACCATTTTCGCGTGCGGTCGGCCCAACCGCACGGGAAGATCCATTATCCCGTGCGGGTCGCTTAAGCAGACCGCACGGGATAAGCGATCTTCCCGTGCGGTCGCGTTAAGTGGACCGCACGGCATTCGCTTATTCCGTGCGGTCCACTTAACGCGACCGCACGGGATAAGGGATCTGCCCAATTTTTTATGTGCATATAAAATAGTAAAATAGTATTTTATATGTTGTTTATTATTTTATGTGAATATATTACCTTATCTCTCTCCGTCTCTCTCACTCTCAGTACGTAATAGTATACATACACATGTCTCGTATTAAGAATATTGAACGTAATTAATTATTTTTTCATGGAATTAAGATATTAAATTTGTACGCATGCATCACATATGTATATAATATACGTATCACCGCGTCTCGCAATTTACAGAAGTTTAAAAAACCACATAAAATATATCCTTAATTAGAAATATTTGTACTAGCTAGCTACTATACATATGTTCTTTTTCCCACTCTCTAAGTCGTTTGAAGGTATCCTCCGTCGCAAGCTGGCTCTCCGGATCGTAGAAATCGCCCAAATGGTTGCAGACATCGCGGCGGATGAAGCGGCAAATATCTGCACACAAGTTTAGTATGGTTCGATCGTCGAACCGGTTCGCTACAACTGGAACGGACGGGATCTGTTTCAGAAGGAATACACATTGTTATAGTTAGGAAAGTTATAAAAGATCTTATAATGTGTGAAAAGATATTTTCTCTCGACTTACTTCTTCAAACTTTGTAGTGTATCTCCCGTTGAGTCTAAGCATCTCGCATACGTAGTATCCGCATAAATTAGTCTGTGGTGGTTGCTTAAAACACTATGTTGAAAAAAATTGTATACTTCAATATTTTGAGTGAAACAAGTATATGTAAGAAATGTCGGAACAAGAGACATGTAATTACCGGCCATCTTGTCTTCACGAGAAGCTTCTTCTTTTGTGGATTATTGATTGGTCCACCGTGGTCTACGTAATATCTGTGTGCTCTATAAAGACAAAACAATTATTTGAGTCAATTATGTGTATTCGAGAGTACAATAGCCAACATTTAGTAAATGGTGCATAACAGGACTTACAAATTTAATATAACGAGAAACTCTGTAAATGTTTCCTCGCCATAGTGCGCCGGATCCAGCACTACGGCCAGGTGGTCCCGTGGATATATCAGAAAAAGTATGTAATGATCGCTGCAAAGAAGATATGTTAGTTGTATGTGATATCGTACTAAAACATAAGTACTACAGAAGAATCATAACGTACCGCAGCGCGTAAGGGACGAAGAGGACAGTTTTGTCTTTGTGCGCAACCATCGCTCTGCCCAAGTACAGTGCTACGCCGACCATCTTTTTCTTGTGCATTTTTTCGACGACCTCTTTTTTCTCGGACGTCGTTTTACCTTTGAGCTCAGCGGAATCTGCACGAATATTCACCGTGTGTTCCGTCCAGCAAACCCTTGTTGGGTTTATGTATCCTACTGGATGGTTGGCCTTTTCAGCGGCGTGGAATTGCATCCTAAGTAATAAAGCGGGTAATTTATCAGAAGTTAGTTAGCAAATGAATTAATATATGACATTAATTACGAATGACTTACAGGCAAAATGCAGCAACGAGATTTATATCCATTTTGTCCAGCTTGAATAATGCGTGAAGGTCGTTGAAATCGATTACCAGCATCCCATTTGGGCCACTGGTGAAAGCGTTATCCGGGACCTTCACAGTAATCATGCCCAGGCCTTTTTTAGATGCCTTCAGATACCAGTCATGCATCAGCCTCATTTCCCAAGGCAGGCCTTCCATGAGCTTCGGGGGCAGGAACGGCTTCCCGTGCACGTACTTTGTTGGCACCTCGTCGGAAGTCCAGTTTTGCAGGTCCTCCATTTGATTTTTCACCGATTTTTGTGAATCCGACAAATGTGGAGTTTCATCCTGCTTCTTGTCAGTCGACGCTCTCCCCCTGAAAGCCTGGAATACTAACCTTTCCTCGTATACGGCCATTTTTTCCTTATCATAAGTTGACCTAATCATTGTCGGGATAAGCCGACGAGGTTCAAGCTTGGTCGGACTTGGAAGACTTGCGCTTCTCATAAGAGGCCTTTCAGGTAGCGCCAATGCAGACTGTGGTGTCAGAGGAGGTTGTTCTGCTTGGACTTCAGGGGCTGATAGATGTGGTGAACCTGGACCTAAAGGATTAGGGGAGGACGGATGTGGGGAGGCAGGCCTATTAGTTGGCGAATCTTGCCCTGGTGGAGAAGGTGGTGCAGGCGCAGCAGCTATCTTTGGAGCCGGCGGGCGTGGGGTTGAAGGCGATGGACCGACCAGCAGTATATCTCGTCGATGCCATAGTATCAACTGATTCACCGCATCCCCAAGCAATTGTATCCCGTCCGGTGTTGGAATATCTATCTCTAAACTGGTATGCTCTGCATGCACCTTGGCCACTTGGACCCTTGCATATTCTTCAGGGATTAGCGTGTTCTGAATTTGGCGCCCTGGTATCGCAAGCCCTGTACCCACCTCCTTTGTCTTCCCGGCCCTTCCTATCGGCACGAGCAGGCTGCACGGCGTCGGGCCAGTTATGTTGTCTACTGGATAAGGTGCGGTGTCCACTGACCCGACACTGCTTGGCACCTGTACTGTGGGTTCTTCGGATTGCTGGAACAAGTGCGGGAAGGCTTGACGATTTTGAGCAACAAGAGAGTAGAAATGTTGTTCAACTTGTTTTGCTATCCTCTCTTCCAATTTCTGTTTGTACCTGTCCCGTTTCTTATAACCCTTAGCTTCCTCCGGAAACCCTTCCTTCCAGCTCGTCCTTGACGATAGGCCCCTTACTCGTCCGGAATGTTCAGGGTTGCCTAATGCAGCTGTTAGTTGATCATGTTCTCTCTTGGCAATGAATTCCCCTGTTTTCTCTTTTTCCGCAATGTCCTTAAGACTACTGGTCACACGCTCGATATCCGGATCCTCGAACTGGATCTCTCCCGCATCGGTGACTTGCCCTGTGCTCCGTGCCCAAACCCAGTTTTTGCTTCTTTCCTTTAGGGCATCTACAAGCAGGGGCTTGCCTTGGGCGGCAAACTTCTCTTCAGTTGCTCGCCACTTCTCTACGTGGCCATCGTAGCCGCTCGAGCCCAACCGGTGCGGGTATTTGTTCCTTTTAGCTAGATCGGACATCTTTTTCCTCCGCGCTAAGGCTTCCGGGCTAGTCATCTTTGCCACAAAGGTGTCCCATTCGGCGGGCGTAATACCACCGTAGTCGGCGAATGGAGTCTTGTTCTGTTGCACGTAGTGAGTGTTCAAGTCCGATTTCCACTGCCTCCACCGATGCGCCATCGTTTTTAGGGCAAATTCTTTTCCCATAGCCTCTGAACCAGGCGGATAGACAAGCCACTTCTGTAACTCGTTCCACATGAAGTTCTTCATGTTGTCATCCACCTGCTCCCAGGAATCTACATTCAAAGGGCCGTGCGTTCTGGCCACCACACCGCAGGTGGTGCTGAATTTAGTCATTGCTACCTTGGGCTCTACTGGTTTCCCATCCTGGTTCAAAGAGGTGATGTAGTATGTCTCCTTGGGGGTTTGTGTCTTACTTCTCTTAGCACGTCTTCTCTTTTGACCGGACGTTTCTCCGGTGTCGGTTTCTACCGGACCGGACGTTGCCGTGTCCGTCTCGGCTTCGGCTATTACGGCAGACTTGGCAGCCTTTCTTTTTGTGTGGCGTCTTGTTTTCATCTGCTCGTACATCAGAAAAAGTTAAACGCGACCGAGAGTGAGACGGCTTAGTTTATAACACTACAACTCGACTTACTGCTTCCTCCATAGGGATGTAGTCAGGGTCTTCTTCAACCGGTGGTGCTGGCGTAACTTCGACATGGCACATCGGATCACTTGGTGTCTGCCATGTGCCTTCGCTCGAAACCTCTTGCGTTGGTTCGACGTTGGGTGCATCGGAGGGAGCTTTCTCGGTCGACATTTGATCTACGGTTGGTCGTAACACAATTAATTTTATTATCAACTTATTTTAACTAAAATACCAGGCGGAAGAAATATTATACATAATATTAACATTTTTAGAGTATTAAAATTTGGAGCAAAATTTAAACATCACATATATTATACATATATTTACAAACAATGCTAATATTATGTATAATACAAATATTATGTATATTAAAAAATGCTAAAATCATACATATATTAAAAAATGCTAAATATATATTAAAGTATATTATACATATATACATAAATAAACATCTAATTTACAAACATCACATATATTATACATATATTTACAAACAATGCTAATATTATGTATAATACAAATATTATGTATATTAAAAAATGCTAAAATCATACATATATTAAAAAATGCTAAATATATATTAAAGTATATTATACATATATACATAAATAAACATCTAATTTACAAACATCACATATATTATACATATATTTACAAACAATGCTAATATTATGTATAATACAAATATTATGTATATTAAAAAATGCTAAAATCATACATATATTAAAAAATGCTAAATATATATTAAAGTATATTATACATATATACATAAATAAACATCTAATTTACAAACATCACATATATTATACATATATTTACAAACAATGCTAATATTATGTATAATACAAATATTATGTCCATTAAAAAATGCTAAAATCATACATATATTAAAAAATGCTAAATATATATTAAAGTATATTATACATATATACATAAATAAACATCTAATTTACAAACATCACAAATATTATACATATATACATAAATAAACATCTAATTATGTATAATATATGAAATGGCTTAATTAATACATATATTATTTTATATGTATATGTATATTCAATATATATATGTATATGTATACATATGTATATTCAATATGTATACATATGTATATTCAATATATATATGTATTAATTTTTCATCACTTCACATATCACAAATTTTTCATATATCACAAATTTTTCACAGAACGCATTCACATATCACAAATTTTTCACATAACACATTCACACATTCACACATTCACATTTCATCACTGAATTCACATCACATAAACTAACCACAGACGGCGGCGGTCGGTTGATCAGTGGCGGCGTTGATCGAGGCCGGTGTCGGCGAGAGAGAGAGAGAGCGGCGGCTAGTGGGTCGAGGCTCGGCGGTCGGGGAGCGGCGGCGGTCGGCGCTCGGCGGTCGGGGAGCGGCGGCGGTCGGCGCTCGGCGGTCGGTGAGGACGGCGGCGACCGGGTCGAGGGCGGCGCGCGGGGCGGTGGGAGGAGGCGTCGGGGTCGAGGGCGGAGCGCGGGGCTGTGGGAGGCGGCGTCGGTGAGGCCGGCGGCGTCGGGGACCGGCGGCGGTCGGCGCTCGGCGGTCGGGGTCGGTCGAGGAGGGCGGCGCGCGGGGATGGGCGGCGCGGCGGGGGCCGGCGGCGATGGGGGGGCACAGATCTGGGTGGGGGGGCTTGAGGCCGGCGGGCGGGAGGACGCCGAGAGAGACAGAGATGGGCGGCGGCGCACGGCGGCTTAGAAAATTTCGGCAGCCTGGCGGCAGAGATCTGGACTCGTCGGGGACTTAGAAAATTTTAGGGATCCCGCGCGACTATATATAGGTTCCAATTATCCCGTGCGGGCGGCTTAAGAGCCCGCACGCAAAGATATCTTTCCGTGCGGGCCGCTTAAACCGCCCGCACGGAAATAAATCTTTCCGTGCGGGCCGCTTAAACCGCCCGCACGGAAATATGTCTTTCCGTGCGGGCCTCTTAAACCGCCCGCACGGAAAGACATATTTCCGTGCGGGCTCTTAAGCCGCCCGCACGGGATAATTGACGCCCTTATTTTAAAACTGTAAAACTAAAAAAGATATGAATACTAAAATATTTATTAACATATTAATTATTCCATTTATTAATTGTCCCATGTAAAATTTAACAAATATGAATGCACATGCTAACATATCAATGTAAAAAAATTCAATCAATATAAATTCGTCACATATTAATATATTAACATATAAAACCACACGTTCACTGGTAACCGCCCGCACGGGATAATCGCCACCCTTATATTTATAAAAAATATCAATGCACATATTAATTTTAGTAATATGTACATGTACATACTATTTTATTAACTAACATATTAATTGTTCCATTTATTAATTACTCCATGTAAAATTATAAAACTAAAAAAATATCAATGCACATATTAATTTTATTAATTAATGTAAATACTATTCCATTTATTAATTATTCCACGTGAAATTATAAACCTACAAAAATATCAGTTCAAATATTAATATATCAATGTAAATTGATCACATATTAATATATCAATTGATCACATATTAATTAATTAACATATTGATCATCCACAGAAATACCATAAGTTCGATATACTTATATACATTCAGTCGTAATACCATAATTAAGTTTGATACATTCGCTAGCAAAAACATATTGTACACGAAAAACAAACTAACGTTTCATAATTTTTGGATTAACATCCTTCCGCACGGATGCAAACTTTGATTCGTCGAGGACACTCTCAATGTGTTTCATCCGCGTAGGAAGATCTGTGAATAACTCAATGGCATCGTATTGATTATAATCGCGTGCGTCTTGAATGTTGTCAATACCAATGATGTGTTGGTTGCCCGGTACAATAATGTCCATCTTTTCATCGGAAGGATCCTTCACGTAAAAAACCTGTGCAACACGCTCGGCAAGGACCCATGGATCATCCTTGTGTCCAATTTTACTCCGTTCAGCACACGTAAATCCAAATTTATCTACCATGCTGTCTTTCACCCATTGGCATCTGAGAACAGGGATCTGAATATTTAAACCGTAGTCAAGTTCCCATATTTCTTGTATGATCCCGTAGTAAGACTTGTTCTGCCCTGTTGCGTCCAACGCTACGACACGAACCCCACTGTTCTGCGCTGAGCTTTTCCTATCTTTGCTGTTTGTGTAAAAAGAATATCCTCCGATATCATACCCTTGCCATGAGGTCACAAGGCTTGTTGGGCCAGCTGCAAGTCTTTCTATCGTTTTTTCCTCGATTGAATCTCCACACGGTAGCTTTTGATCCTTCAGCCACTGGGGAAACGTGTTCTTCTGTTCTTTCGAAACCCAACCGTCGGATCGCCCAGGATTGCATGCTCTGATATCGGAAGTGTGTTGCTCAATGTAGGGCGCAACGATGGCGAGTTGTTGAAGAACACTGCTGTGTGCATCTGATACCGCTTTGTAATCGTTGTCGTAGAAGCATTTTCTTCCCACAGTACCCTTCCCAGATAACCTTCCATCATGTCGAGGCACCGGTATCCCAATGGGGTTGGCATCGCTCATATAATCTAGGCAACACTCGACAACCTCCTCAGTTGTGTAACCCTCTATCATCGAGCCCTCCGGATGAGCACGATTACGGACATACCCTTTCAGAACGGCCATGTATCGCTCGTACGCCCACATTTGATGTAGGTATAGAGGACCAAGTTCAATAATTTGAGGGACAATGTGAACAATGAGATGTTCCATCATGTCCCAGTACGATGGAGGAAAAAACATCTCTAGCTGGCAAGCGGTCTCGACTGCGAATTTCTGAAGGGGTCCTAATTCTTCTGGATCAAAAACTTTCTGTGAAACTCGATTAAAAAAATAGCACAGCTTTGTTATCACTACCTTGGTGTGCACTGGTTTCACCGCCCTTATAGCGATAGGGAGGAATACCGTAAGCATCTTATGACAGTCGTGAGCGTTGTATCCAGAAATCGACAAATCTTTCATTGATACTAGTTTCCGGATATTCGATGAGAATCCAGTCGGCACTTTCAATCCACGAAGACATTGACAGAAAGCTTTTTTCTCTTCTGGTGACATTGAGTAGCATGCCGGTGGAATCTCAATCTTACCATTCGTTAGCTCTATCGGGTGGAGATCTTTCCTTATGCCCAAATTGACCAGGTCGTTACGTGACTTCAACCCATCCTTTGTTTTACTTGGGATGTCAAGTAAAGTCCCGATGGTGCTGTCGAACACGTTCTTCTCGAGGTGCATGACATCGATGGCATGGCGAATCTCCAGGTCTTTCCAGTACGTCAGGTACTTGAAAAAGATTGAATGTTTCTTGAAGGGCAGCGTGTTTTCTACCACTTCTTTCTTCCTCTTGCCTAAAGCTGTCTTTCCCTTGCCGAACACGACCTTTATGTTTTTTGTCAGCTTAAACACCGTGGAACCATCCTTTGCTTCGGGGGCAGTACCTTCCTCAACAGTTTTGTCAAAAAAGGTAGCCATCGCACGATACCTATGCTTTTGTGGTAAGAAACGACGATGACGCATGTAAACTAACTTTTTTGACGAGGTCAGGTATATGTACGATGTGTTGTCCAGGCATATAAGACATCCGGTCTTTCCTTTAATCTGTCCTGAGAGAGAAAAATTTGCTGGTAGATCGTTTATAGTAACGAATATGATAGCACGCAGAGTAAAATGCTCCTGTCGGTACGCATCAAACAATCGTACACCCTCTTCCCACATTTCTTGCATATCCTCCATCAAAGGTTCAAGAAACACGTCTAGATCGATGCCAGGCTGTTTTGGCCCTTGTATAAGGATAGTCAACAAAATATACTTTCGCTTCTGACATAACCATGTCGGAAGGTTATACATGGTGAGCAGAACAGGCCAAGTGCTGTGCGAGCTGCTTAGATCACCAAACGGATTCATTCCATCCGTGCTCAACGCAAACCTTACATTTCTCGGATCATTTGCAAATTCTGGATGCTTCGAATCAAAGTTTCTCCATTGTCGAGCATCGGCGGGGTGTCGAATCATACCATCTGTTTTCCGACCCTCTTGATGCCATCTCATCAACTCGGCGTCGGCGGGGTTCGAGAACAATCGCTTCATGCGATCTTTCACTGGCAAGTACCACATCACCATGGCCGGAATCTTTTTTCCTGGCTCAACCAATGTATTTGGTTCGGCAACAGCACTATCGGTGGCACTGTTATCCTTTTTGTACCTACTCGCCCCACAAGTTGGACACTTCTCCAAGTCAGCGTATTCATTGCGATAAAGTACACAGTGATTAATACATGCATGGATCTTTTCCACACCAAGTGATAATGGACATATCAGTTTCTTGGCTTGGTAGGTGTTAGCTGGCAACAAGTTAGGCTTAGGAAGTATAGCTCTAAGGAGACCCATCAATTCATTAAAACTAGTATCAGACCAGCCGTGCCTGGCCTTCAATCTAAGAAGTTCTAGCACCGAACGCAACACTGTATACTGCATGTCACATCCCTTTGATTGATCGTACAAAAGATCTTTCGTTGATTTCTGCAACGCCTCCCAATTATTTAAATCTTTTGCTTTCTCTGTTAGGACCTCTGGTTCAGCGTGCCGCAACATATCCTCAAGATCAAGATCAATATCAACCTCTGCGGCGTCAAAACCAGTGCCGCCAAAATCACCAGTCATTTGACGAGACATGTCATCAATTATAAAATCCTCTGCCTGATCGAACCAAATATCACCAATCTCTACAGGAGGGGCGACTTCCCCGTGATAACTCCAAACTGTATATTTCTCCACAAATCCACGCTGAATTATGTGTCCCAGGATTACATCCGGATCTTTCCACATCTTCTGATTCTTGCAATCCACGCATGGACAAAAAATATCCTTCCTACTCTCTCTCAAAGCGTGTGTCTTAGCCTTGTCAATAAATGTTGATGCTTCTCTCATGAACACCGGATGAGTTCTCCGTGTCTCATACATCCATGTCCGATCCATCTAAAAAATTCACAGCATTAATTAATATTATATTGCCGGTGTTTTCTAAATAAACAAATTAAACTTAATTCATACTTTTTAACTAAAACCTCATTCACAACAAATAATAATACGGAGACAATATTAGCTACCAAAAAATGGTTCAATCAAAAAAATAAAATATTTGACCTACAAATTACATACATATATAGCACAAAATACCAATTCGCACAAATTTACATATCTTCGCATTCAACCAATGAAATTTTACAAAAACGGAAGCAAATGAAGGAGATGATCGAACACATTACCTTTTATATTGATTTCAATCGAAGATTTTAACTCTACCAAAAGAAAATGCCTATTTTTGGAGAGAGAAACCGAGTTAAAATAAATTCAAATATCTTCACATTAAACCAATAAAAACCTTTAAAAGTGGAAGCAAATGGAAGAGAAGATCAAACATGGTACCTTTTGTATTGATTCCAATTGAAGAATATAAGTTGAAAACCTTCCCCCCTATAATTGCATTTTTTTGGAGAGAGAAACACCAAGTTCAAATGGCACTGTCGGGGGGTGGGAGCTGTTTTATAGTGCATCATCCCGTGCGGTTCACCTAACGAACCGCACGGGATAATCATTATCCCGTGCGGGTTCTTAAGCCGACCGCACGGGATAAGCATTATCCCGTGCGGGTTCTTAAGCGGACCGCACGGGATAATCTTATCTCGTGCGGTCGGCTTAAGGAAGCCGCACGCGATAATGAGTTATCCCGTGCGGTCGGCTTAAGCCGACCGCACGGGATAACTTATTATCGCGTGCGGTTCAACAGCCGGCCCCCTCGGGACCGCTTTTTCCAGGCGCGGCCACTTATGGCCCGCCTGGAAATGGTTGGGGGCCTCGTCCAGAAAGCCCCTTTCTGTAGTAGTGATAACCGATGAAATAATGATATTCATTGGTGGCTTAAATAGTTTTGAAACTTCAATTGTTGTCAACATTGCCTTCGAAGGTCTATTTAGCAAGAGCTAGCAAAATTAGTTTTTACAGAATGAAAATGAAGAAACACGATTATTTATACATACTGCAAATTTAGATTTTTCATGTATTATTTGAATATTGGTTGCATCAAAATTCCTCCATTTGCTTTTGTCTTGAAGATTTTGTCCATTGTTCCTGGGGCCTACTTGTCCTTTTGGAACAGACTTTTGGTTGTGGCTCATTACTTAGCCTAAACAGCTTCCTGTTTTTGGTTGCATATAAACATGTGCATGCCTCTCTAAAAACTAAACAAAGTGACAAGAATTATTATGAGGACATCTGTTTGGGAATCGAGTATGGAATCCCATGATATGGATCAATCAGTTACCACCTTGCATGACAATGTTGAGAACAGCTGCAGACAAATTAAATGCAAATTATACAAAGAGGGCATGCTCTCAAGCAATTAATAACCTCGAAATGACCCTATATTAAGCTCATAAAAATGAGATTAAATGATATATCTTTTGTGCACTACAGATGTTATTATATACTTATTTTTTTAAGATAATAGAGAGATTTTATGAAACCGTGAAGGGTATATATATACGTAATACATCTCCGACCTCTACCCTAAGGAAACCATCAGCACATTTCCTGGGTCTGTACATATATATACATGTAGTTACATGTGTACATCAAGATCATCAATTACAATGCAGCCAGTGCATAAATATACATATATATCACACTGCCAAACTAACTGCTCTCTGATCACATCCTTGTACTGTTGTGTTGTACATACAGGTGTTGCTCCAAATCTCCCAAACACAATGAACAGAGCAGCATGGAAGATTGAATGCATCCCTTGTTTCTGCAGTGCATCCCATGCTGAAAAGACTGCAAATTTGGGCTTTTCGATCAGGATATATATGCAGCCAACCACCCCTCGTGTACGCTGCTTCGTTGGCCATTACTAGGGTTTCTGCTTCCGTTGGGTGGCTGTAATGGCAGAGCTCGAACGGTTTACTTCCTGTGGGAATGTATGGGCTCAGATGTTGACCATAACAAACTTTTGCAACGAATTCAAGAGATGATCATCCATTGGCGAATTTCCCGCGCAATTAATTGTGCAGAGCTAGACTAATTAAATTGAGGTTCATTTGGAAGTATATAGGTCTTGTTTCTATTTAATTTCTTCGCAAACGAAAAGACGGATTGTATTTGAAGTAAGAATGAATCTAAATTTTTTTGAGAACTTCACAAATCTGATCAATAGTTAATTAACCATGTTGAATTCCCCGTGCAGTTACGCAGATAGACTTAGGTTCATTTGGAGGTATAGTTTTGAGTAATATTTAACTAATCTAATAGAATTTCCCACGTAATTGCACAGAGCTAAGACCAAATTAAAGTGCATTTGCATTGAAATAATAATTGTAATTAATACACACCTCCTTTTGGCCTTCTGTTTGTAAAACATTGAAATATATATAGATTTATATGCATACATTTTTAGTGTAAAACTTTTAACAACAGAATAAATATTTTAAATTTGAGGGCCATATATATGTCGATCACTGACCATACATTTCATCTTATAACCATCTAAAATAATTTGATGCGTAGAGATGTTTCTTTCGGACATATTAATTACCAATGATCATTACTTATACATGTCCACGGAGGGACCATTTCGTTTTCTCCCTAGATGCACAAAGACGTAAACAACAAACGAGCATGGTTAGATAACATCTTTAATTAATTTGCTGTTAATTAACAATATTTCGATGATGTGTCTTGCATGCATAGAGATCGAGAGAGAATATTGTTGGAGAAGTTAGAGAGAAAGTACACGGCAGAGAAGTAATCAAGGGATTGGTTTGTGTTTGATGGGAGCTGTGAGAGGAGTGGTCTTCAGCGAATAGCCAAACAGGTAATCCAAGTTGGTGAGAGCGATATATATAGATATACTTAACAAGACACACACACATATACATATACATACTTATATATAGAATGTAGATTAGAAATAAAGAGATATAGGTAGTGATATATAATTATATTCTAATTATTTTGATTAGGGTGCAATTAAGCACTCCCAAACCTTCTTGTCATGCTAAACTAAACTAAAGGGACATATCATCCAAACCCTAGCAAAGCTAGCTCAAACATGTGTGTCTCTCTCTCTTATATATATATATATATGTGTGTGTGTGTATGGGTATCCTAACACTACCCATACCCCCTTCCCTCACTCAATCTCCCATTTCCCCTCTAATTCTACTTACTTAAGGCTAATTAGCCCAAGAAAAATTTCCCCTTCTCCTCCTCTCTCCAGCTCTCCTCACTTATCAAGAAAATTTTTGGGAATCTGAAAAAGAAAGATATATATGAGAGGTAGCTACCTAGCTAGGTAGGTTGTTTTGCTTGATATCTATTCGATTGATTCGATCTCTAGGTGAAGAGGGATCATGGCGTCGTCGTCGACGACGAACACTTCGGACGGCGCCGGGAAGCCGGCGTCGTCGTCGTCGTCGGCGTGCCCCAGAGGCCACTGGCGGCCCGGGGAAGACGAGAAGCTCCGGCAGCTGGTGGAGAAGTACGGCCCTCAGAATTGGAACTCCATCGCCGAGAAGCTGGAGGGCAGATCAGGTTGGTGTTGTTGGTTAAACTAGTTGATTGATTTCTTTTTCTTTGATGATGATTAATTTTTCTTTGATGGTTGATTAATTTGTTTCATTTCTGGTCCTAGATAGTTGCAAAGAAATTGTAGCTATAGGCCTCTAGTTCATCCACCTATATTTATTTGGTTTGTGTTCTTTGCTTCTTTCTCATGGAGAGAATTAAGATGATGATTTATGTTTCTTTCGTGTAGAAATTGGTAGATGGAGATTATATTTTGTGTTCAAAATTTTGGGGGCATATGTACATGCCTGTTTGGTTTGAATCAGATCGAAATCTTGGATGCTACGGTTGTCATATGTTATTTTTTGTGGATATATTAATTATTGTTAATCTGTTCCTTTAATGGGAGAGAGTTGTGCAAAAAATAGTTTTCTTGATTTGCCTCCTATCATGCTTGTGTGTTAGTTTGTGAGCAAAATTCCTGTGATGCATATACTTTAATCTAACCTTTTGAAAGAAATTAGCCATGCTCCCCATACGGTTCTTTGTATTAATCTTGTATATATTTATGAGCGAGCGCTTCAGTTTTTCTAATTATTTTTTTCATATTTATCTTGGAGATAGAGGAATACAATTGTCTGGTTAATTAGAGCTGAGGGTTAATTTCTTCCATATATTTATACTCCCAATAAAGACCGCAACCATATTTTATCAAAAGGATAATATTTTCCTAAATATATAGAAAGTAATTACTTAAGGCCAGCTGGCCATTTAATTTGATCCTCTGTCTAATCTGAATTACAAATTAATGTTGCTAGTTTTGCATGTATTCTAGCCGTTTCAAGTTTTTCCGCTCAAGCTTATTAGTTATCTTTGTTGTGTTTCCTCTTTCCTTGTTTTTGGGATCATCTTTCATCGATTTAACTAATGTTATCAAACTAGTTATGCCCAGGGACACTAGAACAAACTTTCCTCGCTTTTGGAATTATGATGTATACGTTTGTTTCATTTCATCTTTAAAATCAAATGAGTTAACCCAACAAGTCTTTAAGGTATTTTTTTATCAAGGGTATGTATACTATTAATTTCTTCATTTGAAAACAACAGTTATATACATAATAGTAAAAAATTAAATAACTTAAAAAACCAACATAATAGAAAGAAGAAATGAACACGCTTGCATGCATGAGCATGCTCGGTAGTTCATACGACCCAACCATGCATGCATGTGAGTGTCAAGAGTTGATCACCTACACGTACACATGCTTTTCCCTAATTAACATCTCTCTTATGCCATCAGATTATATGCCTAGTTGACCATATTTATCATTTGCAAACATTGCTATGTGATTATCCCAGCAGAGTCAACATATTTATTTTTTATCACCTGTTAGTTCTTAACAAAACGAATTGCTATTATTTTTGACTAATTAGTTATTACCTCCGTTGTTTTTAATACACGACTAACTTTCTAATATACGTTTAGCCATTCATTTTATTCAAAATTTTTATACAAATAAAAAGATAATCCATACTTAAACAATCCTTTTTTTCCCCACTGAATGCTCAAAGAACCTTTAATAATAATTCAAGTCAAAATAAAACAAATAATAATTATATTTTTTGAATAAGTCAAATACTCAAACAATAAAAAAATAACACCGTCATACATTAAAAAAGAAAGCAGGGAGTAGTAATAATAAATAATTATGCTCAATTTAATTGTTTAAAGATAAAACATATATTAAAATCGAAGCGAAAGGAGAGAGTAATAATCAGCAACAACCAGTAACTAATTGCATGTGAAATTTAATCGATAAAATGAAATAAATATATTAATATTGCAGGGAAGAGCTGTCGTCTCCGGTGGTTCAACCAGCTGGACCCGCGGATCAACAAGCGGCCGTTCACGGAGGAGGAGGAGGAGCGGCTGCTGGCGGCACACCGCCACCACGGCAACAAGTGGGCGCTCATCGCCCGCCACTTTCCCGGCCGCACCGACAACGCCGTCAAGAACCACTGGCACGTTCGTCCGCGCCCGCCGCTCCCGCGAACGCTCCAGGCTCCTCGCCCGGGCCGCCGCTGCCGCCGCGCCGCCGCATTCCTACTCCGCCGGCCAGCTCGACTTCGGCGACGCCGGCGCCTCGTCGGGTGCTGCTCGCGGCGGCTCGCTCTGCTTCGGCTTCGGCGGCGGCGGTGGCGTGTCGCTGCTCATCAACAGGTCGTCGTCGTCCTCATCCTCCCCCGTGGCGCCGTTCTTCAAGTCGTTCACCGGCGCGAGCTACGGTGGCAGGCAGATGAAGCTGCCGGCGACGACGACCATGGCGGCGGCGCAGCCTGGTGCGGCGGCGGCAGCTGTCTCCACCATCACATTCTCCTCCACTCCCATAAGAGAGACGCTGGAATTGATGGATGCCGGCCATGACAACGGCGGCCACCACCGCCACCACGGCGACGTCGACGGCGGCGACAAGCGGCAGGGCGTGCCGTTCTTCGACTTCCTCGGCGTCGGCGTGTAGTCGTCGTCGTCGTCGCTGCCGCCGCCGACGAGCCGGAGATCGATCGATAGTATTATCCAACGGATATGTTGTTAGAGAAGAAGCTAAGAGTAATTTGTTGTTAATTAATGATCAATTGTTATAATTAGGTGTTGCATCTTAATTGCATGCATGCACTAGATCAGGAAAAGGGTAGCTAGCTAGGGACATGCATGCATGCATGGCCACTGGTGATTAAGGAGAGGATGAATGAAACCCCCTTAGAACTTTGCCAAATAAGGTTTAATTAATTTCCTATGAGGTGAATCGATTAATTAGCTGCTCATGATACAAATTGTGGCTCTCTCTGTTATATTTTCTCTCTCCCCGAGGTTTCTTTTAATTTGTCTCTTATATTGTTGTCAACTCCAACGGATGTGAGCTCCTTTTGTTAATGCGCTAAGCAACTTATAGTTAAAGAAGGCATCATAATGTTCAATGCCAGCTGCTAGAACTCTCTAGTTCCTACTGTCTCCCTTCCGAAATATAAGAGATTTTGACAATGCAACATAACAAGATTGTGGGACGGAGTAGTACTGTTACATACATGGATGGGTAAGTATAACAGTAATCAAGCTTCGATCATTAACAAGTTAGCCAAATTAATATTTTCTTATGAGGAAGCCAAATTAAAATTTTTAATATTGACATATAATTACAACCTATCCTGTGAATGATTAATCTTAAGCAAAACTTAGTACAGGATCATTAATTTCCATGTCATGAGCACTGTGATGTTAATCCAATCAAACTAAATTCAATTTGGACAAAACTAAATTAAAACATGCATTGTGTTCGTTATCCTTTGTGTAGTTGTACTACTTTCTTTATTAATTTTGGAAGGAAATGGTATGAAATCATGGTCATGAGAGACGCAATTATTTGAACAAAGAATTAACAGCTAGCTAGCTCCGAAAAAATACTTTCACCCGACAAGTTTTAAGAAGTAAATTCGTCCACCCTCCGGTTTAACTTATGATGCATTAGTTGCATATATGCCATTCTGTTTGTTTCTTGCTACGCTGTTCGAGTAAAAGTACAAGTGACCAAACATTCGTGCAGAGAGCTCAAATCTGAAAGAGTAATCATCTTCAATTCTTTGGCAATTATATTCAGGTTGTTGCAACTCCTTGCCATTTTTAACACATATAGTAACTGTATGTTTTTTGGTTACTGCAAGCAAAGGAGAGAGCTATAGATCAGACAAGTAATATACAACTGGGTTCAATTATTTTGTATCTCAGGAAGAATGTTTAACTAAACATGTTGGTTAAAACATTGGGCATCAGATGTAACTGTCATCTCAGATATGCATATGGCCCTAATTAACAGAATGCGTAATATATATACATCCAAGTCAGCAGCGACCATGAATACATTTGGTGAAAAAAAATTGACATCTGTTAGGATGGTAGTTGGGATTTGGTGTATACTGAAACCTTTGGGTTTGTATATATCTTGAAAAATAACCAATCAAGTAAAGTGTTGACATGCTTTAATTAATTATATATATATCGGTGCGTGACTAACTCTCATCGAGTATTAAGATTTTTAAATTAATTTATATATAGTGATCAGCAAAACAAATGGGCTATTTTTTCTTTTGCTATTATTAAAGTGCTAAATATCTAATTAGTTATGGACTAGAATGCAGATCAAGGAGTGTTAGAAAAACCTTATTTTTGGCTACAAACTAAAAATCTTATTTCGGAAAAAGAAATACTGGCTAGTTGTGTGTTGATGAAGGCAAAGTATTTTACTTGTGTGGAAACATGATGGTCCATGATGCAAACTTTATATGTTGTAGTGAGTAGATAGGGATGAACATATATGAACTTCACAATAATGTTTATTGACTCCTAATTAAGTCTTAATCAGCCCCTATAGAAACAGATTTAAAGTCGACCAAACTATATGTGGCAAAGACATTACTAGTTCATCCTAGTTCATCCTCGCAGACAAATAGACATTTTCTGTTGAGAGAGGGGAGGCATACAAACTCTTCCAACTCACTAAATTCAGTAATAACTATAATAAGATATATATATATATATATGTGTGTGTGTGTGTGTTTGTGTGTGTGTTTCGTTTTAAAAAAAGATATATATGTAGACTATATATCTCTGGGAGTGCAAATGCATCCTAAACTGAAAAGAAAAACATACTCCATATTCTAGGTAGCTATTGTTTCCTCTACAAATAAAAGAAATCCATTGGAAAAAAATATAATCCAATCTTTTAGGATGAATCATAAATTCATAATTTACATATAAAATTGAAAGGGGCATACACAAACAAATATGCAGAGTGAACTAGTGCTATATTCCTGTGTACCCTTACCCCTACAATATTGCAAAATGAATATACGTAGTATATTGGGAAAAAAAAGGTAGTATATGGCAATGGGTCAGCAAAATTTACGACATTTTAGCTCCTAGCCAGCTATCGGAAGGCTTCGAATTGGAGCTTATTCAGTCTATGAATCCAACATGTATTGTTCAAAATTTCAGCTTAATTAAACCACATCACTTGTTTTCTCTTAAGCCTAAATAAGCCCGGCCCAAGGTAGAGGTAGTGGCCTATGAGGCTATCTACCTCTGCAGTATAGGCAAGAAGGCATATTTATTTCCTTTTGTAATTATTTATAGGCCCTTCTTATACAGGCCTTTTCCTCTTAATTAGTGCAAAAAAGGTAATGCAACAACTCTACAATTACAAACTACATTTGTTTCTGAGATCATATATCTTTACTAACTAATAATGAGATGAGATGGACATTCATGTTATGTTACAGTCCATTGCATATAAGATATATTGTTCCAAATTAATACAACATGAATAATCATAGCACTTTTGCACCCAGGCTTGGGCCTAATTAGGCTGGCTCACCGTATGTGGCAATCTGTTCTGGCCCATCTGGTAACAGCCCAACATGTAACATTGAGCTGACGTAGCTAGAAAGATTAACGGTTTGAGTATGATTCGATTATCTTTTTTTTTTACTAATGTTAAGCTCTCTTTTTTTCTACAAAAAAAGTAATATTAGGATAAGACAAGGATAACAACGGCGTCGTGCCCGTGGTCCACCAGGGGTTTACGCAGGAGCGTGCCCGCTGCATGAAGGGCGCTACTCGGTCCCCTAGTCTCGTCAAAGTCAACATGGCGTCGTACCTTGGCCCGACGCCGCTGCTCCCCGCGGATGGCTTCCGCCGCTATCACCCCCTCAAAGCCGTCACCTACCCCCGCTCACGACAGAGGGTGCCGATGTCATCACCTAATGTTGTGGTCGAGCGCGGTGACAACGCGGAGGCGGCAGCGGCTGCAGCCTCTGGCGAGGGTGTCGACTAAGGCGACTTTCATCCCCCGATGAAGGAATATCGTGACGGCGCTTGCTCACCATGATCTCATTTGAACGCCGCAACACTCTCCCTAACCAGGAAAGGCACTAATGATCACTTTCCCCTACCTGGCGTGCTTGCTGTCCGAGGAAAAATCCTCTAGCAAGGGATCATGAGAGAGCCCCCTTTGTGGGTTCGACCCAGGGGATGCAATCAAGAGAGTCGAGAGGAATACCGGCTAGATCGGATCGAGGTGAGCAAGAACCGAGACCAAGAATTATACAGGTTCCGTCATGGATGAGTGTCATTGGTAACGGGCTGATCTAAAGGTCTATGAAAATTGCCTGTAAGTGTATATCTTTATTGGTGTTTATTTTGGCCGTCAAAGGTGACGACAGTGTGATGGTTCGTGAGCCTCCGACACGGATAGGCCGTTCACGATGAAGAGTTCTGTAGTAGTGTATTTTCCAAACATACAAGGTAATCTGTTCGTTGCATTTTCAATGAAAAAAATATTCAAGATTATGCATCATTAAGGTTTAATGAATTGTAATCCTAGGCTAACCCTGTAGCATATATTGAGAGTTGCTAAGAGACCATTCATAGGGGTTTTTCATTTATGTTCTGATCAAGGAGCATGAGTATCCTACCTCTTGACCAACTTTCTAAGCCTGGTTCCTAATACGGTGAATGAATTTGGTACTTCTATCTAATTCCTGGTACTTTGAACATGCAGCATTAGGCCCTACAATATACTCCCACTCTGCAAGAAAATCATATGATTTCTGTTTTTACAAAAGAGCATTGCAAAAAATCTATGAATGAATGATAGCTGCTGCCAATTTTACAGTTATGATTTGTTGCAATTGTTACCTACTGGCACTATCTAACTTCTGTTCTCGTCGACTTGCTGCTTGCCAATCGTTACCCCTCCATTCGCTCCTCATCCACTTCCTTGTTAACATCATTCACAGACAGGTAGGATGAGTAATGATGCCATATATACTGGTAGCTTAAGAATAGTTTTGACAAGCGATAGAGACTCATTATTCTGGAAAGTTAATAATAATCAAGGATATACATCTTAGATAAAATTGTTTCAACATATCTACTGTCATTGATATAGTCTGACAATTTCGAGTATACAAGGAAATGTTGATTTATCTTAATTAAATTTTGAGAATTTATGTTGGGAATTATAATGCCTAAAAAATTTAAAATATCAGTTGTTAGCAGTGCTGTTAGAATGGACATTTCAAGAAACATCAAACACCTTGGCTTGTTAATTGGCTATATTGCTTCAGAATGATTAGCATATATATATTATGGTTAACCCCACATAAGATAAATGGAAGCATTCCTTCAAGATTCTGCTGGCCTCATTTTTATACAAAAGTAAAGAACAGTCAAGCTTATATCCCATTGCAAATTGCAAATAACTCAAATAATGGTTGGACAACCAATATGGTGTCAGTGAAACATGCATATTGCTTAGCAATGATACCTATATAACAAAAAAGAGTAAGAAAGATAGCACTGGAATCTTTTCTTTAAGGGAAAGCATTGTGCTATACAAATTCCGCAATGTTGAGAGAAATTGACCAGGAATACCTGACGTGGTCACCTGGATCTGGATGAATGAACAAAACAGTGGCTCAAGAGGAGCCAACCAACAACAAAGGGGCAAGGCGCAAGCCCGGAGTACATGCGTTTCTTGTCAGTGTGACCACTCAGGCCAACACTGGAGCTTCACTTCTTCACTTGCTCTGCCGTCGCTTCCTTCGCTTTTTCATCGGCCTCCTGTTGATTGAGGAGGGGAGCGATAAAGTCAGTGGCAGGGAGATCCTGTGCACATGACTCATGACTAACAAAGGAAGACAGGGTAGAAAGGAGGAAGGAGGGGTCCGAGTGCTCATGGCGACGATGGCATTCTTCTTGGCGGTGTCAAGTTGGTGAAGGGGGACAAGGATATCCTCAGCCTCACTGGGCTTGTCCTCCACCATGTCTTATTCCAGCTCTGTATATGAACAGAAGATGTGTTGTTAGATATATATGCTGAGTACTCTGTATACAAGATGTTAAAGAAAAGAGAATTTAGATGCAAACCATGTAACTCTGTATACCCTGCGTTGAATACTGGATATAACTTTTTTACCCATATAGTCATAGTCATAGGCGGGGTGGGTGCACTCCTGCAAAGGAGCTATCCGACAACACACAAAGTCCCTGACGACCTCATGCGTTGTCAACCCGTGTTACCTCATATCACGGATCTTGTCAAGGAAAACTTTGAGGGACGGGTCACAAGAGGAGAGGATTGCCAGTTGTCATTCCGAACAGGAGTTGAGACAGGCAGGGAAAAGAGGTCAGAAGTTGTTTCTATATTCAAATAGAACCAACTCTTCCTCTAGAATTTGTGTGAAGAGGTGGTGTTGATCACTATGCACTCGTCCCGCTTGCCATTGTGGAGCCGAATTCCACAGCGCCCAGTAAGACGAGATTTATCCATAAAATGAATCTTGTAATAAAAATAGTAAAAAAGATCGAGAAAAAGGGAACTCCAAGATACACTTTGCATAGGTGTGCGAAGACGCTAAAAAAAGCAACAAAATTGGGGTTAATAGGAAGGAAGAGGATGCCGTACAAATTAAGGACAGGCGTGAGAAATTCGGAGGCCGGGGAAATTCACTAGTGTGGAATAGGTCATCTGTGTCGGGCGGAAGCCCTCATCTGTGTTGACGAGAGGCTGCCTCACGGATTATTGGTCAGTGATGTAAAAAGTCATCTATGTCGGATCGGCCGCTGTCACCGATGACAGTTATCTGTATTGGGCCAATATAAAAGCTCGTCACTGATAGGTTTGATCCAACAAAGAAGTCAAACTAGAGCCAAGAGCGAGGTGTGCACCTTTCTTTTTCTTTTCCCCCTTCCACGAGCATTTTTGCTAGATACCACTGGTGGAGAAGAATATGCCTTGCTCTTTTTTAAAGGAGGGGAAATGTTAGCCATATCGTCGGCTTACACAAAATCAAACCCAAAATCCGTATCATCTTGTAACGGGATATCCTTGTGTGGTGGGCCTTCGATGGTTGGAGTGGCTGAAGGAGCTAGAGCGGGGATAAGCGGTGGACAAATTGGTGCATTTGACCTAGGAACCATCTTTATGACAATTTGGTTCTTGGGCCATTGGATAAAGGTCCCACATGTAGCTCCCAGCGTTAAAATTTTGTCGTTTGGTAGGATCTCGAGAGGCCAGTTGACCCAATTATCCTTGACCATGTCAACCTAGACTTTAGCAGGCCCAGCCACCAAAAATCTACCCCGTGCACTTTGGTTTCTGGGGTAGGCTTGAAAACGACCCCCTCAGCGGTGACAGACAAAAATGTTGGTATTGCCCTGACTTCTAGGGTGCACGATGTGGGTCCCTACGATAAATTCATCCACATTCTTAGAATAGGGTACAATAGATGGATGAGTTAAGACAACATATGCATGGTATCTTGATCTTACCGTTATATGGTCGACTGCGGTGGGGATTGGTTCCTGTACTTGCGCTGCCTCAATTGATGTGCAACTGCTTCATCGTTGCGTGGGGCTCGCTTGTACTCTAGGAGCCGGTTTTGAGTCGCCGTTCTGCTACTGGAGCTCTCCCCTGATGCGTGCCTTCATCTCAGATAGTTTTTGATCAAGTTCCGAGCTAAGTTCGGCTCTAATATTTTCTTTTTGATGCTCTTGTTTGTGCGCCTTAGTCAACTTCCGCCTCCTGTATTGCCATGAGTACTCCTTAGTCAACTTCTGCCTCTTGTATTGCCATGAATACTGGGGCAACCCAATCTTCCATGGAACATGAGAGCCAATGCCTCTTGTCCTTTCAGGATGTTCAAGGTTGCCTAGCGCTTTTGTTAGGATGTCATCCTCGTGTCTTTGTGACTGCACCTCTTGTGAAGACTGTCTTTCGGCAACTAATTTAATCTACAGTATAGTGAAGCAAGGTTAGATCATGCCTAATATACAAAAAAAAAATCCAAATCGAACATTCAATATCGAGAACTCACCAGTTGCTAGTACACTTGGCCATTAGTAGCATTTGGGAACGTAAGTGTTCCATCGCTGTTCTTAATGGTCCGTGCCCTTGCCCAATTCCTTGCCTGTTCCTCTGGAATGTCATCAAATGACGACGGGGTGTTAGATTGTGTTGTAGCCTCATCCTCCCTCCGTCATTGCTCTTGCTTCCTGCTATATCCTCTGATGCCAAGCCAGTGTGGGTGTTTGTTTCTAGACTAGAGTTGCCTGTGGGCCTCGCTTTTTGCCAGGAACTCAGGAGTTGTTTTGTAGCCACAAACTCGTTCCAAATGGTTTCTATGATCCACGGGAACATGCCATTTGGTGTTGGGTGGTTGGGGTTGAGTACATACTCGTTAACAAGCTTTGTCTTGAATTTTTTTCAAGTTGTTCCCATCTTTTGGAGTGCACGATGCTTCAGAATGTCCTCGTTGTCTCGAGGGCACTCGAAGCACTCCTTAAACTTCTCCTAAGCCGTGGCCTTCTCATTATCTTGCACTTCCTTGACTTCATCAAATAGGATGCTAAAGTGACCTCTCCCTAAGACTCCATAGGTACTTGCGATCTTCTTCACTACTGATGTTGGAGCCACTGGGAATCCTTCATCGTCAACATTCGTTATCGTTAACCTGATAGAAGGTAGCCTATTTGCAGTTCTAGGGTTTCATCCAAACGTGGTTGCACTAGTTGTCCCCGCTATGGTTGGAGCTTGATTATACATTTCCTACAAACTTAAATACCGCAAATATATCATACGTACATAAAAATGAAATAAAAAAAGTTAAATGCTTGATTAGACATGAATAATTCACTAACACTATCAAAATACCCTAAATCACCATACATGCATAAAAAATCTTAAAATATCATAAGTCACTATACACTAAATACCCTAAATTCACCAAGTCACTATACAAACTAGTGACAGACCTTCACCTATCAGAGGTGAGGTGGACTCATCACTGACGAACCGAACATTAAACCGGCACTAGTCGGACTGGGTAGCCATACAAATGGGCCATAAATGGGCTGTCTAAAGGCCCATTTGTTAACAACTACTGTAGCTGGTGTATTTTTTTTTTGTCAAAAATAGCAAGAAATGACACACCAGGTGGGAATCAAACTCTGGTTCGAGAATTGAGGGAGCAAGTCCTTGCCATCAGACTATCCAACAACATGTGAACATGAGGGAATATATAATATACATGTAGGCTGTGAACCGGGGTTCGACCGTCCGGCTCACCAGTCGGACCGGCGGACTGCTGAACCGAGAGGTCGGCTGGGTCACCCACCGGTCTGACTTTTTTTTACTATGCCCACAAGGGGCAAAATTGGACATCATACTCCCTTATCCACACTGGCAATGTGAGGTGTCATGTCACGTTAGCAAAAGTAGTAAACAGTTAAAGAAATTTTCTCCTCCTGTAGCAATTTTATAAGAACCACATTAACGAATGGTGTTTGAAGAGATGCCATTATTAAGAGTGGCAAATAATATAAATTCCCTCATAAATAATAGGGAAAATTGGTTTGATGTAATCAAAATTTTTGCCTCTTTAGACGGTGTTATTATACATCACGAACTTTCAATAGTATACCACAAAAGTCACCAACTTACGATGGCATGAAAAGAATTTTGTCATAATTTTATTTGTTTCTAGTTAGGATATATCTCGTTGAAAAGCACGTGCAACTTTGCTAGTTTATCACGGAAAGAGTATTGCAAAACTACAAATTTAAAACTACAGGTTTAGCTCCAATTTAATAAAAAAATCTTAAGATTTGAGCTCAAACATAATATTATTGCTAAGGATTTGAGCTCTAAAATCTGTAGTTTTGTAATAACTTTATTATTAAATCTTCTGTATCATGATATTTATTCTTAAATTTGAAGTTTCGTGATAAATTTAATGTTAAATCTGTAGTTTTATGCCACAACACCCTAAATCTGTAGTTTTATGATATGTTTTATAAAATTTTAATCATCATTCACCTTACTGAACATAGAGTTTGCGCTTGTGATTGATGAGGAAGATCACCAGAATAATGAACAGTGCGAGCAATATTTGTCTCATACAATCAATGATGGCTTATCCATATTTTTGTGAAAGACGTACTCACACCCACATATATGAACCCACCCTAAGTTTGCCTTTGTTTAGCATACTGAACATATGAAGGGTAGGGATAATTTGCACAATACCCTACTGAAGCATGTGTGTAATTATGAGCACCATAATTTGAACTTCCCTTCATAATCATGAAAACTAGAACTTAAGAACTGCGCCAATAGTGCTTCCGCAACTTTATAATTGTGCTATTTGTGTGAAAGTAACCATGCTTGTTCTGATTAACTAATTAACTTATTATCTCTATTGTTCATGCATTAAAAAAATTAGTTCATCATGTCAAGCCTCGTTCCTTTACGGTACACCATAGTACCCAATACTAGTAGCTCATACAACTGATCTAATGGTTCAGATACAATCTATGCTACTACAATCCCCACCACTAGTACGGGTAGTGTATATATATGGCTAGTATAATTAGTTAAGGGGTATGGTCCATGTCGATATCGATGGCTTCCATGGCTCCTGGTTCGAGCAAAAATCATCTCCGATGACGGTTCGACGAGCGAGCCTCTACCCACGTCTTTTCCCACCCTCCGAGGAGGAGCTCTGCGTGCTCTGCTAGCATGAAAATGTGGAGGGGTTCCACAAGGATGGTGGAAGTCCTGGGATGGTGCTCGCCGTTGTGTTTCCACCTCCTCCACAACCTTTATTGCTAGTAATCATGTAGCACAATGTAACTAGTGAACAGAAGTAGCGAGAAGTTTAGATAATATGGTGTCCCTTCTGTTGTACATGCTAATGAGGGTTAGGAGGGTATATATAGCTTAGAAAGCGGAACGGATTTACATTGCTAACAGCAGATAATCCTTTTTTATTCGATTTGGATGCAATTATGGATAAATCCGCTGCATGCATTAAATGCGGCCAAATTCCATATAAGTTATAATTTGTGTTTATATCTGGAAATTGTGTTATAATGTTAATTTGGAAAATATAGGGACGAGGCATGTTCAAACACATTAATTAATTTCCAATAACGTAGTAAGTCGAGCAGAACGGACATGCCTATATAGGCAACAAACATTGTTTGTTTTAGGCTAGAGAAAAAAATGGAACGCATTCACATCATTGTTTCTGAAATTACCATTGTATATATGTAGAGTCTATTTGTTTTCTAAATTTGCATACATAAAAATTGCTGATCATTTAGGCATGGTTTACATTGCAAACACAAACCGACATGTACCATATTTTAATTTAATCATCATCCACTGCACCTTAATAAACATGGAGTTTGTGCTTGTGGTTGATAAGAATTCTTGGAGAGCATGTAGTACCACGTTCGAATCCTCTGAAAAAGGAGGATGAAGATAAAACTTTTCGTGGCACACTTTTCAAACTGCTAAACGCTGCGTTTCGTGCAAAAATTTTCTATATGAAAGTTGCTCTAAAATGTCAGATTAATCCATTTTTCAAGTTTGTAATAATTAAAACTCACTTAATTGCATATTAATGTCACCTCGTTTTACGTGAAACACTTTATGTTTATCTTCATCTTCATTTTCAGGAGATTCAAACAGGGCAATATATATGTCTTAAACAACAAAGGAGGATTGTGATTTACTCGTGTTGTTTGTATCATGGTTTCTGACGATATGAAAAACAAACAATTTCATTTGAACTAAATTACCCCAAATAGTATGGTGGGTAATTTTAGAAATACCTGATCAATTACAATAATAGCCATATGAATGAACGTCCAAGGACCTCACATTTTAAAGAAAAAATTCACAAAAGAATGACTAGAAGTGAAGAAAGTTCCTTGTTTGTTTGTCTAGTACTGATTTTCATTTAACGAATATTTCTCTAGTCCTGCTGCGTGGTGTGGTGGACAATGGAAAGTTTGAACATGCATATTCTGGTATTGTTGGAGGCTTCAAAACCATGCATAGTGTGCACTTCTCCACATAAAGAGACAAGCCGTTGTAAATAATAGCTTCTCATTAAACAAGATGAGTTATTTCCACTAGTTTTACAGATAAAGTTGGATTTTACACAATCTCAAGCTCTTCAAACATAGCCATGCCTCTTTTCTTTATATATACAAATATAGCCATGACTTAACATAATGTTTAAGCTAATTTAACCCTTCTTCAAAATAAAAGAAAACATAATTTAACAAGACACTTGATCCATGGTGGCCACGATGTGATCTGCAATATTCTTGGCATCCATGGCAATACCAGCCAATCCTCTCCTCGCAAACCCAGCACAATAGAGCCCATTTTCACCTCTCCAATGATTTGGAAAGAATTTATTAGGGAAACCATCATCTTTAAACATGCTTTCACCATTCTGCAACAGACAAAAAAGGATTATCCTTTTGTAATAATGAAAAAAATATTATGCGTTGCAACAATGTATCACTGTGTAATTAAAGAGAAATGAAGAAAAATAAAGAAATATTGAGAATCTTTGTACCTTTAGCCATGTATTTACTGTGCTTTTGTAGCCCGTTGCAAATACAATGGCATCAAAAGGAATTTGCCTCCCACCATGAAATTCAATACTATTTGTATTTATCTTTGATATTCCTTGGAACACCTAACAGAGAGAGAACAAAAATGGTGTAAAGTTTCAACATCAATTGTGGCCAGAAACTTCACTAGCACCAACTTAATTTTATATCTGAAGATTATAGATGCATAATTACTTTGATAACTCCTCCTTTGATTAATCTTGCAGTGCCTACATCTATGACGGCGGACCGGCCAGTTTGTGACTTGAGTAGAAGAGGACCCATTTTAGGCCTCATAATACCATGTTTTGACAAGTCTCCAAAATAGAAATTTGCTGCCATTACAAGAAGAGAGTCCACTATTGTCACTGTTAGCCCTAGACTTTGCACCATTGTCATCCCAAATCGTATTAGTTCTTTGGTCATTATGTGTACCTGCATTCATCCAGATTGACAAGAAACCATTAGCTAAGCATTATATTAGGAAAAGTCTCTAGCTTGAAAGTTAGAACACGACAATTTTGGTTAAATATTTAGAGATAATCACATTCCTCATTTATATTATCCACATGCATATGTAGAACCAAAGATACTAAATGAATAAATTGTAAGTATGAATCAATAACAGAATTAATGTATTCCATCATTACTTGAACAGTCAACATGAAACATAGGTGTGAACACATAATGAAGTGTAATGCAAGATAAATAAATATGTTGTACATACCGGGCTACGAACAACTATGGAGGTGTGGGCCCCATGCGTGGCAAGGTCATAGGCGATCTCCATGCCAGAATTCCCGGCACCTACCACAAGCACACTCTTCCCGGTATAGGCTCTCCCGGACTTGTACGCCGATGAGTGAATGGCTTCTCCCTCGAACCTAGCGAGGCCAGGAACAGGTGGAATGCTTGCTGCACTGTTCTCGCCAGTGGCCACGACAAGGAACTGTGCAACGAACCTTGCCACAACGTTAGTGTCTGTGTCCCGTGCTAGCATGACCCAACGGTTCTTACCTCCATCATATATTGCTGACTCGACAGCGGTATGGTACCTTGGCCGTATCCCAAACTGGTCAACATAGCTATCTAGGTACTCCACAAACATATCCCTAGGGACGTATGTTGGTGTGCCCACTGGATAGGCCATGTGTGGTAGCTCGCAGAACTCCTTGGCGAGGTGCAGCTTGAGGCGGTCGTAGGCACGGTGGCGCCACAGCGACGCGGTGTAGGACTCACGCTCGACAATGATATAGGGCACATGCCGCTGTGCAAGGCATGCTGCTGTTGCCATGCCTGCTGGCCCCGCACCGACGATGAGAACAACTACCTCCTCCACAACCTCCATTGCTAGTAATCACGTAGAACAATATAACTAGTGAACAGAAGTGTTGAGATCTGTAGGTAATGGTGTTTCTGTGGTACATGCTATTGAAGGTTAGGAGGGTATATGTACCATGGAAAGTTGAACGGATTCACATTGCTAATGGCAGATAATTCTTTTTTATCCCATTTGGATGAAATTCTGGATAAATGCACTGCATGCATTAAATGCGGCCAAATGCCATATAAGTTATAATTCATGTATAGTTGTGTTTATATCTCGAAATTGTGTTATAATGTGAACATGAAAATTATAGTGGCATGGCGTGTTCCAATGGCCACGACAAGGAACTGTGCAGCGAGCCTTGCCACAACGCTAGTGTCTGTGTCCCGTGCTAGCATGACCCAACGGTTCTTACCTCCATCATATATTGCTGACTCGACAGCGGTATGTTACCTCGGCTGTATCCCAAATTGGTCAGCATAGCTATCTAGGTACTCCACAAACATATCTCTAGGGACGTATGTTGGCGTGCTCGCTGGATACAGCATGTGTGGTAGCTTGCAGAACTCCTTGGCGAGGTGCAGCTTGAGGCGGTCGTAGGCACGGTGGCGCCACAGCGATGCGGTGTAGGACTCACGCTCGACTATGATATAGGGCACATGCCGCTGTGCGAGGCATGCCGCCGTTGCCAACGATGAGAATGGTCACCTCCTCCGCAGCCTCCATTGCTAGTAATCACGTAGCACAATGTAGCTAGTGAACTGAAGTAGTGAGATGTGTAGGTAATGATGTTTCTGTGGTACATGCTATTGAGGGTTAGGGGGGTATATGTAGCATGGAAAGTGGAACGGATTCACATTGCTAATAGCAGATAATTCTTTTTATCCTATTTGGATGAAATTATGGATAAATTCGCTGCATGCATTAAATGCAGCCAAATGCCATGTAAGTTATAATTCTTGTATAATAGTGTTTATATCTCGAAATTGTGTTATAATGTGAACTTGAAAAATATAGTGACGAGACGTGTTCAAACACATTTTTCCAATAACAACAGTAAGTCGAGGAGAATGGACGTGCCTATATAGGCAACAAACATTGTTTGTTTTAGGCTAGAGAAAAAAATTGGAACGCTTTCACACCATTGTTTTCGAAATTAATTACCGTTGGATATATGTAGTCTATTTGTTTCTAAATTTACATACTTTAAAATTGTCTATCATTTATGCCTGGTTTGTGTTGCAACCACAAACTGACATGTATCATATTTTAATTTAATCATCACCCACTGCACCTTAGTAAACATGGAGTTTTGGTTTGTGGTTGATAAGAATTCTTGGAGACCATGTAGTACTTATAAGTTTACATAGCCCTTGTCTTCCTCAAATTAAACCAGAAAAATAGAATATCTAAAACGAGCAATTAATCCTTTGTCAATCGAATTGTACTCCAATCGTCGTTGGTGAATGGTGTCAAACCAAAGCGGAAGAAAACATAGGAGATTAGTTGAGCTGTAAATCTGTTATTAGTCCAGATCTTACTACTACCAAATGAATCCGTTCTAATAGGGACACCATAGCAAGGATAGTACACCAATCGGGAACCTCCAGTGCGACGGCTTCAAGAATGTTGCGACATCTCGAATGTCACGTCACAAGCTTTTTATCCTAAAACTCACCCCATGTCATGGATGACTGAAGGGAAATCATGATATTTCCTCCCGGAAGATGTGTGGTGCCCACAAGAAGCGTGTTTGAAAAGAATAGCTTGTTTTCACTAACTGGAAAACCGGATCACCAAACCGCCAAAAGTTGGTTTTTTTTCTCGTGACAAGTACTTGTCTGTTGTCCCCTATGAATGTACCATAGACTGTATGACCCTTTTTTTTCTTCCATATGTAAAAGGCGCACATGCAGGCAGGGTGAGCATGCCTTCTTTAACATGATGAACACACGAAGGCTAAGAATAAGATGCATATTCATAATTCTATGAGCATCAGGATTCAAACGTACATGGATTGAGTAATATGAGTGATTTTACAATCCGATACCAGATAAAGTTACTACATTACCTCGGATAGCCGATAGGTACCAAAATTAGTTCAAATTTTGATACTCTTAAGGACTAGACCATAAATTTTGTTGAGTTATATACCCAAAACTAATAGAGGATAAATTTGAAATTATGCCATTGTCAAAACTCAAAAGTGGGCTTCACCGGCCAAATGCTACTTCGTAAAGGAATTCAATAAATTATATATCATTCTTAACCAGGACGTCCATACCAGAATACCATCTGGACGAAATTACCCTTGGAGTCTTCTGCCTCCCTCTAGCGCCATTCATCTTGCTGGCAGCCATTGCGCGCCATGCCCGTGGCTTCCCGGGCATTGCCGCGAAAGAGCCAAGGAGGACGGCTTGGAGTCGAGGTCCAGGTGCTGAGGTGGCACCACCACATGATGAGCTTCGACACACGCACCTCATCGGTGGAAGAGAGCATCAAAAGTGTGAGCCACAACAGCTCTAAGCACTCGGCAACGACGTGGTCAAGCTCTGCCACAGATGGTGTGGAGAGAAGTGGCTAGAGCTCGAGGTCAGCAATGGTTCCTGCCACGGCAAAGCCGATCTCCATCGCTCTGTCTCTCTCTTCTTCACTCTCTGGTCAAGCCTGGCTGGCACCACCTGCTGATGCTAGTGGCGGCCTCCCACTCCACTGCTAGCTCAGACCCATCGTTGCCTACTCCTAGCCTAGGTTGAAGCAGAAAAGAGATCACAGGAGCCTACATATGCCACACCTCGTCACCAGCGATGAAGATGGCATAGCTAACCCTGAAGGTGTTGAAGGGAAGCCGACTATGTGGCCTCATTTCATTAAAAAAAACTATGTCGGCCTCGCGAATGCCATGTCTTGGACGGCCTCGACAAGATAGAGTCTCTATGACTTGGGCTTGGTGATGCGTAAGCGTAGGGCGCGGTGGTCGCCAACAAGTGCATTGGCACTGGAGGGAGGAAGAAGAGGAGCCCAATGGGAATTTTGCCTAGGATGGCATTCCATCATAGACGTTTTGATTGAGAGTGATATTTTATCAAATCAATTTTGTGAAGTGGTATTTGAGTGAAACCCACATTTAACGATGGCATATACCCCAAATTTCTTTGTACCACACACCAGAGTACCACACATACTTGCAGTTTTGTGCTTAACGAGGATCAAACAATTGGAGTGGGCAGCAGAACAAGACCTCTGCTGATGAAGCTCTGCATGAAATCGGTGGGTACGTAGGAGGCGTTTTAGTACTCGCTATTAGGCACTGCTGCTGTCATGAGAGAGCTGGAAATGTATTCAGCTTCGTAATCGTGCGTATTTTGACTAATATTTGATGATATATGTGGAGATTATGGGTACCGGATACCCTCACGGCTGGCTTATCCGACTTACTGTAGGGGATAGGTTGTGCTTTATGATTATGTAAACCGGCTATGACTTGGGTATTACGTTACCATTGAGATAAGGTAACAGCCCATAGTTTATAGTTGGTAAGATTGAGGAGTCCGATTTAGAATAGAATAGGTCTCCGACTTGTAAACCCACCCTCCGAGACTATATAAGGAGGGTAGGGCGTCCCTTGAGGGGCACATACAAAAAATACACGGACAAACAGAAGACCTGCGAGAGCCCCTATTGAAAGAGATCAAGAGATCAATAAACACTCGGCGGATCGAATCCCCGAAACAGGAGTAGGGTATTACCTCTCGTTAGAGAGGGCCTGAACCTGTCTAAACCTTTGTCCCGACTAACCCATTGTGTTTGGCACTTGACTGCTACCCCCAGATTGATATTGCCGAAACCAAGTTTCGACAGTTGGCGCGCCAGGTAGGGGCTCCGCGTCAAGTTCTTCTTCGATATCTCGCTAACGAGCGCAATGGGATCTCCATCAAGCTTCGCCGACTTCGTCTTCGCCCCTGGGCAGGCGCTTCGCTTCGGCGGACTCGACTTCGTCACCGACAAATTCGGTAAGCTCTCTCTTCTCGACTCGGGTTCGAACCAGTCGAGGAGGGAAAGTTCCTTGGCGCCGCTCGGATTACCGGACGACGCTAAAATCTATCATAATCTCTTGTCTTCTGAGTTGGATTTGATCCACTCGGGAGAACCTTTTGAATCTTCTGAGTCATCATCGCCTTCATGCTGTCTCTCGGCCTCACGAGAGGTCGCGGTCATACTCGAACGACTCGGGTCGTACTCGTCCACGGATATCGACGAACATATGAGTTCCACCGACTTCGACAACCTCTACGACATCTCCACGGATGAAATCAACAGCTACGACGTAGATAAAGACTACTACGATCCGGACCTTCTCAACGTTCTCATGGCCGAAGTAGCTGAGACCGACTCGGCCGTGGCCCGGAGGATCGCGGAGGAGGAACGGGATAAGCTTGAGCAAGAGCGCAAGCGCGTGGAGGAGGAACGAGCCAAGCTGGAGCAAGAGCGCAAGCGTGCGGAGGAAGAGAGTAAGCGCAAGGAGGAGGAGGAGCTCAGGAAGAAGCAAGAAGCCGACAAAAAGAAACGAGACCTGAGGACGACTGGGCGCTCAGCCCGCGAGGCCATAATGCAGACGCGAGTCGACAACGCCAATATCTTCCAGACGCCTCAACAAAACGCCGTTGCTGCCCTCACCCTCATCGACACCGTCATAGAAGCGGCGCCGGCTGCGGTGACACCGCTCCTGGACAAGATCAAGACCATTGTCGCAGCTACGGCCAACGGCCATCCTTCCAGCTCCGCGCGAAGGCCGACCGAGTCCGTTGCTGAAACACCGGACAGAAGCCGACTGCCGCCGCTGCGGTCCAAGGACTACAAGAGACCCGAGCAAAGCAAGACACCAGTCAGATCTAAAGACCCTCGCCATGAGGCGGTATGGAGGCCACGAGTTCATACGGCTGACTCTCACGAGAGAGAACACAGCCGACAACCCGTCCACGACCGGAATCGTCACTACAACTCCAACCACCAAAGTAGCCCACGAAGGCCCCCGCCGAGTGATCTGCGGGAGGTACTCGACCGACGCTACCGGGAACGTGAACAGCGCTCTTCTGAAGACAGAAGGAAATCACTCGACGACTACGATGATGGAGTGCCCGCTTTCACCAGGAACTTGCATCGAGTGGACTGGCCGAGTGGTTTTAAACCTACCGGGATTGATAAGTATGACGGTAAGACCGACCCCGAGTCCTGGCTAACTGTGTACACCCTCGCCATCCGCGCAGCAGGAGGAGACAGCAAGGCTATGGCCAACTACCTGCCCATCGCTCTCGCCGACTCAGCCAGGAACTGGCTCACGAGTTTGCCAAGAGGCTCGATCGACTCGTGGAGTGAGCTTCGGGACCACTTCATCGCCAACTTCCAGGGTACTTTCAAAAGACCTGGGACCCATTTTGACCTTTACAACGTCATCCAGAAGCCGGACGAATCGTTGAAGGACTACATTCGACGCTTTTCGGAGAAACGGAACAAGATTCCCAACATCACCGATGACGTCATTATTGCTGCATTCCAGAAAGGCGTTCGTGACGAACTGCTTATCGGCAAGTTTGGGCGCAAGCCACCGAAGACGGTCAAGCAAATGTTCGAGACGACAAACTCCTACGCCAAATCTGACGACGCAATCAAGGCCTCGCGACAAGACCAACACGACAAGAGGGACGACAAGCCATCCGGAAGCAGCTGGCGTCCTAAGAAGGACAACGGCAACAACAACGGGGGCCAAAAGGATCGCAAGCGCAAGCCCGAGGATCTGGTCGCCACGACATCAAACTACCAGCAACAACGTCCCCGAGTCGCCGCCTACGACAAAATCATGAACGCTCAGTGCACGCACCATCCAAACCACAAGCATGCGGCAAAGGATTGCTTCATCTACAAACAGTTCGCTGAGCAATACGCGGCACAACTACGACAAAAGCTGGCTGACGAAGCCGGCCCATCGGGCACCAAGAGGAGCGACCCAGTTAGCAACACAGAGCCCTTCCAAGACCCTGTAGGCGAGCTCAATCACATCTTCGGGGGACCGCAAGCGTACGAGTCCAAGAGGAAGCAAAAGCTGACTGACCGCGAAGTCAACACCGCGCAGCCTGAAGTCCCGCATTATCTACGATGGTCGGAGGTGGCTATCACGTTTAACCGCTCGGATCACCCTGACCGAGTGGTTCACCCGGGGCGGTATCCCCTGGTACTAGACCCGGTGGTTTGCAACATCAAACTCAAGCGCGTCCTCATTGATGGCGGTAGTGCTCTCAACATCCTATTTGCCAAGACGCTGGACGAAATGCAGATTCCAAGATCCGAGTTGAAGCCGAGTTCAGCTCCCTTTCATGGAGTCATCCCGGGGCTGTCATCCACGCCACTCGGGCGCATTACTCTTCCAGTCACCTTCGGGGTTCGGGAGAACTTTCGGACGGAGAACATCACTTTTGAGGTCGCTGACTTCGAAGCAGCCTACCACGCAATCATCGGAGGACCGGCGCTCGCTAAGTTCATGGCAGTACCACATTATACCTACCTCATCATGAAAATGCTCGGGCCCAATGGAGTCATCACCCTGCGCAGCGACGTCAAACAAGCCTTCACTTGCGACAAAGAAAGCTGCGACATGGCCCAGTCTCACGAGAGACTACGCGGCCAATTAGAGGTCCGACTCGCTGCATCGACATCTGGAGAAGGTGAAGTCCCCACCAAGAAGATCGCCAAGTCGGGAGACGGCGTCGCCAAAACTAAGAAAGTCCCCCTTGATCTATCTGATTCTTCTAAAACTGCTGTAATAGGCGCAGAGCTAGATCCTAAATAGGAAAGCGCGCTCGTCACCTTTCTTCAGAATAATAAAGATATTTTTGCTTGGAAACCGTCTGACATGCCGGGTATTCCTAGGGAGGTGATCGAGCACTCTTTAAACGTCAAAGATGACGCTAAGCCTATAAAACAACGATTGCGCCGTTTTGCTCAAGACCGAAAGGATGCCATCAAGGAGGAACTCGCCAAACTCTTAGCTGCCGGTTTCATCAAAGAGGTTTACCATCCCGACTGGCTAGCTAACCCAGTTCTTGTCCGGAAGAAGACAGGGCAATGGCGCATGTGTGTGGACTACACCGATCTCAACAAAGCTTGCCCCAAAGATCCTTTTGGACTACCTCGAATAGACCAAGTCGTCGACTCAACAGCCGGCTGTGAGCTTCTGAGCTTTCTGGATTGTTACTCGGGTTATCACCAGATCAGTTTGAAGGAATCCGACTGTCTGAAGACGTCTTTCATCACCCCGTTTGGAGCTTATTGCTACATCACGATGCCTTTTGGCCTGAAGAACGCCGGGGCTACCTATCAGCGCATGATCCAGAGGTGCCTTCAGACCCAGATCGGGAAAAATGTGGAAGCCTATGTCGACGATGTCGTCATCAAGACCAAGCAGAAGGAAGACCTGATTGCCGACTTAGAAGAAACCTTTGTGAACATTCGGGCCTTCAGAATGAAGTTGAACCCGGAGAAGTGTACCTTTGGTGTGCCATCAGGGAAGCTGCTCGGTTTCATGATATCACATCATGGCATTGAGGCAAATCCAGAGAAGATCAACGCTATCCGGAGCATGAAGCCCCCGAGTACCCAGAAAGACGTCCAGAAGCTCACCGGTTGTATGGCGGCATTGAGCCGTTTTGTCTCCAGACTCGGAGAACGAGGTATGCCTTTTTTCAGGTTACTAAAGAAGACCGATGATTTTCAATGGACCACTGAGGCCCAGAAAGCTTTCGAAGACTTCAAGGAGTTCCTCACGACACCACCCGTGTTGGCGTCACCGCACCCTCAAGAGCCCCTGTTGCTCTACGTCTCCGCAACTCACCAGGTGGTCAGCACGGTATTGGCCGTCGAGCGCGAGGAAGAAGGCCGCACCCAAAAGGTTCAACCGCCAATCTACTTCGTCAGCGAGGTGCTGGCAGGAGCCAAAACCCGCTATCCACAGGTGCAAAAATTGTTATATGGAGTCTTAATCACTGCTAGGAAGCTAGCCCATTATTTTCAGAGCCACTCGGTCACCGTCGTCACGTCCTTTCCACTCGGCGATGTCATCCACAACCGGGAGGTTACTGGACGCATCGCGAAGTGGGCACTGGAGTTGATGCCGCTGGACATATCTTTCAAGGCGAGGACGTCTATAAAGTCTCAAGTCCTGGCGGATTTTGTAGCCGAGTGGACCGAACAACAAGAAGATGTACCTAGAGAAGATTTGCAGTACTAGACCATGCACTTCGATGGATCCAAAAGAGTCACCGGCTTGGGAGCGGGAGTTGTGCTGATTTCCCCGACTGGGGAGAGGCTACAGTATGTCCTTCACATCCACTTTCCCACCTCACACAACGTCGCCGAGTATGAAGCCCTCCTTCACGGCCTACGACTTGCTGTTTCACTCGGGATACGACGGATGATCATGCGAGGAGATTCCCAGTTGGTGGTTAATCAGGTGATGAAGGACTGGTCCTGTTTGAACGAGACCATGGAGGCCTACCGACAAGAAGTTCGCAAGCTTGAAGACAAGTTTGACGGATTGGAGTTATCCCATGTCTTGAGACATAATAACGAAACGGCAGACCAGTTGGCACAGTTTAGGTCCAAGCGCGAAGCAGCCCCGACTGATGTTTTCGTCGAACATCTCTATGAGCCGACTGTTGCCAAAGCACTAACCTCCAATGAAGGAGTTACCAGCCAAATCGCCATGCTCGACACTGATTGGAGGACACCGTTCATCAAGTTTTTAACTCAGCAAGAGCTGCCGGATGACCGGGATGATGCGGAACGAGTTCGACGTCGCAGTCAAGGCTATGTCATGGTTGATTCAGAGCTATATAAGAGAAGCCCCTCTGGAGTTTTGATGAGATGCGTCACCCCAGAGGAAGGACGACAATTATTGCACGATATTCACTCGGGCATTTGCGGCAGTCATGCCGCGGCGCGCACTCTGGTGGGTAAGGCTTACAGACAAGGATTCTTTTGGCTCACGGCAGTCACCGATGCAGATAAGGTAGTTCACACGTGTGAAGGTTGTCAATTCTTCGCTCGGCAGAGCCACGTTCCAGCTCAAGATCTCCAAACAATCCCCTTATCATGGCCTTTCGCCGTGTGGGGCTTGGACATGGTGGGTCCGTTCAAGAAGGCGCCAGGTGGATTCACACATCTGTTCATCACGGTTGATAAGTTTTCCAAGTGGATCGAGGCTAAGCCGGTTGCTACGATAATCGCGGACAAGGCGCGAGACTTTATTCTAAACATCGTGCATCGGTTTGGTGTCCCGAACAGAATTATAACTGACAATGGGACTCAATTCACTGGAGGCATTTTTAAGGAGTTCTGCGAAGACTTTGGTATTAAGATTTGCTACGCATCGGTGGCGCACCCCAAGAGCAACGGACAAGTTGAACGAGCTAATGGTATGGTTCTTCAAGGTATCAAAGCCCGAGTGTTTGACAGACTACGACCATACGCCGGAAGATGGGTTCAAGAGTTGCCTTCAGTATTATGGTCATTGCGGACCACGCCTAGTCGGGCTACCGGCCAATCCCCTTTCTTCTTGGTTTACGGAGCAGAAGCAATGTTGCCGAGTGAGATGGAGTACGAGTCTCTTCGTGTTCGTAGCTTCGATGACGAGCGTTATGACCATGACAGAGTTGATGACCTTACCCGACTGGAGGAAGCCCGTGAAGCTGCATTGATTCAGTCGGCACGGTATCTTCAAGGACTTCGGCGCTACCATAACCGCAATGTTCGGTCACGAGCCTTCATTGTTGGAGACATGGTTCTTCGTAAGATTCAAACCACCAAAGATCGCCACAAGCTATCTCCACTATGGGAAGGGCCCTACATAGTCGCTGAGGTAACTCGGCCGGGAGCATATCGTCTAAAGCGTGAAGATGGGACCATGGTGGAGAACTCCTGGAACATTGAGCATCTTCGTCGATATTATACTTAGGCATTTTTTGTCTCTATGTTCTTCTCGACTGCCAACTTCAAGCAGGATGACCTCTTGGGTTGTCAGTCGGGGGCTATATATATATCAATAAAGTATTATTTTTCTTTGATAATTTGTTTATATTTAGTTTATCATTGTTTAATGTTTTTGGTTCGAGTCCAATAGATAAGGACTGAGAATTTTTTGATGGCTTAATCAAGCTTAGGCTTGGTGACAGTCGGACGAAAATTCTTAAGAAATTATATATGAAGACTCGGATCAGGGCATTAACATAAATAAGCTATATATTTACAAATCAACATTACAGCGCATCATATACTTCAGGACAAGTCAGCTACTCCTGGAAGTTTGCGGCTACATCTACGGCTACCTTTTTCGCCGACTCCTGTGCTTCACTTATGAGCTCTAGGGCTCGCTCATCTGAGGTACCAGCTGTGAAGCCTTCTCCAACAGAGTCTACATCTACCCGGGGATAGAGTGACTTCGTCTGTGCAAGAGCGAAGCTTGCGCCCATAACGGCCGCATCAGAGATATTTTCCATATATTTAGCTGGGGCCGTCCTGAGTTTGTCAAAGACTTCAACAGCATCCAATGAGCTTGTCCCGAGTCCGTTCTTATATAGTGCTGACAAGATCGGCGTGGCAGCATTGGCAATGTCATCCCTTACACTTTCAGCCCTCCGGACTCTCTCGGCGAAGACATCGAATTGTGCTTGGGATTTGACCTTATAAGCTATAAGAGGGATATGACTACATAAGTATTCAAGATTGAGCAAGTTGCAGAGTGCCATCTCAAAAGGCTTACCTTCGAATTCTTCTAGAATTTTCTCATTGTCAGATTCCAGCTTGGCCTTACTGGTACTTGTTTTCTTCAGCTGGGCCTTAAGAGAACCAATTTCGGATGAATTTGCTACAACATGAAGACAGAGCAAGCATCAGGATCAAAATAGATTATATGCGAAGATAGAGCAAGTATAAAGGTGGTTTGACTTACCCCCGATTGAGCCACGGAGTTCCAGGTTTTCATCTCGAAGTTTTGCAATCTCTGCTCGCAAGACGACTTCTCGAGCTGTGGCTTCTTCTCTGGCGGCCTTGAGGTCTTGATGAACGTTTTCCAGAGAATTTACATGAGGAACCAGCTTTTCGAGGGTGTCTGTTTTGGCCATTGAGCGACAATATATTCTCTGCATAAGGGGATGAAGATAGTCAATCACATCGAACAATGATGACAAGACAAAGAGGAGATACACTTACATTCATTAGCCGGGTCGCTTCGTTGAGGCTGGCTACGAGCATGTCGCGTTCCTCATTCTCCTTTTGCTTATTTAGCACGATGCCTTGCTTCACGCCTTCGGCATCGCGCCACTCGATCTTGATAGGAGGGACCGAGTCACTTGAAGACTTCAGTCGGGAGATTTCTTCCTCTTCGGCTGATTGATCTAGAGAAGATGAATAATGAAAGAAGAAGAAATATGATGAAGACAAGAATCTGGCGATTATTGCAAGGTTTTACCCGTTTTGGGAGCCGGATCCTCGGATGGTGCTTCTTGACTGCACGGGCCCCGTAGATTTTTGTCCGGCTGGTTTCCAGTCGGAGCATCTTGACTGGCAGTCGAGGGCTGTTCTTCTTCGACCGACTGGTTTCTAGCTGGGAAGACTTGGCTGGCAGTCGGGGGCTCGGCCTCAGGAACATTTTGCCTAAGGATTCTGCCCCAGGAGCGTCTTCACTTGGGACAGGGTTTTGAGCTTTTGGTTCTGCAGGCCTTGGCTTTTCTAATGCTGCAGATGGATTGATGGCTTCAGCCCGCCCGGTGGGATCAATATCTTGAGGTTTCCTGCAAAAAGGAAGACAAAGACAATTGAGTAAGAGGTGAAAAAGATTTTTAACCAAAAGCTGATTCTGGTTATGTGAGATACCTATTGGACCTCCTGATTTTAGGAGTGGACCTGGCTGTTGGTTTCGGAGGATTTATGTTAGATTGTGAAATCTGGACTTCTTCGTCGTCCGAGTCATCAACAACCAGTCTCCTTTTACTCGCTCGCTTGCTAATATCTCCGTCAGCGGCAGCCCTTTTTTCTTAAGGCTCAACCTTGATTTTGGGGCCACCGGTTGGTTTTTTGGCAGCAGGCCGAGTTGGTATGTCGTCATGATACACCTTGTATGGCTTGGAGATAATAAGAGCGTTTGCCTGCAAGTAGAGTTTTTGAGATATATTGACGGATGTGTGCAAGATTGAAAGAGTTTTGAAGACCCGAGTTGACTTACCGGAGGAGGAGGTCGGAACAGATTGAATGGAGGAACTGGCATCTTGTGGCTGCGATCTACTGTGATTCCAGAGGAGAAAATCTTGTACATGCGAGTGCACAAGGCCTGGTAACTCAGAGCATCGCGGTCCTCCCGATTGGGGTCACTTTCACCCTCATACTCGAATGCTGGCTTAGATCTTTCCTTGATGGGAGCCAGTCGGTTCTTGATGAAGTGCCGGGTGATTTGTTCTCCTTGGAGGCCTTTCTTCTTCATTTCAAGAATATTAGCCAGGAGGTTATTTGCTTCTACCCAATCTTGGTTCTCTGGTATTGCGCTCCAGTTAGCTCTTGGGATCGGTGGAAGGCCGACGAAGTCGGGCAAACTGGGATGGGGGTTTGAGATATAGAACCAGTTTGCGTGCCAGCCCTTGTTGGAGGATTTCAAGGGGAGAGAGAAGTAATCTCTGCGGAGAGTCCCACGGAGTTGAAAGCCAGCACCGCCGACGACGCAGGGGTCATCCTTGGTCGGGTGTGGTTTGACATAGAACATACGACGAAATAGATTGAAATGGGGAAGGATGCCTAAAAATGCTTCGCACACGTGGATAAATATTGCAATATGGAGGACAGAATTGGGGTTCAAGTGATAAATTTGAAGGCCGTAGTATTCAAGGATGCCACGGAAGAAGTCGGAAGCGGGAAGACCAAATCCGCAATAGAAGAAAGAGGTGAAGACCACGATCTCACTGGTGTTTGGAGTGGGGAACTCTTCGCCGGCCGCCAGACGCCAGCCGATGATTTCCTTAGGTGGGAGAACTCCGTTCTTCACCATCTCCCGCAAGGTCAACTCCTTCACGTCTGAGGTCGCCCACTGGTCGAAAGGGATTTCTCTCTCTTCCGCCATGGATGCGAGTTAGGTGGAGGTGGGTCTTATGCAAGAGATGGGGATTTTTTGAGGGGATGCTGGTGGCTGGATGCGGATAATGGATTGCGGTGGAATGTGAGTTCTTGGATGGATGATTTTGCGTAAGCGCGAGATTCCGGAATTCCTTGGAGCGGCTGATGAACAGGAGCGTGAAAAGGGGAAAAATTTCGGGAAGATGAAGCGGCAGGGACGACGTTGGCGCTTTGAGAAAGATTTTAGGGTTTTTTGCTGGGTTTTCTCGTATTTGGGCCGAGCCCATGAGAAACTTGCGGCCCATCTTATGAGTACGGCTTGACATATGTCCATGAGGACTTAAGCAAATTTGCTCTGGCAATATGCGTATGTCTCATTGCCCGATGACTTTAAAATCCTTTCATACGGCAGTTACACAACTTGTTGAAGGTTGGTACGATGCAACTTGGAAGGTGACAAACAGTAAAGTTTTTTATAACTGTCCTGGTAACTTTTTTATAGGTTCCAGGAGCTGTTTGGTTTTTACAAAGCATTTGATTTTTTATTTATCAATGCTGATTTGCCACCTTGGTGTGCTCTTTTTATCAAGACCAATATTATGGCAAGAGCTATTAAATGTTTTGGTCGAATTTTTCAGATGACTGATACATTTATTAACTCATATTTTCTATTCATGAGAATTAATTGAGTTGTATGTTCCGGGATGACTCGGACATAGCGACTCGGATAAGCATGAGCTTGCCGAGTGCTCGGATTTTTGCCTCTGAGGGTCAGCTAAGTATTTTGTTCTGAGACGACTCAGGTAAATTGACTCGGATAAGCATGAGCTTGCCGAGTGCTTGGATTTATTATACACTATGTCTTGATTATAAGGTTATGTGTTATATGATCTTTTATGATTGCTTTTGGCTTAAGCTAGGCATTTATTTGACTCAGGAGAGTATGATTAATATAGTTCTTGACTATATGCTTAGTTTATTTAACTAAACACATAGTCGGGGGCTACACCTAATTAGCTGCATCAGTCGATGCACCTAAATTTTTATGTTTGAACTTTTTTGAATTGATTTCAGCCCTTCACAGTCTTCTCTTGGAAGCACTCGGGAGACTCAGGCAGAGATGATGAAGGCACTCGGCAGTAGAGGCACTCGGCTAAGAAGTCACTCGGTCGCATGTTATTCAAGTTTGAGGCTAAATTATCTCATCGACTGCGAAGGTCTCGGGGGCTACTGTGGAGATTATGGGTACCGGATACCCTCACGGCTGGCTTATCCGACTTACTGTAGGGGATAGGTTGTGCTTTATGATTATGTAAACCGGCTATGACTTGGGTATTACGTTACCATTGAGATAAGGTAACAGCCCATAGTTTATAGTTGGTAAGATTGAGGAGTCCGATTTAGAATAGAATAGGTCTCCGACTTGTAAACCCACCCTCCGAAACTATATAAGGAGGGTAGGGCGTCCCTTGAGGGGCACATACAAAAAATACACGGACAAACAGAAGACCTGCGAGAGCCCCTATTGAAAGAGATCAAGAGATCAATAAACACTCGGCGGATCGAATCCCCGAAACAGGAGTAGGGTATTACTTCTCGTTAGAGAGGGTCTGAACCTGTCTAAACCTTTGTCCCGACTAACCCATTGTGTTTGGCACTTGACTGCTACCCCCAGATTGATATTGCCGAAACCAAGTTTCGACAATATATATACTTGTGTTCTCTGCTATATAAATAGCCGATTTGGCCTGGAATAGAAGTGACAACAACAACAAAAATGCAGTGACAAGTATATATATCACCAAAGATTAATCAATACTGCAGTGAGTGCGTATTTTGAAACTTCACACACGTTATTTGCATGCTGGAGCATCACACATACACAGCAATATTAGATATCAGAACTTGCCTCCGCGGTAGAAACATGCCAGAAATTAATTACCAGTTACACCATATTCAGGAGATAGTCCGTGCCATAAAGTGCACTAGATTATATGGAAGTCATCTTCAAATTTGTATATCTACACCAGAAGTGAAACTTTTCGAAATCCATCCTACAAATAATGATCCTGGTAGTCAAAGCACACCAACATAATGGCTGCATACATAAACCACATGTTTCAGAATAATCAAGAGATAGTGCTACGATCAATCCCTCCAAGAGAAATTTTGTCAACACTCAACACTGCTGAAGAGCCGAATCCATGGAAGCACCACTGACACCTATAGGAGAGAAATGGCAAAAGGTATTCACTTGATAAGAAACTGGAGTATAGTGCTTTAGCAACTCCTCTTATATGCTATTGCTCTTAATTTTGGGTTAATGTTTTTGTACCATAAGTTGTTAGATACGTCCTAATTTTTAAATGCAGAAGTGTGGAGAATATGGATACCAGGTATCCACACGGTCTTCATATTCGACTAAAGATAGAAGGTGGGCTAGATCCATATATTATGTAATAGAGTAGAACTTGGTCATAATATTGCCTTGTGTTCTATGGCATGGCCTAGAGTCCCGATTGAGTACTACCATGTAATAAATTAGGAAACTGATGCCGTATATGGCTAGGTTTTTCTTTTTGTAACCCTGCCCCCCAACCAATATAAGGTGGGCAGGGAGCCTTCTAGAGGCAAGATCACAAGATGATCACAGAGATAATCACAGTTCGATTGTCAGATCAATATACACCCAGCGGATACAATCCTCAAATAGGAGTAGAGTATTACCTTTCATTGAGAGGGCCTGAACCTGTCTAAATCCTTGTCTTCCGCATCCATTCACTTTTAGGTCTCGTGCGCTACCCCTTTTATTATTGCTGAATTCCAGTTTCGATAGTTGGCGTGTCAGGTAGGGGTTACGCCGAGTTTTCTATCAACGAGTGCGATGGAATCACCTTCATTAGTCGGCAGCTTCATCTTCGCTTTGGGAGCTTTGACTGCCTTGCCGCCGACAACTTCAACAAGCTCTCACTCTTTGACTTGGATATAAATCAGTTGGGGGAGATTCAATCTAATTAAGGAGGATAACAACCACTCTACCACGACGAGTTTCAGATTTGATCTACTATGGCCGCCACCAGTGTCGCTTTTCTCAGCAAGCTTCTTTGCTTCGAAGAGTTAGACTTTATCGTCACGAGAAAAACTGCTATTACAAACACGTTGTTTCCAATGGCACCGACACGATCATCATGGACATGAACTCGAGGCGTCGCTATGTGGATAATCAACCACGAGCTTACATCTTCGTCGTCGCCGACTGATTTCTTTGTCTTCACGGTTGGTGTACTTCGCCATCGTTGCTGATGGCGACATCGACTTCACCGCCGGCTACCTTCGCCGCCGCCGACTGGTTTCCTCGCCTCAATGGTTGGTGTACTCCGTCGCCGTTGCTGATGGCGACATCGACTTCACTGCCGGCTACCTTCGCCGCCGTCGACTGGTTTCCTCGCCTCCACGGTTGGTGTACTTCACCGCCGTTGTTGATGGCGACATCGTCTTCACCGTCGGTCATCTTCGTCATCTCCGATTGGTCTATTTGCCTTCACGGTTGGTGTACTCCACCGCCGTTGCTGATGGCGACATCGCCTTCACCGTTGGTCATCTTCGTCATCGCCAATTGTATTCTTCGCCTCCACGGTTGGTGTACTCCACCATCGTTGTTGATGGCGACATCGTCTTCACCGTCGGTCATCTTCGTCATCGCCGATTGGTCTATTTGCCTTCACGGTTGGTGTACTCCGTCGCCGTTGCTAATGGCGACATTGTCTTCACCGTCGGTCGTTTTCGTCATCGTCGACTGGTTTCTTCTCCTCCACGGTTGGTGTACTCCACCGTCGTTATTGATGGCGACATCGTCTTCACCGTCGGTCATCTTCGTTATCGCCGACTGTTTTCTTCGTCTCCACGGATGGTGGACTCCGCCGTCGTTGCTGATGGCGACATCGACTTCACCGTCGGCTGCCTTCGCCGCCGTTGACTGGTTTCTTCGCCTCAATGGTCGATGGACTCCATCGCTGTTGTTAATGGCGACATCGTCTTCACCGTCGGTCGTCTTTATCATCGCCGACTGGTTTCTTCATCTCCACGGTTGGGGGATTCCATTGCCGATTGGTGTTTTCGCTTCCATGGCCATGCGTCTTTGTCACATTGTTGGGAACCTTCACCTCCGCCATCGGTCGCCTCCACACTGCTTTCTTGGTTGGTGTCTTCGTCGCCATTGATGGACGACCTTGTCCCTAGATCAGCCACCTCTGTCGTCACCGGTGAAAATACCAAAAAGCTAAGTCATCATTAATTTTCTTCTTTATATGATATTTTCTTTTTCCTCTGCCTCACTACATCAATTGGTCCTCTGTTGAGAAGTGAGTCGGGGGCTACAGATATTATATCATATTTTTGCAATAATTTTTATAATGTTTATCTCGATTGCTTGCAAAATAATCCGAGTAAAAAAGTGCTAATCGAGTTATGAAACTCTATTTCCCTATGCTTTCCGTTTGGTTTGTCAATGGATAGTTGCCCTTGGGCTGAATCCTAGCACCCAGGGGCTCGTTGGATGGAGTGTATAATGCAAGGTGCTAAATATTACTCAGAAGAAATGCTCTTAACAACTACAAAAGTACCTGAGTAGTAAATTCTGATATGTGAAACTTTGTTCCATTAATGACGAACTCATATCAATGACTAGTCGGACAGAGTGTTTAAACGTGAGGAGTCATCTACTCGGAGAAATCACAACCAACAAGAGGAGAACTACATATTTATAAATATTTTAAAATGCTTAAATTTTCCTCAAGTATTATATTTACATCAAATAATACTCATCCTACATATTTATAATGTAGGATCTAATCCAGAAATGCATAGTAGGGATTCATGGCTATAAGCTTATCTCCTACGCTTCGGGAATGGATTAATCAGAACGTCATCGCTGGCTTGCCTTCGACGCCGCCGACTGATGTCTTCGCCTACACGGTTGGTTGGTCGCACCACTGTTGTTGGGTGTCTACGTCTTCATCGCTGGCTTGCCTTCGCCGCCGCTGACTGGTGTCCCCGCCTACATGGTTGGTTGGTCACACCACTGTTGTTGGGCGTCTACGTCTTCATCGCCGGCTTGCCTTCACCGCCGCCGACTGGTGTCTCTGCCTACACAGTTGGTTGGTCGCACCATTGTTGTTGGGCGTCTACGTTTTCATCGCCAGCTTGCCTTCATCGCCACCGACTGGTGTCTCCGTCTACACGGTTAGTTGGTCACACTACCATTGTTGGGAGTCTATGTCTTCATCGTTGGCTTGCCTTCGCCGCCATCGACTGGTGTCTCCGCCTACACGGTTGGTTGGTCGCACCACTGTTGTTGGGCGTCTACGTCTTCATCGTCGGCTTGCCTTCGCCGCCGCCGATTGGTGTCTCTGCCTACACGGTTGGTTGGTCACACTATTGTTGTTGGGCGTCTACGTCTTCATCATCGGCTTGCCTTCGCCGCCGCTGACTAGTGTCTCTGCCTACACGGTTGGTTGGTCACACTATCGTTGTTGGGAATCTATGTCTTCATCGTTGGCTTGCCTTCGCCGCCGTCGACTGGTGTCTCCGCCTACACGGCTAGCCTATTATGTCGCAGCTCATGGATGTCTTTGTTTTCGCCATCATTCTGCCTCTTCCGTCGACGACTGGTTTTGCCGCCGCCGACTAGTGGTTTTGCCTTCATGACTATGCGCCTTCAACATTGTTGTTGGAACCTTGTCTTTGCCATCGGTTTGCCTCTGTTGCCGTCAACTCATGTCCACGTCATCACAGATATGCAATTCTGTCACCATTGTGGAGCGACTTCATCTTTATTGTCTTCGGCACCGGCAAATTTTATTGCCTCTACTTTGCAAGCTTTGTTACTTCACCAACCACGACATCTCCAAGAGTCTCAACATGTGGACATGCGCCACTAAATATGACATCGTGTTAATCTACTACAACAAGTACTGGTGTTTCAATCCTCAAGATTTCTACTCGGACATTTTCAAAGAATATTTTCTCTCAAGTGATTGCTACTCAATGACAAGCTACAGTTCTTAACTTTATGTTCAGTTGTTTCCCAACTAAGCATAGAGTCGGGGGCTACACAAATATAAGACTCAAAATTCGACATGCGTTATGTCAAGATAAAGCAATCAATTAACCAGTCAACGAGTCAACTCCGGGAGTCATTATCTTCGTCTGCTCTTCAGAACTGGAGTTTGGAGTTATCAACCAATCAACTCCGATTCGTCGAGTTGGACAACATCATCTACTTTGCTCCAAGTGAAGTATTTTCAACAGCTACAACATCAAAGTTCTACTACCATTATCATAAATCAAGAGGCGTTGCATCAATCTTCATCATGCACACGTTAGCGTCAAGGAAACTACTTGAGTTTCAATATCTTCTCAACAGTTTAATGGATTATTATCATTAACGTCATCATCGACACCTTCGTCATTGACATTAACTTCATCTTCAGTCAACTACTATCAACCAAGTTCTTTGCTTTAGAAGTTTGGGCTTCGTCTATACTAAAATTTGACTGGGTCATCAACATCGCCATCTTCATCAACATCTTGCCATGTCTCTTAGGCCTAATCTATTCTGCCACTGTTGACGGGCAACTTTGTCTATAAAACCGGTTGTTTCTCCTACTGCGGATCGTCATCACCATCGATTGCGTCTGTTACAATTGGTGGCCTATTACGCTGCAGCTGATTAGCATTTTCGTCTTCATCGTCTGGCTATCTTCATCGTTGCCGACTGGTGGTCTCGCCGTCATTGCTGGCCTACGTCGTCGCTGCTGATGTGCGTCTTCATCTTCGACACCGACTTGCCTTGGTCGCCGCCGACTGGTATACTCTCCTTCAAGGTTGGCCTATTGCGTCGTCATTGATAGGCGTCATCGTCTTTACTGCCAACCGCCTCATCTATTGTTGCCGACTGATCTTCTCAATTCCATGGCAATGCGTCTCCGTCACCGTTGTTGAGAAACTTCGTCTTTATAGCCGACCATCTCTGCTACCACCAGTCGTCATTACTGCTGGTCATGTTTGCCGTTGCCGACTGTTTTCTTCGTCTCCATGGTTGGTGGATTTCGCCATCGCCGTTGATGGGCAACTATGTCTTCACCACCAACATCTTCGTCACCTCTGATGGACAATTTTCATCTCCACATTGGTGATCTTGCTTCCATGCCGACTGCATCAGTTGTCACCAATGGATAACCTCGACTATGACAAAAGGACAAGCAACATGCTCAGGAGCTTACTAGCTCTAGCACGAAGATCATGCCTTCAATCTGGACTTATTCTAGATATATGCAACATGAATTGATGGCCGTGAGCTTATCTCCTACGCTCAAGATTTGGACCAATCATTATTCCCCATAAGGGTCATAAGCTGAGTTCTTGCACCAGTCGGAATTCAATTATCAAATCTACTTTGGTACACCTCATGAGGGATAATTACTTGGAACAAAAGCTTTGCTTAGATGATATGCGCTTGGTCTACATCACCTAGAAGATTTGTCACTCGGGAGCATATTATAGGCGTGCTATGCACGTCATCTTTTAAGGGTATCGATAAGCATTTTTTGTTTGGGCCGAGGCCCACGGGATGCTTACAGCCCATATCTTAGGTGTGGCTTGTCAAGTGTCTATAGGGACTTAAGCAAATTTGCCTTGGTAATATACACATGCTCTATTGCCCAATACCTTCAAAATCCTTTCATACAGTAGTTACACAACTTTTTATGAGTTGGTACGATGCAATTTGGAAGGTGACAAACAGTAAAATTTTTTATTACTGTCCTGGTAACTTTTCTATAGGTTGCAGGAGCTGTTTGGTTTTTTAAGAAAGCAATTGATTTTATATTATATCAATGCTATCTTGCCACATTTGTGTACTTTTCTTATTAAGACCAATATTATGGCTTAGGCTGATTATATTTTGGTCATATTATTTAGGCGGTTGGTAAATCTATTTATGGGTTTTATTAACTCGGATTTTATACCACAAATGCCATATATTTCTGAGGATGGTGAAATTGTGTGTCTTATAGGGATTTAGACATATTTGCTTTGGCAATATGTACACAATATGATACCATTGCTCATGTTCACTATGCAACAAGCTTTGTTGGAGTTATTTGCTATGTGACTTTTTCCAAAATGCTTTTGGCTTTGGCTAAACATATTATTTATATAAAACCACTCGGATGGTTACATTATTTATTCCTTGACTATATGCTTAGTTTGTTCAACTAACCATATAGTCGGGGGTTATACCTAATTAGGTACATCTAGTCGATGCACCTTGGTATATATTCTTGGTTATTCTTGAAATTTTTTCAGCCCTTCACAACTTTTTGATTTGGTAAAAGCTCTCGGGAGACTATGACAAAGATGATTGAAGCACTCGGCTTTGGATTAATTTGGTTCGAGAGAAGATTATCTTTTCGACTGTAAAGGTCTCAGGGGTTACTGTGGAGAATATGGGTACCGGGTATTCACATGGCCTCCATATTCGACTAGAGATAGGAGGTGGGCTAAATCCATATATTATGTAATAGAGTAGAACTCGGTCATAATATTGCCTTGTGTTCTATGGCATGGCCTATAGTCCCGATTGAGTACTACTATGTAATAGATTAGGAAACTGATGCCGCATATGGCTAGGTTTTCCTTTTTGTAACCCTGCCCCCAACCTATATAAGGTGGGCAGGGAGCCTTCTAGGGGCAAGATCACAAGATGATCACAAAGATATTCACAATTCGATCGTCAGATCAATATACACCCGACGGATACAATCCCCAAACAGGAGTAAGGTATTACCTCTCGTTGAGAGGGCCTGAACCTGTCTAAATCCTTGTCTTTCGTATCCATCTACTTTTAAGTCTCGTGCGCTACCCCTTTTATTATTGCCGCACTAGTGCAGATCCTCTCATCTGTGACGGGCTGTAATATAACTGGATTTTGCGGTCCGTCACAAAGAAAACATCTCAAACGGGCCTAAAAAGAGGCCGATTGAGATATGGTCGGAGAGACATGTTAAATGTGCATAGAACTGAAGCCCGTCACGGATGACACATATCTGTGACGGGCCTAAACTAGAGCCCGATTGAGATAGCCTTAAATATCTCAATCGAGCCGTAGTTGGAGCCCGTAACAGATGACAATCATCTGTGACGGGCCCCGAATTAAGGCCCGATTGAGATAACCTTAAATATCTCATCGGGCTGTAATTGCAGCCCGTCACAGATGACAATCATCTGTGACGGGCACCATCTTGATGCCCGTTTGAGATATCTACAAAGCCCGTCACGGATGGCACTCCTCTGTGACGGGCTTTTTTTTAGGCCCGATAAAGATACCTGATATGCCCGATAGTTAGTGCACACTATAAATATCCGCAACCGCCAGAGTATCTGTATCCCACTATTCACAAATCTGGTGGGAGGTTGGAGGGGGCGAAATTTTTTTTTTCCCAAAGAAAACAGTAATTCATAAAGGTAAATAACAAATAATAATCATTAATTTAGAAAATTCATCAATTCTTATGAATTTAGCAGTATTTATCTTATAAGATGTTTCTCTGATTCTTTTTTCATTTCTGTAGAGATGGATCGAAGTTGGATGTATGCGAAATCTGTGAAACGTCATAGTCAAGAGTATAGAAATGGGGTATTAAATTTTATTAACGTCGCGGAGGAGGATAGGAAAAGAAGAAACAGCGATTACATGTGTTGTCCATGTGCAGATTGCAAGAATGAAAATATGTTTGATAGCCGAATGGACGTACACGCTCATCTGATACAACGAGGATTCATGGAGGGCTACACATGTTGGGTTAAGCATGGAGAGCAGGAATCAGGAAGTGATGCTGCTGCAAATAGTACTGGTGCACAAAATCATGAAGATGAAGATGAGCATGACATGTTTGTACCTTCTCCACTAGGCGGTGAAATGGTTGATGTTGATCATGATCTGCTGCAAGACATGTTACGTGACGTTGAGGATCCAGCTTACAACGAGAGAGATTCCGTAAAGTTCAGCAGGTTGGTCAGTGACTCGCAGACGCCTCTGTACGCCGGATGCAAAGCAAAGCAGACCAAATTATCAGCTACCTTGGACCTAATGAAACTGAAGGCAAGTAGTGGATGGACAGACAAGAGTTTCACAGAGCTTTTGGGAATTTTGAAGGCCATGCTGCCTGATGGGAACACATTGCCCGAGACAACATATGAAGCAAAGCAGGTTTTGTGTCCCCTGGGGTTAGAGGTCCGTAGAATTCACGCTTGTCCAAACGACTGCATATTGTACCACAAGCAATATGCGGAGTTAGATGCTTGTCCTGTATGCAAGGCCTCTCGATACAAGCGTAAGAAAAGTCCTGACGAAGGAAAAAAATCAAAACGGGGTGGTCCCGCGAAGGTTGTGTGGTATCTACCTATCATTGATCGTTTCAAAAGAATATTTGCAAACCCCAAGGAGGCAAATTTAGTACGTTGGCATGCCACGGAGAGAAGGAACGACGGTATGCTAAGACACCCAGCGGATTCGATTCAATGGAGGAATATCGATCGAAAACACAAAGACTTTGCTGCCGACCCCAGAAACATGAGGCTATGTCTGTGTACAGATGGCATGAATCCTTTTGGAGACATGAGTAGTACTCACAGCACCTGGCCAGTTCTTATTTCAAACTTTAACCTACCGCCATGGTTGTGCTTTAAAAGAAAATATATTATGCTGTGCTTGCTAATCCAAGGACCGAAACAACCGGGCAATGATATCGATGTGTTCTTGGAGCCTGTTATGGACGATCTTGAGATGCTCTGGAAAGAAGGTGTGGAAACTTGGGATGCATATGGTCAGGAGAATTTCAAGCTACGAGTTCTACTGTTCTGCACCATTAATGACTATCCCGCCCTCGGTAATCTTTCTGGCCAAACCGTAAAAGGAAAGAAAGCATGCTCCGACTGCATGGAACATACACGCAGCCGGTGGTTGAAGAAATCACGAAAGATGGTTTATATGGGTCATAGGAGGTGGCTCCCGCTACGTCACGCATTTCGAAGGAAGAAGAATATTTTCAACGGTAAGAGAGAACTTCAGCCTGCTCCCAAGGATTTGTCCGGAGATGAGGTCCACAACTTGGTCAAGGACATTACCAACGAGTTTGGGAAGAAAAGAAAACGTAGTCAGGCAAAGGACAAGGGTATGTGGAAGAAAAAGTCAATATTTTGGCGATTACCTTACTGGAAAGATCTTGAGGTCCGTCATTGCATTGATCTCATGCATGTAGAAAAGAATGTGTGTGAGAGTTTGGTTGGCCTGCTGCTGAATATTCCCGGCAAAACAAAGGACGGGTTGAACGCGCGCCTTGATTTCAGTGAAATGAACATTCGTAGTGAACTCCAGCCCGTAACAAATGCTGAGACAGGTAGAGTGTACCTCCCTCCAGCTTGCCACACACTGTCGAAGGATGAGAAGATCGCAATGTTATCATGCCTGAAAGATATTAAAGTTCCATCGGGCTATTCAGCGAGGATTAGTAAGTACGTCAAATCGGAAGACCTAAAACTGGTTGGAATGAAGTCGCACGATTGCCACGTGCTAATCACACAAATCTTGCCAGTTGCTATCAGAGGCATTCTTCCACCGAAAGTCCGTCATACAATCCAACGTCTGTGCGCCTTTTTCAATGCCATCGGACAGAAAGTTATAGATCCCGAAGATCTAGATGGGTTGCAGACCGATATTGTCAATACCCTCTGCCACATGGAGATGTTTTTTCCACTGTCTTTCTTTGATATCATGGTTCATCTCCCTGTTCATCTTGTGAAGCAAACAAAATTATGTGGCCCGGCTTTTCTAAGAGAAATGTACCCGTTCGAGAGGTACATGGGAGTTCTGAAGGCATACGTTCGGAACAGAGCAAAACCGGAGGGGAGCATCATTGAAGGCTACACGACCGAGGAGGTCATTGAGTTCTGCGTGCATTACATGTCCGAGGCCGAGCCTATCGGAGTTCCAGCGTCTCGTCACGAAGGAAGGTTGTCAGGTGCTGGCACAATCGGGAGGAAAAGATTTAGGCCCGATCAAGCTTCCTACGGGCAGGCTCATTTTGCTGTGCTCCAACATATGGCAGAAGTTAGCCCATACTTTGAGGAGCACTTAGCCAAAATCCGGCAGGAGAACACGGGTCGATCTGAGACGTGGATTAACAGAGAACATAACTCTCGGTTCAACGCATGGTTCAAGAATCGTGTCACCATGTCGACGGATATCCCAAATGAGACTGTACATTGTTGGGAATGGGACCGTGTTGGGCCATAGACACATGGCAAGGATACGATATTAATGGATATACATTTTACACCGTCCAGCAAGATGACAAAAGCACAGTGCAAAACAGCGGAGTCCGTATAGATGCCTTCCAGGATCAAGTGGGGTCGAACACATACTACGGCCGCATTGAGGAGATCTGGGAGCTGAACTACGTGAAGTTCAAGGTTCCTTTGTTTCGATGCCGTTGGGTCAATATACGCACTGGTGTTAAAGTCGATAAGGAAGGCTTCACTTTAGTAGATCTATCCAAGGTTGGATACGCCGACGAACCATTCGTACTTGCGAAACAGGTCGAGCAAATTTTCTACATAAAGGACCCCGCGAACAAGAAGATGCACATCGTGAGGGATGGCAAGCGCCGAATTGTTGGTGTTGACAACGTCGTCGACGAAGAAGAATACAACCAGAATCTTCATGTACGACCTCAAATTGACCTTGACGATGATCCACAAGAGCCTGTGGCATATACTCGATCAGATCATACGGAAGGCATAACCTTGTGACCCAACCCGTTGTACACATGAAGTATTTTGTATTAGTAAAAAAAGCTTAGGTAAATTGGTGCAACTTGTAATAATTTTTATTGCGAATTTAGTGAATTATTGTACTTAACTTAATTATTTGGGATAATAAGTTGATTATTGTGAGTAATGAAAAATTTGTGAACTTTCATTGTGAAGTATTTTTTTGCTGTTATTTATTTAAAGTTCAGGTCAATGATGAACAGGAGTCAAATCTCATCCGTGACGGGCTCTAGTGTACGCCCGATAGAGATGACGTCTTCTCTATCGAGCCTGCACTACGGCCCGTCACGGATGACAGCATCCGTGACGGGCCATAATTTAATGTCCGATAGAGATGTCATAATCTCTATCGGGCTTTAAATTAGGGCCCGACACGGATGCTATCATCCGTTACGGGCCCTAGTGTAGGCCCGATAGAGAAGACGTCATCTCTATCGGGCGTACACTAGAGCCCGTCACGGATGAGTCATCCGTGTCGGGCTTTTATTTACGCCCGATTGAGATGTCACAGAACACTGCATCTTCATCTGGATCTGGATCGAAAATTTTTCTAAGTCACAGAACCCTAGCAGAGGCCACTGCGAACTGAGAGCACGAAATTTTTTCTAAGTCAGAGAACCCTAGCAGAGGCCTCCTCGTCCGCAAGCGCCGCCGCCGGTCTCCTCGTCCGCCACCGCCGCCGCCGGTCGCCTCGTCCGCCACCGCCGCGCGCCGGCCTCCTCGTCCGCAAGCGCCGCCGCCGGCCTCCTCGTCCGCAAGCGCCGCCGCCGGCCTCCTCGTCCGCAAGCGCCGCCGCCGGCCTCCTCGTCCGCCACAGCCGCCGCCGGCCTCCTCGTCCGCCGCCGCCGGCTTCCTCGTCCGCAAGCGCTGCCGCCGGCCTGCTCGTCCGCCAACGCCGCCGCTGGTTAGTTATTTTAGTGATTTTAGTGATTTAGGGGAAATGTAGGTTATTTTAGTTTAGTGATTTTAGGGAAATGTAGGTTATTTTAGTTTAGTGATGTTAGGGGAAATGTAGGTTATTTTAGTGATTTTAGTGATGTAGGGGAAATGTAGGTTATTTTAGTGATTTTAGTGATGTAGGGGAAATGTAGATTATTTTAGTGATTTTAGTGAAATGTCGGTTATTTTAGGTAAGTTTAGTGATTTTAGTGATTTTGAATTAATTTAATGAAAATACTTTAATTTTACATGATTTTAGTGATTTTGAATTAATTTAACGAAAATACTTTACTTTTAGGTTATTTTAGTGATTTTAGTGAAATGTCGGTTATTTTAGGTAAGTTTAGTGATTTTAGTGATTTTGAATTAATTTAATGAAAATACTTTAATTTTACATGATTTTAGTGATTTTGAATTAATTTAACGAAAATACTTTACTTTTAGATTATTTTAGTGATTTTAGGGGAAATGTAGGTTATTTTAGTTAAGTTTACTAGATTTTAGTGATTTTGAATTAATTTAACGAAAATACTTTACTTTTAGATTATTTTAGTGATTTTAGGGGAAATGTAGGTTATTTTAGTTAAGTTTACTAATTTTAGTGATTTTGAATTAATTTAACGAAAATACTTTACTTTTACGTTATTTTAGTGATCTTGAATTAATTTAATGAAAATACTTTACTTTTAGGTTATTTTAGTGATTTTAGTGAAATGTAGGTTATTTTAGTTAAGTTTAGTGATTTTAGTGATTTTGAATTAAAGTAATGAAAATACTTTAATTTTAGGTTATTTTAGTGATCTTGAATTAATTTAACGAAAATACTTTACTTTTAGATTATTTTAGTGATTTTAGGGGAAATGTATGTTATTTTATCCGTATTTAGTGAAATTCGTATTTAGATATGATGACACTTAGTTATTTTAGTGATTTTGAATTAATTTAATGAAAATACTTTACTCTTAGGCACTATTTTTAGGTTATTTTATCCGTATGTAGTGAAATTAACTTTGTTATTTCCTAAGTTATTTAGACGATGTCTCAGCAAGGTGAACCAATGTCGACGACAACCAGTGGGTCCTCAAGGGCACGGAGTCGTAGGACAGGGAACAAAATCCCTAAGGAACGATACACCATAGCAGAGGTGAACCAGGTTGGACTGCCGACGCGTCCTCGGACTGTCCTGGCCAAGTTTAGGTCGACGTGCGGTGTCCTAGGGAGGGAAAACTTCACAATCCTTGTTGATGACATCAAGCATGTGCCCGAAGCGGAGAAGAACGCAGCTTGGCTCAAATTCAAGGAACGCTTCGAGTATCCTGCAGCCGACGAGGACCGTCTCAAGCGGGCTGCTTTGAAGACTATGGGCAATGCTTGGAAGAACTTCAAGAGCAGGCTGGTCACGGAGTTTGTCTTAAATCCGACGACCCCTGATCCAACAGAGCAATGGCCCTTCATCACGGCTGAAGTTTGGGAGCAATTCTACGAGAAGAAGTCGACCCCAGAATCCCGGGCCAGAAGCGAAGCTTTTCGAGCACTGCAGGCCAGGAACGTGCACCCGCACCGGCTAGGCACCGCAGGATATGTCGGGAAGCTAGAGGAATGGCAAGAGGAGGATGAAGCGGCAGCAGCAGCGAACACACCGCTGGTGTTTGCCGATATCCCACACCCACGTGCAAGGAATTGGGCCCGGGCGAGGTACCAGAAGAATGAGGATGGGACAGTTTCGCTTCCAAATCCCCAAGATCAACAAGTGTACGATAATATAGTAAGTGCCTAATCTCAGTATTTGTTCGCACTGTTTCAGCCTGAACTTTTCATTGAATCCGATCTCAATTGAACTGCAGAAGGAGTTGGTTGCCTCCCAAGAAGCCTCGCAAGAGGTCAGCTCTCAAAGACGCGAGGACGACATCCTCAGTAAAGCGTTGGGCAACAAGGAACACCGTGGACGGACAAGGGGACTTGGCGCAAACGTACCATGGAAATTTGGATTTCCAGACTACGCGTGGCAGTACAAGAAGCGGACAGTCACGAAGGCGGAGAAAGATGCCCGCCTTGCCGCCCAGATCCGGGAGCAGGTCAGAGCCGAATTGAGCTCTGAATTCGATGAAAAGCTTGAATCGATGAGGGCTCGTATCAGGCAAGAGATTCGAGAAGAGCAACATCTCCCGGTGGCTGCCGCTGCTGCTACGCAACAAGATTTAGCTAGTCCCACGCAGAGGCGCAGCAGTTGTGCATCAACTGAGGCGGGGGAAGATCCGCCATCGGTCCCCGCCGCCGTCGACCAAATAACGGTACGATAATATAGTACGCATGGAGTTCTTAACGATTCCATATGGTAAGTACTATTCTAACAATATTTATGAATCTATCGCAGGAACCAACTAGCTGCACCCTGACAGTAAGGGTGGTGCCGACCTTCTCTGTTCCTGCAGCTGAGGGCCTTGCTTTCAAGCCGACCCCGGAGACAAGAGTGCATGGGGCGCAACTTAGGGCTGATTATGCGAAAGTGCAAGTTGACTCAGTGAAGCCCGAATTCGATCATTTCCCCCTCCCTCTGGCACCGAATGACGAGGTCCTAACCCTTGGAAATGCTCGTGGAACCTTCATCCAATGGCCCAAGGACCTCATTGAGATAAGGGTGATCCCCAGGCCAAGCACTGCACCAAGCGGTCGTCTAATAGTACAAACTACCCCTGCTCCTTCAGCCCCTCCAGCTCCCGGTCGTCATGAAATTGACGATGTCCAGTTGCAGTACGACACGGACTTTGGGGGCGAGCCTATGGAGGTCGACAGCACGGCGATCACCAAACCCCCACCCATGAAGAAGAGAGGAAGGCGCATTCTTCCCCGCAGAGAAGAGTTATCGAAAAACCTGCTGCAGGGGTGCGAGGAAAAGGAAAGCTGCACCTCTCACGTCTTGCTCCAACAAAGTTAGATCTCAGCAAGGGGCCCGTCACACATAGGAAGCCCGTACCTCCATCGTCCTACCAACTAGGCATGCCATTGGTTGGAGACGACGTGCTAGCAACGATGGGCACCGCTTGCAAGGAGCTACACATGTACTACATGGAGAAATCTAACGTGAGGAGGAAGAATAGAGAAAATGATATAATAGGCGAACACGCCAGAGCGCCATTCCTTGGGCCATCAAATTATATCGTGATAGACTTCAAGGATCTGTTCGACCTCTACAGGCTCCGCTCGGTGGACACAACCCTCCTCAAGTGCTACTCCTTGTAAGTACTCTTGCTCACGAAAATTATTCATCTCAATCCGTGTAACATGCTTATAAGAGCGTTTGGCTTGCGTGTAGGTATAGTTGGAAGTGGTGTCTCAAGAATGCACCGGAAGTTGCCTTCCTTGATCCTCAGGTAGTCAATGTCACAAATCTTCAAGGGGACCGTAGTGGAATGGTAAACTACTTATTTGACACCTTCTGGGCCCGACAAGACAAGGAGTACATCATGTGCGCCTACAATCAATAGTAAGTGTGTTCCCTAAATACATTGTATTACACGTCTAGCTTTAGTATTAACCTTAACTAATTTAATGCCGCAGTGGACATTGGATCCTATTGGTAATAACGCCTAAGTGGAGTACATGCCACTACTTAAACTCCAAAATTGACAAGCAACTGTACGATTGGACCCCGATTCAACTCGCAATAGATGAAGCGTGGGGCCAATATGTGCAAAAAGGAGGCCTTCGAAAGACAGGACAAGACACTCTTATCCACAAGAAGGACTTCCCAGTCAAACAACAAATAGGCGACCAGTGCGGATTCCATGTCTGCCACAACATGCGCCTTCTGTGCAAAGAAAAGGTGAAGACTTTGGCTGAATTGGAGGTTTGTAGTCTCATTCCTGATATGTTGTAACTAAATTGAAGTATATATATATATATATATATATGTATATGTATGTAAAGATCGTTCGACTAATTTCGAATTATGTACATGTAGGACAAATTTTCAGAGGATCCGCGTAGCAGCTTTGAGGACATTCGTGAGGAGATTGCCGACTTCATCCTCCGCGAAATTATTCACCCTAAAGGAATGTTTAGGGTTCAGGTGTAAGTGATGAACATTTTTTAACGTACTGTTTGAATTGTCAAACACATGTTATTATGTAATATTTATGTTTATTATATTTGTTATTTCTGTAAAATATATGTGAATGGCATATGTGAATGGGGATGCTGGGATGTATATATGTGAACGGCATATGTGAATGGGGATGTTGTGAATGGCATATGTGAATGGGGATGCTGGGATGTATATTATTTCTGCTTCTGTTATTTTGCAGCGGGCATGGCTAGCACAGGCCTGAGGCTAGCCAAAAAAACAATATTTATTTTTTTTGTGGTCATACTCATCGGTGACGGGCTATAAGTTAAAACCCGATTGAGTTATATCAACCGTGACGGGCTATAGTTGGGGCCCGATTGAGATAGACAGACATCCGTGACGGGCACTAATTGTAGCCCGATTGAGATAGGTCATCCGTGACGGGCTATAGTTTGACCGGTCGTCTGGGTCAAAGCTATCGGTGACGGGCATTAGTTGAGGCCCGATTGAGATAGCTTCATCTGTGACGGACTTATGCCCGTTTGAGATGATTCCTCACATCACTGACCTTTGCGCTGTGTCGGACGCCATACCCGACACAGATGTCGGTTGCAGCCCGACACAGATGAGGGTTACCGTTGTAGTGCCGAATTCCAATTTTAACGAGAAGCAATGGAAAATCAGAAATCTTTCTTCTTTATTTGAAAGAAAATTTCTGGAAAATTCACAGATGACCTGTCACAGATGGCCGAATCTGTAGTTGAGTCTATGAATCCAACATGCATGCATTGTTCAAAATTTCAGCTTATTAAACCACGTCACTTGTTTTCTCTTAGGCCTACATAAGCCCGGCCCTGCTATGAGGCTATCTAGCTCTACAGTATCGGCAAGAAGGCATATTTAATTCCTTTTGCAATTCTTTATAGGCCTTCTTATACTAACTACATATTTGTACAACATGAATAATTATAGCACTTTTGCACCCAGGCATGGGCCTAATTAATTAGGCTGGTCCATCGTATGTGACAATCTGTTCTGGGCTCTCTGGTAGCAGCCCAACACATAGCATTGAGTTGATGTTTGTACATCGGCGGATCGACATCATTGGCGATGCCATAGGAAGCGACATGGAGAGTTGGCCAAGAAGGCCCCTCTCTAAATAATTGTGGGGGCCAGAAGGGGTAAAATGGATATTCACACTCTCCATCCATGTTGGCAGTGTGAGTTGGCGTGCCACGTCAACAAAAGTAGCAAATAGTTAAAGACATTTTCTCTCTCCTATAATAATTTTGTAAGAACCATGTTAATGTATGATGGTTTGAAGAGGCGCCATTCTTAAAGAGTGACAAGTAATACAAATTTTCCGCATAAATAATAAGGAAAATTAGTTTAATGTAATTAAAATTCTCGCCTAGACAATGTTAATTTACACTAATAACTTTCAATAGTATAACACAAAAGTTATGAACTTTCAATGGTATGAAATCAATTTTATCATAATTATATTTGTTTATAATTAGAATATATCCCGTTGCAACGCATGGATAACTTTACTATTTATCATGGAAAAAGTATCACAAAACAACATGTGTTTAGGTCCAATTTAATTAAAAAAACTTAAGACCTTTATAGCTCAAATTTAATATTGTTGTTAAGAATTTAAGCCCTAAAATCTATAGTTTTGTAATAATTTTATTATTAAATCTGCTGTTTTACAATACTTAGCTTTAAATTTTTAGTTTTGGGATAAATTTAATGTTGAATCTGTAGTTTTGTGCTACAACACTTTAAATTTATAGTTTTATGCTATAACATCTTAAATATGTAGTTTTATGTTGCAACACCTTAAATGCATAGTTTTATGATAGTTTAATCAAATATCCATGGTTATCTGAGGTTTTAATCATCATCTACTTAGTGAACATAGAGTTTGCGCTTGTAATTGATCATGAAGATCACCAGAACAGTGAACAGTGCAAGCAATACTTGTCTCATGCCATCAGTTTGCGCTTGTGATCATGAAGATCACCAGAATAATGAACAGTGCAAGCACTCGTACCATCAACGATAGCTTATCCATATTTTCGTCTTGCACAAAGTGAAAGACGTACTCACACTGACATATATGCACCCACCCTGAGTTTGCCTATTAAGCATGCTGAACATACGAAGGATAGGGATAATTTGCACAAAACCCTACTGAAGCATGTGTTATTATGAGCACCACAATTTGAACTTCCCTTCACAATCATAAAAGGTAAATTTTGTTACAGAACACCAAAAAATTATGTAATTTGCTGATAGACATCGCAAAATGTGCCACGGCTGAAAGACAGGTTCAATTGGAGAGATAAATTTTTAAGAAAGATGAGAATGACCCTAAGACCATATGCTCTAGGACATAGCGTAGAGTGAAAATTTAGAAATTATGCAATTCTAAATTTGCCATCACCCCAAGTACATCACTAGCATAAATCATATTCTATCTTCATTCTAGCCTCAGCTCAAACGCTTTTGACCCTAGGAGCATTCTCATCTTTTTGAAAAACTTCTTTATCCAATTGAGTTAAAAGTGTCCTCCAGCAAATTACCAGTTTGTTAGGCTGTCTTTTAGCCGTGACACGTTTTTCGACGTCCACCAGCAAATTACATAAAATTTGAGTGTCATATAGTAAATTTTGTCATCATAAAAATGTACCAGAACTTAAGAACTACGCCAATGGTGCTTCCGCAACTTTATAATTGCGCTTTTGTGTGAAAGTAATCATGCTTGTTTTGATTAACTGATTAACTTATGCTTGTTTTGATTAACTGATTAACTTATTATCTTTGTTGTTCATGCAATAAAAAAATAGTTCATCATGTCAAGCCTCGTTCCTTTACGGTACACCATACTACCCGATACTGGTAGCTCATACTACTGATCTTACGTTTCAGATACAATCTATGCTACTACAGTCCCCACCATTAGTATGGGTAGTATGTATATATGGCTAGTATACTTAGTTAAGGGGTATGGTCCATGTCGATATCCATGGCTTCTATGGCTCATGGGTTGAGCCCAAATCATCTCTGATGACGGCTCGACGAGCGAGCCTCCGCCTGCGTCTTTCCCCATCCTCCAAGGAGGAGCTCTGCGTGCTCTGCTCGCATGAAATTGTGGAGGGGTTCCACAAGGATGGTGGAAGTCTGGGGATGGTGCTCTCCATAGTGTTTCCACCTCCTCCACAGCCTCCATTCCTAGTAATCACGTAGCACAATGTAACTAATGAACAGAAGTAGCGAGAAGTGTAGATAATATGGTGTTTCTTCTGTTGTACATACTAATGAGGGTTAAGAGGTATATATAGCTTAGAAAGCAGAATGGATTCACATTGCTAAAAGCAGATAATCCTTTTTTATCTGATTTGGATGCAATTCTGGATTAATCCACTGCATGTCTTAAATGCGCCCAAATGCCATATAAGTTATAATATGTGTTTATAACTAAAAATTGTGTTATAATGTTAATTTGGAAAATATAGGGAAGAGGCATGTTCAAACACATTAATTAATTTCCAATAACGGTGGTAAGTCGAGGAGAACGGACATGCCTATATAGGCAACAAATATCGTTTGTTTTAGGCTAGAGAAAAAAATGGAACGCTTTCACATCATTGTTTCTGAATTTACCATTGTATATATGTAGAGTCTATTTGTTTTCTTAATTTGCACACATAAGAATTGCCGATCATTTAGGCACGGTTCGCATTGCAAACACAAACTGACATCTATCATAATTTAATTTAATCAGCATCCACTGCACCTTAGTAAACATGGAGTCTTGGTTTTTGGTTGATAAGAATTCTTGGAGAGCATGTAGTACTATATGTCTTAAACGACAAAGGAGGATTGTGATTTACTCGTATTGTTTGTATCATGGTTTCTGATGATATGAAAAACTAACGATTTCATTTGGGCTAAATTACCCCAATAGCATGACGGATAATTTTAGAAATACCAGATCAATTACAATAATAGTCGTATGAATGAACATCCAGATTTCATTCATAGTAGTGCCCCTTTCCACTAGTACGGTGTATCGTAAAAGACCTCACATTTTAAAGAAAAAATTCACAAAAGAATAACTAAGAATGGAAAAGGTTCCTTGTTTGTTTGTCTTGGTACTGATTTTCATTTAACGAATAGTTCTCCAGTCCGGCTGATATGGTTGGAGGCTTCAAAACCATGCATAGTGCACACTTTTCCACATAAAGAGACAAGCCGTTGTAAATAATAGCTTCCCATTAAACAAGATGAGCTGTTTCCACTAGTTTTACAGACAAAGTTGGATTTTACAAAAGCTCAAGCTGTTCAAACATAGCCATGCCTCTTTTTTTTTATATACAAACATAGTCATGACATAACATAATATTTAAGCTAATTTAACCCTTCTTCAAAATAAAAGGAAACATAATTTAACAAGACACTTGATCCATGGTGGCCACGATATGATCTGCAATGTTCTTGGCATCCATGGCAATACCGGCCAATCCTCTCCTCGCAAACCCAGCACAGTAGAGCCCATTTTCACCTTTCCAATGATTTGGAAAAATTTTCTTTGGGAAACCATCATCTTTAAATATGCTCTCACCATTCTGCAACAGACAAAAAAGGATTATCCTTTTGTAATAATGAAAAAAAATTATGCATTGCAACAATATATTACTGCGTAATTAAAGAGAAATGAAAAAAAATTAAAGAAATATCGATAATCTTTGTACCTTTAGCCACATATTTACTGTGCTTTTGTAGCCCGTTGCAAATACAATGGCATCAAAAGGAATTTGCCTCCCACCATGAAATTCAATACTATTTGTATTTATCTTTGATATTCCTTGGAACACCTAACAGAGAGAGAACAAAAATGGTGTAAAGTTTCAACATCAATTGTGGCCAGAAACTTCACTAGCACCAACTTAATTTTATATCTGAAGATTATAGATGCATAATTACTTTGATAACTCCTCCTTTGATTAATCTTGCAGTGCCTACATCTATGACGGCGGACCGGCCAGTTTGTGACTTGAGTAGAAGAGGACCCATTTTAGGCCTCATAATACCATGTTTTGACAAGTCTCCAAAATAGAAATTTGCTGCCATTACAAGAAGAGAGTCCACTATTGTCACTGTTAGCCCTAGACTTTGCACCATTGTCATCCCAAATCGTATTAGTTCTTTGGTCATTATGTGTACCTGCATTCATCCAGATTGACAAGAAACCATTAGCTAAGCATTATATTAGGAAAAGTCTCTAGCTTGAAAGTTAGAACACGACAATTTTGGTTAAATATTTAGAGATAATCACATTCCTCATTTATATTATCCACATGCATATGTAGAACCAAAGATACTAAATGAATAAATTGTAAGTATGAATCAATAACAGAATTAATGTATTCCATCATTACTTGAACAGTCAACATGAAACATAGGTGTGAACACATAATGAAGTGTAATGCAAGATAAATAAATATGTTGTACATACCGGGCTACGAACAACTATGGAGGTGTGGGCCCCATGCGTGGCAAGGTCATAGGCGATCTCCATGCCAGAATTCCCGGCACCTACCACAAGCACACTCTTCCCGGTATAGGCTCTCCCGGACTTGTACGCCGATGAGTGAATGGCTTCTCCCTCGAACCTAGCGAGGCCAGGAACAGGTGGAATGCTTGCTGCACTGTTCTCGCCAGTGGCCACGACAAGGAACTGTGCAACGAACCTTGCCACAACGTTAGTGTCTGTGTCCCGTGCTAGCATGACCCAACGGTTCTTACCTCCATCATATATTGCTGACTCGACAGCGGTATGGTACCTTGGCCGTATCCCAAACTGGTCAACATAGCTATCTAGGTACTCCACAAACATATCCCTAGGGACGTATGTTGGTGTGCCCACTGGATAGGCCATGTGTGGTAGCTCGCAGAACTCCTTGGCGAGGTGCAGCTTGAGGCGGTCGTAGGCACGGTGGCGCCACAGCGACGCGGTGTAGGACTCACGCTCGACAATGATATAGGGCACATGCCGCTGTGCAAGGCATGCTGCTGTTGCCATGCCTGCTGGCCCCGCACCGACGATGAGAACAACTACCTCCTCCACAACCTCCATTGCTAGTAATCACGTAGAACAATATAACTAGTGAACAGAAGTGTTGAGATCTGTAGGTAATGGTGTTTCTGTGGTACATGCTATTGAAGGTTAGGAGGGTATATGTACCATGGAAAGTTGAACGGATTCACATTGCTAATGGCAGATAATTCTTTTTTATCCCATTTGGATGAAATTCTGGATAAATGCACTGCATGCATTAAATGCGGCCAAATGCCATATAAGTTATAATTCATGTATAGTTGTGTTTATATCTCGAAATTGTGTTATAATGTGAACAAGAAAATTATAGTGGCATGGCGTGTTCAAACACATTTTTTCTAATAACAGCAGTAAGTCAAGGAGAATGGACGTGCCTATATAGGCAACAAAAGTTGTTTGTTTTAGGCTAGAGAAAAAAATTGGAACGCTTTCACACCATTGTTTTTTCGAAATTACCGTTGGATATATTTAGTCTATTTGTTTCAAATTTACACACTTTAAAATTGCCTATCGTTTAGGCCTGGTTGGCATTGCAACCACAAACTGACATGCATCATATTTTAATTTAATCATCACCCACTGCACCTTAGTAAACATGGAGTTTTGGCTTATGGTTGATAAGAATTCTTGGAGACCATGTAGTAATTACCAGTTTATGTAGCCCTTGTCTTCCTCAAATTAAACCAGAAAAGTAGAATCTCCGAAACCACAATCAATCCTTTGTCAATCAAATTCTACTCCAAATGTCGTTGGTGAATGGTGTCAAACCAACGCGGAAGAAAACATCGTTGACTAGCAGAGCTGTAAATATGTTATTAGTCCATATCTTACTACTACCAAATGAACCCGTCCTGATAGGGACACGGTAGCAAGGATAGCACAGCAACCGGGAACCTCCAATGCAACGTCATCAAGAAAGTTGCAACATCTTGAATGTCACGTCACTAGTTTTTTATCCAAAAGTGCACTAGATATAGAAGTCATCTTCAAATTTGTATATTTACACAATCCATCCTACAAATAATGATCCTGGTAGTCAAAGCACACCAACATAATGGCTGCATACATAAACCACATGTTTCAGAATAATCAAGAGATAGTGCTACGATCAACCGGGAACCTCCAATGCAACGCCATCAAGAAAGTTGCAACATCTTGAATGTCACGTCACTAGTTTTTTATCCAAAAGTGCACTAGATATAAAAGTCATCTTCAAATTTGTATATTTACACTAGAAGTGAAACTTCCGAAATCCACCCTACAAATAATGATCCTGGTAGTCAAAGCACACCAACATAATGGCTGCATACATAAACCACATGTTTCAGAATAATCAAGAGATAGTGCTACGATCAATACATAAACCACATGTTTCAGAATAATCAAGAGATAGTGCTACGATCAATCCCTCCAAGAGAAAATTTGTCAACACTCAACACTGCTGAAGAGCCGAATCCATGGAAGCACCACTGACACCTACAAGAGAGAAATGGCAAGTGACATTCACTTGGTAAGAAACTGGAGTATAGTGCTTTGGCAATTCCTCTTATATGCTATTGCTCTTAATTTTGGGTTAATGTTTTTGTACCATAAGTTTTTAGATACGTCCTAATTTTTAAATGCAGAAGCAATGGAAAATCAGAAATCTTTCTTCTTTATTTGAAAGAAAATTCCAGGAAAATGGGTGGTATTAAGGAACAGATCAGTTACATGCATTGAAGGTGCACCTGTTTATTTCAGTGATACATAGCAGAAGTGATGAACTGGTGACCTTTCAGGGCTATAGAAACAACATTTCCAGAAATAAAAGGCATTATAAGGTTGCATCAACACTGCAACTTAACCAGGACAGAAGTTGTGAAATAAGGTGAAAAACACTGGACTAACAGTGAGCCCTATCGAGTGAAAATACCATTATGTCTCTATAGACAATAGCTCCATAGCTGTTCCATGAAAGATATACTAGAACCATGAAGGGTCTTGATAATTCTTGGAGTTGATGCCAGTACACACAAAACTAAAACCTGTAAAAAAAGAAAAGAAAAAGGCACAGTCAACTCAGAGAGGGGAGGTCTGGTCATGTCAACTAAAAAAAAGGCACAGTCAACTCAGAGAGGGAAGGTCTGGTCATGTCATAGATAATGAGAAATTTAGTTTACTAAGGAAATGATCCATAGAATTTTCTTTGACAGCATGAACAACACCTGTCCCAGCATGCAAAATCATCTAAATATTGCAATGTTAAAAGGATGTTACTAAAATATGATGACTAAAATATGTACCATCGCTATATAGAGCATCCATGAACAAGTACAACAGTGCTCACATTAAAATTAAGAAAATAACTAAATATGCATATGAGATGTAGCAAAAAATAAAGTGAGAAAGCATATTCAACACAGTCAAGGGGAAGCATAGCTTCATATTCACATATTTGTTTGTATGAGCAGGATCTGTGTGGCAGCATATATTCAACCAAAATGGGATGAATAGAAGGATAGTACTTGCACAAATTGACAGCTGCATGAGTAAAAACAGGAGAGCATTCACAAAAGTTTCAATAGATAGTGCATGTATGACTTAGCAAATTAAATACTGTTAAACTTAGAAATACTTGTTGCATACTGTGATTAAGTCAGACTTACAACATTTAACTATGGATAGTGCTAATTGGCTTTGTAACTGCGTAATAGGAAGCATGGGTGTTTATAGATAACTCACAGCCAGTACATCGAATACTAATATTCTCTAGTGGTACGCCATTGGCATTCAAGACCTTCAAAATTTTTAGAACGATTCCATCAACATTTTTGCATTCGATTTCAACTATTTGAACATGACTAGCTGCAAATGATTGTTCCAGAGGATTGTAACTGACATCCATTTCCACTAAATTGTTGGGTACCTGAAGCCAACAAATATTTTAGTAAATAAATCGAGCACAACCTAGATAACACTGGTATACATGTACAGAATATAATAATACCTTTGAAAGGTTAAGTGTAAGCTTTTCAAGCAGTGGTGCGTGTTGGAGAAACCAAGTTAATGCACTGAGGTCAGGAGGCACAAACCATGATTTGAGCACCAAAGTCTTTAACTTGCTAAATGGAGGGCACCATTTTAAATCCCTGTTGAAAAGATACTACACAAAGTGCAAGGGCACAAGATCAAATAACAAATATACAGAAAAAAAATAAAATACAAACAGCAACCATATCCTAATAAATGTATGGTGAAAAAGGTATAGAATTCATAATTTTGTAGGTTCATCTAATTTATAGACAAATATCCATAAGATTGCCGAACTGAATTAGTCAGCAATTACTAGCTATCTAGTATTTTTAAAGTTGGATAATATAAGAAACTTCGAAACATTCAGTAATGATATAGCATGACAATCATGAACAATTAGGTTGAGATGTGATGATTTGGAAGGAACAAATGAAATATGCTTACGCGTGAAGCATGTGTTAATGCAATTTCGGTATGTATATGGTTACACACAAAAAGAAAATTGGTAAAACTGAAGACGATGTTGAGAGTTATGAGAGAAGAAACTACAAGCATACCACTTTAGGGAAAGCTAACAGCTTCAATTCCGTAGATTCCGTCAAGCCCTTAAGAAACACGCAGTCATCAGGCCCATCATAGTCGCGACAGGCCATACATTCAGCATCTCTGCAATCGTCGTAGTAACCATTTAAACATTGATCATCACAACCATAACCAAGCATAACTGTTGCAGTTGCTAATGACGGCATGCTGTCGAGGCGAGGAGCCCTCCCCGAATTTTTATCGAAGAAGAATGAGACGAGGCTAGGGAAAGAGTTCCAAAACCGATGGTTGGTAAAGAATGAACAGTAGGTGATGCTCAGATGCTTCCAGGATGGAGAGCACATTTGCAGAGAATCCATCTGGCAACCTTGCATCTTTAGATCCAACAATCCCGGACAGCTCGTGAAATCAAGAACCCGGTTGTTACCCCGGACACCCTGAAGCTCTAAGCAAGTGAGGTTTTGGGAGACGAGGTGTTCGTCGAAGAGCAGGAAGGAATTCCGGGAATTGACAAAGACTATGAACGGGAGCACCCTGGCATGGTGGCGGGGCGGAGAGATCCAGCGGTTGCCACGCCGCTCTTCGCCGGGGGAGGGCTCGTCGAAATCGCAGGTGCCCAGTGGCGCGCCGCCGCGGCGGAAGCGGAGCAGGTGGTCGACGAAGCGGGCGAACTCGTCGGCGGTCGCCCACCCCATGGGCGACGCGGATGGCGGGCACGGACCTCCAGAGGTCGCGCCAGCGCCTGGCAAGCACGCAGATCCGCACCGCGTCCCGCGCCGGCAGGAGGGAGAGGACTCGGTGGAGGAGGTCCTCCGGGAGGGCGCTGATGCGGTTCGCACCGCTCGCCATGGTGCGCGGGCTCTTCCTTACCGGTGGCGGTGGGTCCCTGCCGGGTGCCGGCGCTGCGAGTGGCGACGCCAAGAACCGACGAGTGCCTCAGGTGATTTTACATCGGTTTCCGTTAGCACACTTTCAAACTGCTAAACGATGTATTTTATGCGAATACTTTTTCTATAAAAGTTGCTCTAAAATATCATAGAAATCCATTTTTTAAGTTTAAAATAATTAAAACTCAATTAATTATGTGCTAATAACTTTCTTGTTTTACGTGCCCGCAGTTAATCTTAATTAATCAGTAGCAGATTCGAACGGGATCTCAGGTGAGAGTGAAGACTGAAGACTTCAGTCAAAGGAACACATGAATTAATTCAGTTCTTCCTAAATTTCTCTAAAATTCCTTTTCTAGAGTTGTACTAGACTGTACTATAGACATTAAAGCAATATGTAAGATTAATATTTTTTCTATTAATTCTACGTCATAGTATACACATGAAATAATTTGTATGAGTAAGTTATGCATGGAAATATTATGTTCATACTCAAACTGCAAGAAGTTACTACTACAGAAGAGCTTTTTTCGTGCCGTCAAAACACGTTTTTCCGTATGGAAGTATTGGCCGTCTATACCAAGGGGTATGGAAAAATAAACATTTTCACGTGCGGGGCGGCCTAACCGCACGGAAAAATACATCTTCCCGTGTGGTCCACTTAACGCGTCCGCACGGGATAATCGTTTATCCCGTGCGATCTACTTAACTCGACTGCACAGGATAATCGTTATCTCGTGCGGTCCAGTTAGACTGACTGCACGGGAAGATGCATTAGGGTTTATGAATGGTACCGTAGCACATACTAGCCGTTTGGATAGACCTCGTACGGACTTGTATTTTTTTCGTTGTGTTTATGAATGATACACTACCAAATCTAGTCGCACTTATTCACGATCAATTAGAAACACGATTGAATTTTATAATGAAAATATCACAAGCTACCATATAAAACATTGATATATATAATTAAATAGCATATATACATGAAAGTAGCTACATTGGTAGTGTAACGAATATTACAAGTTCTGTCTCCCTCACAAATAAATCTTTTTATTACACTGCATGTTCTCTCTCCCACTCCCTTAGGCGTTTGAATTTGTCGTCGCAAGCAAGTTCGTTATCAGGGTCATAGAACTCCCCTAGATGGTTGTAGATGTCGCGATGAATGAACCGGCACAAGTCCGCACACAAGTTAAGAAGCGTTTTTTTGTCAAACCGGTTTGCGGTAGACGGAATGCTCAGGAGCTATTGAAAATAGAAGAAAAATGATATGTGTTAAAATCAACTTAAACGAACTAGTTCGTGTATATAAGGAGCACGATGACTTACATCTGTAAACTCAGTTCTGTATCTCCCGCAGACTCTGAGCATCTCGCACATGTAATATCCGCATATGCTAGTGCCGAGGGGTTGCTTGTAACACTGCGTAAGAAAAGTACACACGTCAGTATTAAAAACTAACAATCGCATCATTAAGTTAACGAATATATGATCACATACTGGCCAGCATGCCTTTACGAGAAGCTTTGTTCTATTTTGATCCTTTACGAACCCGCCATATCTTTTGTAATAGTCGTGTCCTCTACAAAGATAAAATATTTGTTTGAGCCAACTTTAAAATTACATATAAGCAGTATGGTATGCAGGAGGTTTGATTGAAACTTACAAATTCAGCAAGACAAGGAACTTCATGAACTTCTGCTCTTCGTAGTGGGACGGATCAAGAACTACGACCAAGTGGTCCCTTGGATATACGAGGAATAGTATGTAGTGATCTCTGCAAACACGGTTTATGAATTACATAAGGCATCTGGTAGATATTTTGATGTGCTGTGATATTATATGAACGGAACAAAGGGAATGTTGCTTACGTTAGGTGGTATGGGACCATCAACACTCTTTTGTCCGCGTGCGTGAGCATAGCTTGTCCCAAGTAGGTGGCCACCTCGACCCTCTTATTCTTGTGCAACCTGTCGACATATGCTTGTCTTTCCTCCGGCGTCTTATCCTTTAGTTGTGGACCATCCAGATTTAGCCTCACAGTGTGGGCCGTCATGCAAACCCTCGTCGGGTTGGCGTAGCCTACTGAGGCCCCCATTCTTTGGGCGTCTACCCATTGTGACCTAAGGAATTATGCAAGTTAAATGACTTATAATTTGAAGGGCACACATTCGCTAACAATAAACAAGAGCAAAAACTTACAAGCACCACGCGCCGACAAGATTGATATCCATTTTTTCCATCTTAAAGAAGGCGTGTAGGTCATTGAAAGTGATGATGAAGTTTCCGTTGGGTCCCTCGACGAAAGCGTTATCCGTGACCTTGACACTAATCATCCCGAGACCCTTCTCACTTGCTCTTAGATACCAGTCATGCAGTAAACTCATTGGCCATGGGAGTTCGAGCATGACGTGGTACGGCAAGAACGGCTTGCCATATTCGTACACCTTTGGCACTTCTGTAGAATCCCAAGATTGCATTTTGTCTGCATGACCTAGTATGCTTTTCTGTGCATCCGTTTGCTGTTTAGGTAGGCTTGGCTTTGGCGGAACCTGTCCCCTGAATGACTTGAAAACTATCCTCGCATCATACTCTGCCATTTCCTTCAGTTTGTACGTAGAAACTATTTGTGGTATGAGCTTGCGGGCTTGCGAAGTAATTGGCTTCTGGATAGATGCATCTTTCCTTGAAGGTGGCACAGGTTGCACGAGAGCAGATTGTGGAGTAGGAGGCGACTGATGAGCAGGAGACAGCTGCCGAGGTAGCGGAGTTGGGGATTCTGCTGCCGTAGGCTTTGCAGGTGGAGAAGGTACTCTTTTTGGGGACGGAGATCTTGGTGGGATAGAAGATCCTGGTGGGGTTGGGGAATTCGGTGGGGATGGCGATGCTGGAGGGGCAGCCGTCTGTGGCACCGATGGAGCTGGGGTCGTCAACGTTGCCTGTCTCGTGAGGATGATGTCTCGACGATGCCAAAGGATGAACTGGTTCACCACATCTCCGAGTAGTTCTATCTCGTCTGGTATTGGAATGTCTAGCTCCAACGACATTTGATCGGCATTAACCCTTCCCACTTGCACCCTTGCATAGTCTTCCGGAATTGGGATATTATGAAATTGTCTCCCTGGTATCGCTAGTCCGAACCCAACCTCCTTCGTTTTCCTGGCTCTGCCTATCGGAACGACAAGGCTGCACGGTGTCGGACACTGCTCGGGATCTGCATCGTCTGCTTGGCTTGAGGAACTAAGCTCGGGAAGGCTTGGGGATGTTGTGCGGCTAGCCTGTAGAACTGTTGGGTGACTTGTTGGGTTACTTGTTCAGTGACTTCTTCACGTAACTTCGGCTTGTAGGCGTCCCGCTTCTTGTGACATTTTAATTCCGTTGGAAACCCTACCTTCCAACTCGTCCTTGAAGATTTTCCTCTTATCCTCCCGGAGTGTTCGGCAGTCCCCAAAGCAGCGGTGAGTTCGTCATGCTCCCTTCTGGCGATGAACTCCTCTGACTTCTCCTTCTCGGTGATCTGTTGGAGAGACGTGGTCACATGCTCGATGTCAGGAGACTTGAAAAGCATCTCACCCTCATCCGTCACTTGCCCCATACTTCGTGCCCATACCCAGTTTTGACTGCGCGGATTTAGGGGCTGGACCAACAACAGCTTCCCTTGAGCTGCAAACTTTTCCTTCGTAGCTCGCCATTGGTCCACGTGATCGTCGTATCAACTAGACCCCAATCGGTGTGGATATTTGTTTTTCTTCACCAGGTCCGACATCTTCTTCCTCCTTGCCAGAGCTTCAAGTGTTCTCATCTTGGCCACAAACTTGTCCCATTCAACTGACGGGATATTGCCATATTTTTCAAATGGAGACTTGTTCTTCTGAACATAATTAGTGTTCATGTTAGATTTCCACTGGCATCACCGATGGGCCATTGTACTCAACGCAAATCTGCTCCCAATGACCTCTGATCCAGGCGGATACATAAGGTACTTCTGGCTCTTCCCATATTAAATTCTTGATGTGCTGGTTAACATCCTTCCACTCATCCACGTTTAGCGGCCCATGAAGTCTTGCCACTGTCCCGCATTGTTGACGACGGATTTTGGTAATCGACTTGGAAAGGAAAGAGGAGACCGAAGCAGAGAAGAAGGATTAAGTTGGAGTCGGACCAAGCTTCGTATCGGACCCGGTAACCGTATCGGACTTGGGGAGTGTTGCTATAGAGGGCATATCGGCCGATACGGATTTGGTTTGGTCACGGGCCGATACGGGTTGTGAGTTGACGGTGTCAACGTGGGCTTGGTCTGGGCTCAAAGTAAGCTTCAAGGAAGTTGCCGAATAGAGATAAAGCTCGGTTTTGGGCAATTGTATCTTGTAAATTAGGTAGTTTAGATCTAATTTGTGGCTAGAGTCTGCCGCAAAGACTTGTTTGTTAGTTGTAGATAAGATCGTGCCCTACAAGGGTTCTGTTGTAACCTCGGGTATAAATATCCCGATAGTTTGTACAGAAAAGCTCTCTCGAATCAATCACAAAAAACCAGTTCAATCTACTTTCGGCGCATCGCCAACCCTCGCAAGAGGTCTTCTTCAGCGAGTTCTTGCTTCCTCAGAGCAGAGGTAAGAACTCGTCCCCGACGATCTGCATCGTCGGGGCTAGCGTGTCGCTTTAGACACGTTAAGCCTCGATGATGTGATCGTTGATTATCATGTCTTGGATAATTTTGACGAGTGTCTCGATTAAGCCTTGCCAGCGGTTTACTCGTTTTAGGGTTTATTGCCGACGATGGTTTAATTCTCATGCTTGGCTAAATTATTCAATGCATCTGTCATCCCCAAAAGCAATCGACGGCCTGATTTTCTTTGTGTTAAGTCTCAATTCATACTCTGAGTTGCTATCGACCTTAGTCCTGTTTTGAGATCTAACACAAAGCCTGTTTTCGGTTGTAATTAAGGATAGTACCGGGATTTTAGCCGGTCTTACCTAACATATGTGATTGCTTTATATTACTTGCATATGTTTGCCGCTTATATGTGCGGATCGATCAGTATAAATGTGTTGATCATGAAGTAATCTTAAGATCTCTTTTTGGTTGATGTATTTATACTGGCCGATTGGCTTACATAAGGTTGCACCAGAGTACTAGCTGGTGTAGTTGTCTTAGTCATTCTTATCGGCCAATATTATTAGTTGAAGCCTACATGTCAATGAAGGCCGATAAGATTAGATTCATGTTTTACATATTTTCTAAGTGAGCCGATACAGCTTTGCCCTATCGGCTGGGCTGTGACAATGTGTCATCGGTCTGTTGACCGATCGGCCATTGTTTTCTGACTCGGTTTGCTTGTTTCTTGTTGATTGCAGATCAAATCAACTGGCACGCTCTACTTACGACTAGGCAAGCCATTTGGACCTGCACTGGAGCTAAGCAGATCTCCCAGGCCGCCGTGGTAACGCGGAACCCGTTTGGTTGCTGGACGGGTCGAAATTCTGCGCCAACACGCTTTTGGCACGCCCAGTGGGACATCAAGAACACAAGCTTCTCACCAGCAACAAGAACACCTCGAGATGTCGAAGCAGGCCGAGATCGTCGAGGAGAACGTCATTCCGGTGACCGCCGACCAGCTTAGCGCAGAACAAAAAGCTGAGATGGACAGTCTGGTCGCGCAGTTCCGGAATATGTACCTGCAGACATATTCCATGACTCGGCAGGGCACCTTGATTCAAAAGTCCAAGGTGGTCATGCCGAGTTCTGAAGATGGAGCTAGAACGTCGGCGGCGGCGCACGATCAAGCCGTCAAAACTGAAGACACTGCAGCGCCGACGTTGCAGGACCGAATCAACTCCGCAGTTCACTCTGCGCTAGTCAACCAGTCGGGAATCCTGGTGAACACGTTGACCAATACGGTCAAGTCGATCCTAGATGGTTCAATCCATCAGTACAAGCCTCAAGGCCCGATTTACCTGCCAGAAAATAGGTTCCCTGCTTATCGGACTTTGAGGAACGACCTGAGCACGGCTCAGCCGACAGCGCCGATGCCGCCTCCATCGGCGCAACCAACAACGACCCTGCCGATGGTCCTCACCAAGCAGGCGGGAGGAAGCCCTCAGCACATCACGGAGGAGCAGTACGCTCAATGGACCAAGGGGAAGCAACCGGTGGTTGAGCCGATGCAGCAAGTTCCTGTCCATCAGCCATCGGCCGGGCAACCGCAAGCCCCGGCATTCAACAGTCCTCCGCTTCAAGCTGCATACAACGTGCCGCAAGGCTATCAGCAGTACACCACAGGGCAGTACGGCGCGCAGAACCTGGATCACCACTATCAACCGTACTCCCCCAGAAACTATCAAGCAGAGGGCCTCCAACAATCCTACCAGCAGGACCTCCCGCATCGGCCTGCAGGATACTGGGCTGACATGATAGCCGAAGTGATGCGAGATCAATTCGGCTTGAAGCCCAAAGAAAACTCTACAGTGTATCGGCACCCGTATCCCGAGGAATTTGACAGGGTTCCATTGCCGGGCCGATACAAGATCCCGGATTTCTCCAAGTTTTCGGGACAAGACAATGTCTCGACATATGAGCACGTCAGCCGATTCTTAGCACAGTGCGGGGAGGCATCAGCTGTCGAAGCATTGAGGGTGAGGTTTTTCCCTCTGTCCTTATCAGGGTCTGCCTTCACATGGTTCTCTTCCTTGCCCTGCAATTCCATCAGAGGATGGATAGATCTGGAGAAGCAGTTTCATAGCTATTTCTACAATGGTGTACAAGAGATGAAGCTGTCCGATCTGACTGCCATCAGGCAGCGAATGGATGAATCGGTCCCTGAGTACATACAAAGATTCAGAGATATACGCAACAGATGCTATAGTCTCAGTCTGACCGATTCCCAGTTAGCCGACCTGGCATTTCAGGGATTGCTAGGGCCGATACGCGAGAGATTCTCTTCTCAGGAATTTAACAGCCTCGCTCAGCTGGCACAACGCGTATCGGCCCACGAGCAGCGATTCCAGGAGGCGAAGAAGTTCGCAAAAAGGGTTAACACTGTGTATCAGTACGCCTCCGACGATGAAGACGATGAAGACGCTGATGTCGACCTAGCCGAGTGGGCCCGGATGAAGAAATCAACAACCTGCCAGTGGGCCAAGAAAGGAGATAAAGAGGATAAATATGATTTCGACATCAACAAGGCTGACAAGATATTCGACCTGCTGTTGCAAGAAAAGCAGATTCAGCTGCCAGTAGGTCACGTATTGCCATCGGCCGAAGACATCAAGAAGAGGAGATATTGCAAGTGGCACAATTCCTATTCACACCATACGAATGAATGCAAGATCTTCCGGCAACAAATTCAATCGGCCATTGAGCAGGGCAGAATTAAGATCGACGATGCCAAGCGGCCGATGAAGATTGAAGGCCACCCGTTCCCAGTCAACATGGTGCGGGCGGACAGGGCCGATGGCGGTGGTCATCGGACTAGCAAGCGACCTCATCAGACCTCTGAGGGATTGATCAGAAAATATCAGCGGAGGCGGGAAGAACAAGCTCAAGACCAAGCCGATCAAGACAACTCCTACGACCCACACTGGGAGTGCGAGTTTTTTCGCTTCTGCTGGAATGAAGGGATGAGGTTGCCATCTGTCCAGGAGTGCCCTGCATGCAGTGGTACAGAAGATTCGTATCAGGGCAACTCAAGCAGACAAATGCATCGGCCGGCCAAGCAACGGAAATCTGTGTATGAAAGGCTGGGGCCGATGCATCAAGATCAGCACAGTGAAGATGAGGAGCAAGTCCAGAACCCCCAATGGTGCCCAAGTGATGTATTCACCAAGACGCAGAAACGGCGGGTTCAGAGGCTGAGGAGGAAAGAGCAAATCCAAGAACAACAAGCTGAAACACCCCATCGGCCAACCAAGACCAGAAAAGAATGGAGAATAAAGTCCACGGTGGCCAGGGCCGATGAGGGCACCTCCAATACAGCTCAGGGCAGCTCAGCTCCAAAAGGTAAGAAAACGGCATCGGCGCCGGTCAACATGGTGTTTATATTGCCGGCAGAATACAGTGTGCAGGCGGCCGATGAAGCGATGGCTGATGAGGAACAAAGTTCAGCCAGACTACGGTTGTCACCGGACCAAGCCACCTTCGACAAGCCAGTTGACGCCAGCTATAGACATCTTCGGCCGTTGTACATCAAAGGATTCATCAACGGGCGGCCGATGACGAAGATGCTGGTCGATGGCGGCGCAGCAGTCAATTTAATGCCATACACAACCTTCAGGAAGCTTGGAAAAGTACCTGAGGATCTTATCAAGACAAATATGGTATTAAAAGACTTCGGTGGCAACGCATCCGAGGCGAAGGGGGTCCTGAACGTGGAACTCACCGTGGGCAGTAAAACAATTCCCACCACCTTCTTCGTCTTCGATGGAAAGGGTTCCTACAGCTTGTTGTTGGGACGAGATTGGATCCATGCTAATTGCTGTGTCCCTTCAACAATGCACCAATGCCTCATGCAATGGCAAGGGGACCAAGTCGAGATCGTGCAGGCCGATCGGTCAGTACATGTCGCCAATGCCGATCTCGCAGTTTGGGAGATGGAGGGAATCGATTGCTTGTCCGGGCGAGTCTGGGACGCCGATTTCCTCAAGGTAACCGATTGCGATATCGAGGCAATTGAAGATCAAGACCAGCGGTTACTTTAGCGAAGATGCACCATCCGCCGTTGATAATGACCTCTACACAGATGATGCGGTGGATGAGTTAGACGGCAAGTTAGGACAAGGTTTCACGTCGGCCGATGAGTTGGAAGAAATTGACATAGGGATAGGTGATAGGCCTAGGCCGACGTATGTAAGCACTAATTTGCCAAAGGAATATAAGAATAATTTGATAGATCTTTTGAAAGAATTCAGAGATTGTTTTGCATGGGAATACCATGAGATGCCTGGATTAAGCCGATCGATCGTAGAACATCGGCTACCAATCAAACAAGGCTATCGGCCTTTTAAGCAAGCTCCTCGGAGGTTTAAGGCCGATATGCACGAAGCCATAAAAGCAGAGATCACAAGACTTTACGACGCCAACTTTATCAGGCCCTGCCGATACGCGGAGTGGGTCTCCAACATAGTTCCGGTGTTGAAAAAGAACGGCAAGCTAAGGGTATGCATCGATTTCAGAGATCTAAATAAGGCGACGCCCAAAGATGAGTACCCTATGCCGTTGGCCGATTTGCTCGTTGACGCCGCTTCTGGGCATAAGATCATCAGTTTCATGGACGGCAATGCGGGCTACAATCAGATCTTTATGGCTAAAGAGGATATTCACAAGACAGCCTTCAGGTGCCCAGGGGCAATCGGCCTATATGAATGGGTCGTCATGACATTTGGTTTGAAGAATGCTGGGGCTACGTATCAGAGGGCTATGAACTATATTTTTCATGATCTTATCGGCTCTCTGATTGAAGTCTATATAGACGATGTCGTCGTAAAGTCAAGGGAACATGATATGCACTTGGCCGACTTACGCAAGGTACTAGAAAGGGCGAGGAAATATGGTTTGAAGTTGAACCCTAATAAATGTGCCTTCGGCGTATCGGCCGGTCAGTTTTTGGGTTTCTTGGTCCATGAGAGGGGGATTGAAATCACACAGAAGAACATCGATGCCATCAAGAAAATCAAGCCTCCAGAAAACAAGACCAAGTTACAGTCTCTGCTTGGCAAGATCAACTTCGTCCGGCGTTTTATATCAAATTTGTCGGGTCGTATAGAGCCATTCACTCCGCTGTTAAAGATAAAGGACGACGAAGAGTTTATATGGGGTGACAAGCAACAGAAAGCGCTAGACGATATCAAAGAATATTTAACTTCTCCGCCGGTCTTAATCCCTCCACAGAAAGGAATCCCATTCAAATTGTACTTGTCAGCCGATGAGAAATCCATCGGCTCAGTCCTGGTTCAAGACGTTAACGGCAAGGAAAGAGCTATTTTTTATCTCAGCAGGAGAATGTTAGATGCGGAAACAAGGTACACGCCAGTGGAGAAATTATGCCTTTGTCTATATTTTTCATGTACTAAATTGAGGCATTACCTGCTTTCCAACGAGTGCATAGTGGTGAGCAAGGCCGATGTGATGAAATACATGCTATCGGCCCCTGTGTTGAAAGGACGAGTTGGGAAGTGGATCTTTGCTTTAACAGAGTTTGATCTTCGATATGAATCGGCCAAAGCGATCAAAGGACAAGCCCTGGCCGATTTCATCGTTCAACATAGAGATGACTCAGTTGCATATGCAGACATTGTACCGTGGACGTTATATTTCGATGGATCCGTCTGCAGACACGGTTGCGGTATCGGCCTAGTCATCATCTCCCCTCGGGGGGCAAGTTTCGAGTTCGCATTCACTATCAAGCCTTATTATACCAACAATCAAGCAGAATATGAGGCGGTGCTCAAAGGCTTGCAGTTGTTACAAGAAGTCGAGGCCGATGCCGTGGAAATCATTGGTGATTCACAGCTAGTAATTAATCAACTTTCTGGGGAGTATGAGTGCAGAGATGATATTCTCAAAGTCTATAATGAAGAGTGCACAGAGTTGTTACACGGTTTCCGGATCGTAACGATGAGGCACATACCCAGGAAGCAGAATTTCGAAGCCAATGATTTAGCTCAGGGGGCATCGGGGTACAGGCCGATGGCTAAAGACATTCCAATTCAGGTTGCTCTCGTGCACGCCGATGATTGGAGGTTTGATATCATTGAGTATTTGAGAAACCCTTCCCAATCGGCGTCACGCAGAATGAAATATAAAGTGTTACACTATGTTTTACTGGACGATAACCTATATTATCGGACGGTTGATGGTGTCCTACTCAAATGCCTAGGTCCTGAGGAGGCTAAGACCGTTATGGGCGAAGTACATGAAGGGATTTGTGGCACCCATCAATCGGCCCATAAAATGAAATGGCTGATGAAGCGCGTCGGATACTTTTGGCCAACCATGCTAGAAGATTGCTTCAAGTATTATAAAGGATGTCAGGATTGTCAGAAATTTGGAGCAATTCAGAGAGCACCGGCATCGGCTATGCATCCAATCATAAAGCCGTGGCCGTTTCGAGGATGGGGAATAGATATGATCGGCCAGATTAACCCACCATCTAGTAAGGGACACAAGTATATATTAGTGGCTACAGATTACTTCACAAAGTGGGTTGAGGCCGTTCCTCTCAAGAAGGTTGATTCCAAAGATGCTATTCAGTTCGTCAAGGAGCATATCATATATCGGTTTGGGTTACCTCAGACGATAACCACAGATCAGGGATCGATCTTCGTGTCCGATGAGTTCGTCCAATTTGCTGACAGTATGGGCATCAGATTACTCAATTCTTCTCCTTACTACGCGCAGGCTAATGGGCAGGCAGAGGCTTCCAACAAGTCTTTGATCAAATTAATCAAGAGGAAAATTGACGAACAGCCAAGACAATGGCATACAACGCTGGCCGATTCCCTTTGGGCGTATCGGATGGCTTGCCATGGTGCAATCCAAGTGCCTCCCTATCAGCTGGTCTATGGGCATGAAGCTGTACTGCCGTGGGAAACCGCCATCGGCTCAAGAAGGATTGCTTTGCAAGACGACTTGACAGCCGATGAGTACCATAATCTTATGGTTGATGAACTGGACGATTTGGCACATGTTCGATTACGGGCCTTGGAGAAAATCAAGCGCGATAAAGATAGAGTGGCCCGTCATTATAATAAAAAGGTTGTTGCCAAATCGTTTGAGGAAGGAGACCTTGTGTGGAAATTGCTAATGCCGATCGGCTCCAAAGATAACAAATTCGGCAAGTGGTCACCTAATTGGGAAGGCCCTTTTCTCATTCATCGATGTGTTCCTCACAATGCCTATCTGCTCAAGGGATTAGATGGCGAGATTTATGGACGAGCTCTCAATGGCAAATACTTGAAACGGTATTATCCCAGTATCTGGATTGATTCATGATCGGCCCCCTAGCCGATTTATGATAACAGCCGATGTAGTCAAACATCGTCTCTAGATGGCCGATAAATACTATCGCCCTTAGTTCAAATTTCAGAACATGAGCCCTCATCTTCCAAAATTTGGGGGGCATCATTACATACAGGAATTTTCAAGGAATTATCAGAAGACTTCGGCTTGCTGGCCGATGCGATGGTTTATGCAGGAATTTTCACAGATTGTTCAGTTTGGCGATTGACTTCGGCTATCTGGCTGATGAGATTGCGTATAATCGGATTGTTCATCTTGAAGATACATATGGTTGGAATTTTCAAAACAGTTCGGCTGCACGGCCGATAAAGGGTAAAGAGGATTTCAGAATCAATAAATTAAGCTGGAATTATCGAAACAAATTCGGCTGCATGGCCGATAAGGTGTACGGTTCTACATTGTAGAAATAACATGTGCTACATCACCCAATGAAGTCTGCAATAGCAGCAATGGCCTTACGACGGATGTGCTCAACGTCTTCGATAGCCTGGGCATCATCGGCCATCGTCCCTGGGATTGGTTTCAGTGACTTGCTCAGGGTTGCGAGGTACTTGGCCGATGCCTTGAGCTTTGCCGTCTGGTCTTCTATGATCTTGGGCGATGCAGCTATCCCGGCTTCGACTTCCTGGATTTCTTGGCGTGTAGCGGATAGCTTCGATTCTAGCTCTGCCTCGAGGCGACGGAGTTCTTCAAGCTTATTTTTCAGCACGATCGGCTCCACCGCTAGCTCGTCCAACCTGGTCTTATCGGCATTCACCTGAGCTTTGCTAGCGGACAGAGCCGATTCCATTTGTTCGCGCTGTCGTCGCTCTGCAAGTCTTTCCTTTGCTCTGAAAAGCTTGAATCGGTACTGTTCCAGGAAGATGGCCGGCGTAAGGATTTCCATCAGGTCTTCGGGCAGTTCGTCTTGGATTTCTTGTACCCTGACTCTGATGGAGGAGCAGTCTTCTACCAAGCACTCCAGCGAGGCTTCTAGCCGATTCCCAATGTCAGTCAGCCGGTTCTTCAGATCGTCGGAGATTGGTGCCTTGGCTGCGCTGGGTAGTTCCTTATCCTCATCATCAAGGAACTGGCCGATATCGAAGGAGAACATATCGGCTAGGTTCTGCAGATATCAACATGGATCGAGGTTAGCCTTGTTAATCAGGAATCGGCAGAAAGAGGATCAGGGTAATCATGGTTACCTGTGTTGGAGTGTTGGTAGTGCTTACATCGGCCTTCTTTTGCTTTGTTGACATAACAGGCGAGGGGGCTGGCCGATGTGGTGAAGGTGATGGAGCCCTAGGCTGAAAAAGCAGGAAATTGGTGAGTAGGGTTATGTGGTTAGAAAATTATGCAAACAATTGACTCTTACCGAGACAGTCGGAGAGAGTGGTGGAGAAGGAGAAGGGGTTCTCAATCGAGCCTTGGCCCGTTCGCGTCGTTGTAAAGTTGTTTTCTTGGATCTTGGCATAGGGGCCGATTGAGTTCTCTCCTTCAATACAGACGACACCGCAGCCTGAAAAGGATAGGAAGTTAAAATGTGACAGTGCAAGAAGATTATGCAAATACAAAGAAGAGAGTATGTTGACCTTGCGAACTGCGTGCCTAGTCCTTCTTGGTTGTGGGGCATCATCTTGGTCATCGGCCGGTGGGATCTCAGCGGTTTCGGCCGATGGCTCTTGGGTGGTTTCGGCTGATGGATTTTCTTCTTCGTGGGTGTCAGCCGCTGCTGCATCGACCTCCTCCTCCATCACTTGTTCTTCGAGGAATTCTTCCAAGGAGGGGTCTAGTTCTTCGGCATCGGCTTGGTCATCAGCTCTGGCCTTCTTGCTGGCTTTCTGCGATTTGCCTTTGGCCGGCGCTTTCCTCTTGGGGTTTTCTTTAAGCGTCGGGCCTTGAAGAAGCGATGCCACTTTTGGGGCAGTGAGGCCGATGATGGATTCCAAGACGGTTGACCCCGATGGAGCTATGGCTTGAGTGTAGAAAATCTTCCGTCCACTGTTGCTCACAGATGGGATCGGCTCATCCGGGACTTGAGGGCTGATGCCTTGGATAAGTTCTGTCACATAGAACCTGGCCGATTGATGAAAGATGTGAGCGGCCCACTCTTGCCACCAGGTTTGGAAGTTAATATGCACAAAGGCACTCAGATGCAGCCGATCGCAGTCGCCGAGATTAGGGAGCTCGACTTCCATTGCTTTGTTCATGATCAGGGCCGATGGGACTATGCCTCTGCTCTCTAGGAGCTTATGAAGATGCAAGCTGATGGGATGTTGTCCGAGCCCGCATTGTCTAGCAGCTGTCATTGGGGTGTAAAACTCATAAGACAAGCTGGTGCTCCTTCCCTGAAAGACACCTACTGGAAGCAGGCATGGCGTGAGGCCGATCATGAACAATTCCCTTGATTCCATGTCGTCATTTATTAAGCTCAGTTGCAAGTCGTCTGGAAGCTCGAAGTCTCGGTCCGATGTATAGACAAACATGTCCATCCTGGCTGATGGAGGGCCGGTGAAGAAGCGGATGAACCATGCAGCCATATCATCGGCCGATTGATCTGCGCCGGGGTAGATGGAGGCTGCTTCCCCGTACGACATGCATCTTCTGTCCCTCGGGTCTTCGTGATCGTCATATTTGGATGGAAAGCGGGAATCTGATAGAGGTGGCCGATCAACCATGGTGTTGGTGTATATGGTTAGCCAGAGTTGAACGAACCACCATGGTCCTCCATGAGCCACGGACTGTTTCAGCATCAGGTCTTGTGTGGCAACATGGAGTAGCCGATATACAGCTCCTAGAAGGTATCGGCCCAAGGGGATTTGTCTCTTGTCGACCAAAGCTTGAGCCAAGTGTTGACAGTTTGTAGTAGGGCCACAGGTCGATCCACAGAAGACAAATCTCTCCAACCATAGCGTCAGGAAAGCTACGTGTTCTCGCTCTGAAACTGATCCCTGTTCCATGTGTTCAGAGATATATCCGGACCAGCCTCCGATTTTCTTGGTCTTCAGTTTGTGACTGCTGTTTACTAGGAGGCTGAAGGGGTTGATCTCAGAGCTAATATCTAGTCCTGTGAGTACCTTGATATCTATAAGGGTTGGGGTCATCGGACCTTGCTTGAGCATAAAGGAGTTCAAGGTATTTGACCAGAAGTAGCTGGCAGCTGACATTAATGGCTCATTTTTCTTGGTATCGGCCAGGGACAGAGTTATGCATTGGCCGATTCCAATCTCATCCCAGTGGACTTGTTTGACAGCAGCGATCCTTTTGTGCCAAGTCCTATATCCATTTAGCTTTGATGGCTATGATCTGAAGGTGTGCTTCCACGCCGAAACGGTGGGTTTGGCTTGTCTGAAAGGGATTCTGTCTGTCTCGGCGTTGATGAGCCAGGTTGGGTCGCAGTCGCCCATGGGGCCCAAGAGGAAGCGATGGGACTTATCGTCGGTGGGAATCAGGATTTGGTTCTTGAAGACCTAAATCGTGAGAACGACGATGAAAATATAAGGCCCAAGGGGGGCAGCAAGTAAAGACCTAATTTGGGAAATCGGCGGAAATGATAATAATGCGGGTTTTTGAAGGAATCGACTTACCGCAGGGATCTCGGAGGCGTAGAACGGGGCGGAGGCCATCGTTGTCGTTGGAGGGGTCGCTGTGAAGGGGGTCGAAGTTGACGAGACGCCGAGGGGTCGCCGGAATTGAAGAACACGAGGGGTTTGTCGAATCGGCGGCGAGAGGATTCGAATCTGGATCTGTGCGGTTTTCAGGTTAAACCTAGCAAAGAGTCGATGAGTTCCCTGGAGCTAATTCCGCCACATTATATAATGAAGCGGAATTGGGGGGCATGTGTTGACGACGGATTTTGGTAATCGACTTGGAAAGGAAAGAGGAGACCGAAGCAGAGAAGAAGGATTAAGTTGGAGTCGGACCAAGCTTCGTATCGGACCCGGTAACCGTATCGGACTTGGGGAGTGTTGCTATAGAGGGCATATCGGCCGATACGGATTTGGTTTGGTCACGGGCCGATACGGGTTGTGAGTTGACGGTGTCAACGTGGGCTTGGTCTGGGCTCAAAGTAAGCTTCAAGGAAGTTGCCGAATAGAGATAAAGCTCGGTTTTGGGCAATTGTATCTTGTAAATTAGGTAGTTTAGATCTAATTTGTGGCTAGAGTCTGCCGCAAAGACTTGTTTGTTAGTTGTAGATAAGATCGTGCCCTACAAGGGTTCTGTTGTAACCTCGGGTATAAATATCCCGATAGTTTGTACAGAAAAGCTCTCTCGAATCAATCACAAAAAACCAGTTCAATCTACTTTCGGCGCATCGCCAACCCTCGCAAGAGGTCTTCTTCAGCGAGTTCTTGCTTCCTCAGAGCAGAGGTAAGAACTCGTCCCCGACGATCTGCATCGTCGGGGCTAGCGTGTCGCTTTAGACACGTTAAGCCTCGATGATGTGATCGTTGATTATCATGTCTTGGATAATTTTGACGAGTGTCTCGATTAAGCCTTGCCAGCGGTTTACTCGTTTTAGGGTTTATTGCCGACGATGGTTTAATTCTCATGCTTGGCTAAATTATTCAATGCATCTGTCATCCCCAAAAGCAATCGACGGCCTGATTTTCTTTGTGTTAAGTCTCAATTCATACTCTGAGTTGCTATCGACCTTAGTCCTGTTTTGAGATCTAACACAAAGCCTGTTTTCGGTTGTAATTAAGGATAGTACCGGGATTTTAGCCGGTCTTACCTAACATATGTGATTGCTTTATATTACTTGCATATGTTTGCCGCTTATATGTGCGGATCGATCAGTATAAATGTGTTGATCATGAAGTAATCTTAAGATCTCTTTTTGGTTGATGTATTTATACTGGCCGATTGGCTTACATAAGGTTGCACCAGAGTACTAGCTGGTGTAGTTGTCTTAGTCATTCTTATCGGCCAATATTATTAGTTGAAGCCTACATGTCAATGAAGGCCGATAAGATTAGATTCATGTTTTACATATTTTCTAAGTGAGCCGATACAGCTTTGCCCTATCGGCTGGGCTGTGACAATGTGTCATCGGTCTGTTGACCGATCGGCCATTGTTTTCTGACTCGGTTTGCTTGTTTCTTGTTGATTGCAGATCAAATCAACTGGCACGCTCTACTTACGACTAGGCAAGCCATTTGGACCTGCACTGGAGCTAAGCAGATCTCCCAGGCCGCCGTGGTAACGCGGAACCCGTTTGGTTGCTGGACGGGTCGAAATTCTGTGCCAACACATATAAGACATCCAAACTTCCCCTTAAGCTGACCTGAGAGCGAAAAGTTCGCCGGCAGGTCGTTGATGGTAACGAATATGATGGCACGCAGAGTAAAATGTTCCCTGCAGTACTCATCCCACACTCGTAACCCTTCTTTCCACATTTCTTGCATGTCCTCCATCAATGGTTCAAGAAACACATCTATATCAATCCCAGGCTGTTTTGGCCCTTGTATAAGGATAGTCAACAAAATGTACTTTCGCTTCTGGCAAATCCATGTAGGCAAGTTATACATGGTGAGCAGCACTGGCCAAGTGCTGTGTGAGCTGCTTAAGTCACCGAACGGGTTCATTCCGTCCGTGCTCAAGGCAAACCTTACATTTCTCGGTTCCTTTGCAAATTCCGGGTGTAGTGCATCAAAGTTTTTCCACTATCGAGCATCGGCGGGGTGTCGAATCATACCATCTGTTTTCCGACCCTCTTGATGCCATCTCATCAACTCGGCATCGGTACGGTTTGAAAACAGCCGCTTCAGGCGATCTTTCACTGGCAGGTACCACATCACCATAGCCGGAATCTTTTTCTTTGCTGGCACCGATGAATCTTGGTCGACCACCTCTCCGTCTGAGGCTCCGTTGCCCATCGTGTACCGACTCGTCCCACATGTTGGGCAACAGTCTAAATCCGCGTATTCCTTGCGGTACAGTATACAATGATTTACACATGCATGAATCTTTTGAACACCTAGAGATAATGGACATATCAGTTTCTTGGCTTGATATGTGTTGGTCGGCAACAAGTTCGGCTTCGGAAGCATAACTCTCAACAGATCCAACAAATCGTTGAAGCTAGTGTCCGACCATCCATGTCTGGCCTTCAATCTGAGTAGTTCAAGTACAGAGCGTAACACCGTGTAGTCCCTGTCACATCCTTTCGATTCGTCGTAAAGAAGGTCCTTCGTTGCTTTTTCCAACGCTTTCCAATTGTCCAACCCTTGTTTTGTCGAAGTTAGGACCTCTGGTTCAACGTGCCGCAACATATCCTCCAGATCAAAATCAATATCTGCATCATCTATACCAGAGCCACCAAATTCCGGGATCGTTCCCTGGGACATGTCTTCGATTATAAAATTTTCTCCCGCATCAAAGCAAAAAACATCAGCCTCTTCATTACGAACGGCGACTTCCCCGTGACAAGTCCATATCTTGTAATCATCCTTAAATCCACGCTCTACAATGTGCCCCAAAATTATCTTTGGGTCTTGCAACATCTTTTCGTTCTTGCAATCAAAGCATGGACAAAAAATGTCCCTCCTGTTCTCCCTCAAAGCATGTGCCTTTGCCTGATCAACAAATTTGGATGCTTCCTTCAAGAACGCCGGATAAGTTCTTCTTGTGTCGTACATCCATGCCCGATCCATCTCCTAAAAAACATCTCCGATGAGTCGAATTGAACTTTATTAAATCATATAAAAAATGATACGACTTAAACGAACATTATATTACTCTTCGTGCACTAGTGAGTCCAATAACATTAATTTAAAAATGAAAAATTAACTATAATTACTAGATTTGCAAAACTAGTATATTCGTCGCATTCCACCGAACAAATTTGAAATAAATGAAGGAAACTAAACAAAGAGTAAATTAAAGTACTATGCACTACTAAATACTATTCAAATTTATTCATGCAAACAATATATTTAATCGATAAACAAATAGTCCATTTCCAAAAATGAAAAAATTCTTCGCTTTTAACCGATAAAAATTGAAATAAATGGAGGCAAACCTAACCAAGAATTACACACTTTTTAAGACATGCCATGCAAATAATATATGTTAGCTAAAAATAAAAAAAGTGCCTACACTACTCCATTTAAAAAGGTGCAAATTTCATCGCATTGCACCGATAAAAATTGAAATAAATGGAAGCAAATGAAGGAGGACAACAAGCATGTCACCTTTTATATGGATCCCAAGCAAAGATTTGAGGTTGAAAACCTTCCCCCCTAATTTGTGTCAAGTTTAGGAGAGAGAAAACGCCGGGCTTGAATGGGGCAAGCTCGGGCTGGGGCTATATATGGCATTCATCATCGCGTGCGATCTTATTAAGCTGCCCGCACGAGATAATCTATTATCCCGTGAGGGCGAGCTTAATAAGACCACACGCGATAATAGATATTATCGCGTGCGGTCATGTTAAGACGCCCGCACGGGATAATAGATTATCTCGTGCGGGCGTAACCGGCCCCCGGTGGACCGGTTTTTTCAGGCGGCGCCACTTACGGTCCGCCTGGAATTTACCGGGGGTCTCCTACAGAAAAAGCTTTTCTGTAGTAGTGAATTGGAGAATCAACATGGTTATTTCATGTTTGTAATCAAGTATTCATTGTCCTGTAGTTGTGATGGGATAATTGTCGTCTTGTTATTTTCATTGGACAAATGGAATTACCAATGACTTGCGTCATTGCAATATTAGGTAATAGTTCTGAAACAAGGTAATTCTGAAAATACTGTAGAAGAATTTGCAACTGGCATTGTTTGATTTGTTAGCCTATTTATGCCTTCCACTGCTTCACCACCTCATGAAAGGCCAAACAAATATACCCGTTAGCAAGATGTACCTTCAAGTTTAGTCATACAGTTTTTTTCTTATAAAATCAATCAATGATACAGCTCAATACAAGCAATCACATATAATTGTATACAAGAGGTGCGTCATTGGCACGCCCCATCATCTAGTTCATTTGAGGGGGGACAGACACAGAGACACAGAAAGGTGGAGGAGAGGCTGACACTCACACACACGGTGACAAACACACCAAGAGCAAGAACACAAACAGGCGATCAAGCAAGATCAAGTGCATGGTGGTGTTGCTGCCCCTTGACTGTTTTTTCTCTCTCTTTTGTTTCACTCCATTTCAGCTAGCATGCAAACATGGCGGGATCGCTCGGCGGCTCGTTGGAGACATCCACGTCGTCGCTGCTTGCCGGTGATGCTCTAACACCCGGGCGGCCAGTAGCGTCTTCACGTCTGTAGCCGTCGCCGGTGACACGCTTGCGCCACCCACAGCCGGGAGCAGCCTCGTCTTCGCCATCAACGTACCATCGGTGTGTACCTTCGTGGCTGCCGCTGATGACAAGCTTGGCCTTGTAGCCGTCGCCAATATGCATCCGCCGCCGGACGTGCTCAAGTTTGGAGCCGCCGGCTGTCATCACGGACGTGCTTGGCGTCGCCGCCGGTTGATGATGACCTCGAGTCCTTCGTCACTGCCGGAGTCAGCCTCACGCCAACAACTACGGCGTAACGCTCGCCGGCCTCGACCGCTCGATGATGAAATCCTTATATATATGCACCCTGTCCACTACCCTGAAAGCGTCGAATTTTTTTTCAAAATTCTCTCATGCTGGTGTCTATTGGTTTTTCTTTTCTTTTTACCTGTGGTGCCAGTGTTGATGTAAAAAGGAAATTAATTCAATTATGGTATCAAAATAATATTTATTAAAGAACCATGATTATGAAATAATATAATTTGAGAAAATATTTGCAAATAGGAGTAAATACTAATTATTTTCATAAACACCTCTTTCTATGAATTATTTTTTCCTTTAAAGGATTTACTTTACAAATGATAGAAAATTAGTAATTTATTTGCTAAAAATCTCTTTTTGAAACTAAGTCCTTTAAGAAGCAAATTTCAAAAGCTTTTTTCAGAAAAGTCTGGTTTTGCTCCCAATGGGCCTAGCCCAGCCCATCCAGATACAATACCCTATTTTTTCCCTCTCCAAAACCTAAAGTTGAGTTTGAGTCGCTCAGGTTTCTTTTTTTCTCCTTCCCCTCAGCCCAGCCCTGCAGCAGGTCCAGTACTCCACCTCCCCCTACTGGGCCGAACGGCCTTACCAGCCCAGCCGCCCCACCCACCGGCCCACGGCCTGCTTTGGCCTTCCTCAGACTTCCCCGTGTCGGCGTGCCTACCCGTCACCTGCTTGACGAAATGCCGAGCCAAGCGAGCGACGCACCAAGCCGCCTTGCCACTGCACGCCCGTGTGCCACCCTGCACGAAATCACCGAGCCATGCGCCGCGCCGCTGCATTCGGTCACAAGCCGTGAGCCCCTTGCGCGTCGTGCGAACGTCGAGGTAGGCCTGGTCAACGACTTCCGCGCCACCCCATACCGCCACACAACGCCGTGAGCTGTGGCTCGCGTCACCGGCCGGGATTGACTCCTCGCCCGGTCCCACGCCGACGTCGCCCAGGCAACCACAGCTCGCCACCTCGCTCGCACGGCCCCGCCTTTTCGCCCCGACGTCCGCATCCGTGCCATCGTTGGACCTGGTCCAGTGGCACCGGGGGCAGCGCCAACGCCGTCCGAAGCCGCAAGTCCAGGCCGCCACAATACACCGCGTCCATCCCCTTTTAGCGGTCCTGTTCCCGCTAGCGACAATCGCGAGAGCACGAGTACGATGTCCACAGCCCCTTTGGCTTCATCTCCAAGCCGGCCGCGCCGATAAAAGGTTCTCACCTCGCCGCCACCGCTGCTTTCTCCTCCCCCACGCCCGTGTCGAACACCTTCGCAGGCACACCTCACCCTCACCTAGCCGCTGTCCCGTGTCGAGCACCTTGGGTGTACTCATCGCCAAGCTGAACTGGACTCGCCACCGCCGTGGACGAGGACGAACCGCGGCTGTCGGACACGCCGGAACAACGATGACGAACAGCGCGCTCGGCCTCCACCAAGCGGTACCTCGCTGCCCGTCGTTTTGCCGCCTCGGTGTGCCGCTTCCTGGCTACCGCCAGGTGAGAAACCGAAGCCGCCGTCGTCTCCTCTCCCTCCCGCGCCGCTCTTCCTGGTTGGGCAGCCCGCCATGGCCGGCGCCACCGAAAACGGCGTGCCGCCGCCCTCTCACCCCACCCGCGCTCATGGCATGGCCACGCTCTGCTCGGCCCCGCGCCGAGCCGCGCGAGCCGCTCCGCTACCCCCGCGCGTTTGCGGCCGCCACTCTCTCGCCGGCCGAAAGCCCTAGGAATCCAAACCCTATCCCCATCCGGAGTGCCGCCGATTGCGCCCCGTCACCGGTGCCCTGTGCACGCCGCCGTGCCCGTGCGGAGGCCGCCGATGGCTGCGCCGCTAGCAGCCCTTCCCGGCCGCGCCAAGTAGGGGAATAGATCTTCCTCGCGGCGATGATATTAGTATGACATGTGGGCCATATCTGTTTAAAAAACTAATTAAAAACATGTTTAACCTGTGCCATTGACATGTGGGCCCAAGGCCAGTTTAACGGTCAATTTGACCAGGTCAAATGTTGATCCTGGCCTGCCTGTCATTGGCTCACTCCTTTCCCTTGTAAAAATAATTGCCTTATAAAAGAAAAGGATGTGGGTCCCACCTGTCAGTGATACAAGATATTTTTCTATACAAAAATAATTACAAAATTTGAGTAAATGGCTGAACAGGAAAGGATTCATTATTAATTTGAATTAATTCAAATTTAAATCTTTGAGAGGCCATAACTCACTCGTTTTAAATCGGATGTCGATGAAACTTTCACCAAAAATTCTTCTAAAATCAAAACCTACCTAATGGCACTAGTTTTGTATTTTTATCCCTTTTTATTGGATTTTTCTCCTTTAAGTTAGAATAGGAAGATTAGTTTTTAACCCGTCGATCATCGAGCATGTTATGTTTGTGAAGACGAAGCCACAGCAGTCGACAAGGAGCCATTGACGGAGCAAGGCAAGTCACTACACTCCCCTCCCTGAGCATGTTGATCCCATTTTTATAAATGTATTGATTGCAAATAAAATTGCATGCTAAATTATAAAATACATACCTAAACTTGATTGTAAGCTACCCTTGAAATTGTTATCCATATATCTTGTTGCTTGAGTCTATTATCTATGTGTGGTCAGTTATTGACATTGCTTAGCATTGCTTGCTTAGACGAATATATACTCCATGTTTGGTATATGGATGTGAATGCGGTGATCACTCGGTATGAGTGATTGTCAAAAGACGGGTGGTGACATGAGTGCCACCTGCAACGCAAAATCTTTGCGAAAACCAAAAACTTAATAAAACAAAATAATTTCGACTGGGACGACAAGGATACAATATGGGTGGCTCTATGAAACGGCAAGCCGCTAACCCTAGTCAATTAAGGACCGAGTCAAGAAGCTATGTAAGAAACGAACAGAATACGACCGTATTTCTCGAATGGGTATATAGACCTGGCAGATTAGGTAACCCGAGTGGGGCGGCCACCCCTGTTATGGTGGTTATGTATGTGAATGGTTGTGATGTTGTGATGAAGTGTTGTGGTGATTGATGAGGCACGCAACCTAAAATGCATCCTAATTATATATATATAATGTAATTGCTTGGATACCTCGGAAGTGTTAGGACTCCTCTCACTACTGGCTCGAGGGTAGGGTTCATAGTCCTTGGAGCGGGTGCTGCAATGCAAGGGTGATCGAAAAACCATGCCATGACAAGTCTCATGTGTTTGGTGCGTCACAGAGTGCGGGATGAAAAGTGTACATCCATTGCAGTGTGAGTAAAAACAAATCTATTTGAATAGCCATGCTCACGATTAATTGAGCATCGAGACTTATACTACTCTTGACTAGCCTTATAAGTTTTAATTTTTCTTAGAATAGGATTGGGAGGGAATGTGTGACCTTGCCCGATGTGCGGGAAGGTCGGAATGGTGAAAGAATGTGGAAAAACTGGAAGCGAGGGTAAACCGGACCAATCAAGGCTTGGGGAAGGTGGATGAACCCTTGTTGATTAATGGCAACTTCAACTTTTTTTAAAGTTAAAATTGCTAAGTCATAGGTTTGTGAAATGAATTGTGAAATCTAGCTTTTATACAAATAAACCAAGCCTTCCTTGAACCCTTGTGTGCACTAAACGCTTTCTGTAGTAGTGACTTGCTGAGTATAGTTGGTACTCACCCTTGCTTAATTAACTCTTTTAGAAGGAAAAGTTGGAGCCAACCCGTTTTGTGCTATGCTGACGAGAAGGTGCTGAAGACGATGGAGTAGAGACCTAGGTTCACTAGTTGCTGCCTGTGGAATAAGATGGACCACCACTGCTTCGCTTCCGCTATCTTATCTATTTCTTTTGCTATTTGGTAAGGTAATTGACCATGCTTGGTCTATTTGGGTCCTACTCGGGCAACTCTTATATTATTAATGTATTGTAAGATCTTTATAACGATATCAGCTATGTGATATGCAACTTTGTCATGTGTGTACCATCTACTGATCTGGGATCGGCGGAGGTCGATTTGGGCAGCCTGATGGCGGGACTTAGAAAAATTCTTCGGATTTAGAATTTTTCGGAGCCCGCCCATACCTTATGTAGGCGGCGATCATCGCGTGCGGGTGGATTAAGTCGCCCGCACGCAAAAATATCTTTCCATGCGGGTGACTTAAGACACCCGCACGTAAAATTATTATCCCGTACGGGTCATAGACGTCCGCACGCAATAACTATTATCCCGTGCGGGCCTTGTAAGTGGACCGCATGCAAAAATAATTTTTCAAAAATGTTTATAGTACATAATTATTTCTTCATTTTCTGATATTTCTTTCTTTTAATGGTTCTTTCTTTCTTTAAACCATTAAAAAAGTACCACAATTTTTTTTAAAAATACCACATAAATTGTGTTACACAATTTTTTCACATAAATAGACCATACGACATAAGACACATGTAACATTTTTCCGTCGATAAATAAACCATTACAAAATATTTTCTTTTCCATGTGACGACGACATCTTACATATTTTCACAGAGATAAACAATTACAAAATAAACTATCATTTTACACTTTTTACAAAATCGTCTGTCCACTTCTTGCAAAAGTTGTCTTCATCAATCTTTCGCTCTATGTGTTTGATCTGGTTAGGAAGATCTGTGAATAACGGTACGTCGTCGTACTGGTTGTAATCTGATGCATTTTCGATGTTATCAATGCCAACGATTTGTTGCTTGCCCGGTACAGTAACGTCCATCCGCTCGTCGGATGGGTCCTTCACATAGAAAACTTGTGCAACACGCTCAGCGAGAACCCATGGGTCATCCATGTGGCCTAGTTTACTACGTTCCACAACCGTAAGGCCGTAGTAATCAATGGATATGCTTGTTGTGTCTTTGACCCATTGGCATCGAAGCACTGGGAACTGGATGTTAAAGCCGTAGTCAAGCTCCCAAATGTCTTGTATGATGCCGTAGTATGACTTCTTCTCGCCTGTTGAGTCCAACGCCTCCACACGAAGTCCACTATTCTGAGCTGTGCTTTTCTTGTCCTTGTCTATCGTGTAAAATGTATATCCGCCGATGTCGTACCCTTGCCATGAGGTCACGAGGCTACTTGGGCCAGTTGCTAGCCTCTGCAATGTTTTTTCCTCGAGCGTTTCACTGAATGACAGGTTTTGATCCTTCAACCATTCAGAAAATTTGCGCTTTTCTTCCTTTGAGATCCAAGGAGCCTGTCTTCTGGGGTCGTAGGCTCTGATCTCATTCATGTGTTTCTCAATATACGGCTCAAGGATGGCGAGCTGTTGCAGCACGCTGCTATTTGTTTCCGCTACAGCAATGTAGTTGTTTTCATAGAACCTTTTCTTGCCTACGGCTCCCTTCCCAGTTAACCGACCCTCGTGTAGGGCGGGGGTATCCCAATCGGTGTGGCATCTTTCATGTAATCTATACAGCAGTCGACCACCTCCTCAGTTGTGTACCCCTCTATCATTGATCCCTCCGGATGAGCTCGGTTACGGATATATCCTTTCAGAACCGACATGTATCTCTCGTACGCCCACATCTGATGTAGGTATAAGGGACCAAATTTGATAATCTGAGGGACGATATGGACAATCAGATGCTCCATCATATTGAAGTACGATGGAGGGAAAAACATCTCAAGCTGGCACGTTGTCTTGATTGCGAACGTTTGAAAGGGGCCTAACTCTTCAGGATCAAAAACCTTCTGTGATATTCTATTGAAAAAGTAGCACAACTTTGTTATCACTACCTTAGTGTGAATTGGCTTGACCGCTCTTATAGCAATAGGTAGGAAGACAGTTAACATCTTGTGACAGTCATGAGCATTGTACCTAGAGATGGTCAAATCTTTCATGGATACAAGTTTTCTGATGTTCGATGAGAAACCAGTCGGGACTTTCAAACTATGCAAGCATCTACAGAAAGCCTTTTTCTCTTCTGGTGTCAGTGAGTAGCATGCCGGAGGAATATCGATCTTCCCATTTGCTAGCTCTTTTGGGTGAAGGTCATGCCTTATGTTCATATTTACCAGTTCGTTACGTAACTTCAACCCATCTTTTGTCTTACTCGGGATGTCTAGTAAAGTGCCAATGGTGCTGTCGAACACATTCTTCTCAAGATGCATTACGTCAATGGCATGACGAATCTCCAGGTCTTTTTAGTAATCCAGATACCTGAAAAATATTGAGTGCTTCTTGAAAGGCAACGTATTTTTCTGATCCGTCGCATCTGTTTTATCTTGATCCGTTGCTTTCTTCCTATTGCTTGCCTTCTTCTTTCCCTTCCCGAACACGACCTTAATCTTCTTTGTCATATTGAAGACTTGTGTACCAGTTCGTGTTTCAGGAGGAAGATCGTTCTCTACTATATTGTCGAATAATCTAGCCATCGCACGCCACTTGTGCCTCTGTGGCAAGAACTGACGATGACGCATGTACACTACCTTGCTTGAGGTGGTGAGGTACTTGTACGACGTGTTGTCGATACATATAAGACATCCAAACTTCCCCTTAAGCTGACCTGAGAGCGAAAAGTTCGCCGGCAGGTCGTTGATGGTAACGAATATGATGACACACAGAGTAAAATGTTCCCTGCAGTACTCATCCCACACTCGTAACCCTTCTTTTCACATTTCTTGCATGTCCTTCATCAATGGTTCAAGAAACACATCTATATCAATCCCAGGCTATTTTGGCCCTTGTATAAGGATAGTCAACAAAATGTACTTTCGCTTCTGGTAAATCCATGTAGGCAAGTTATACATGGTCAGCAGCACTGGCCAAGTGCTGTGTGAGCTGCTTAAGTCACCGAACGGGTTCATTCCGTCCGTGCTCAAGGCAAACCTTACATTTTTCGGTTCCTTTGCAAATTTCGGGTGTAGTGCATCAAAGTTTTTCCACTATCGAGCATCGGCGGGGTGTCGAATCATACCATCTGTTTTTTGACCCTCTTGATACCATCTCATCAACTCAGCGTCGGTACGGTTTGAAAACCGCCGCTTCAGGCGATCTTTCACTGGCAGGTACCACATCACCATAGTCAGAATCTTTTTCTTTGCTGGCACCGATGAATCTTGGTTGACCACCTCTCCGTCGGAGGCTCCGTTGCCCATCGTGTACCAACTCGTCCCACATGTTGGGCAACAGTCTAAATCCGCCTATTCCTTGCGGTACAGTATACAATGATTTACACATGCATTAATCTTTTGAACTCCTAGAGATAATGGACATATCGGTTTCTTGGCTTGATATGCGTTGGTCGGCAACATGTTCGGCTTCGAAAGCATAACTCTCAACAGATCCAACAAATCATTGAAGCTAGTGTCCGACCATCCATGTCTGGCCTTCAATCTGAGTAGTTCAAGTACAGAGCGTAACACCGTGTAGTCCTTGTCACATCCTTTCAATTCGTCGTAAAGAAGGTCCTTTTTCCAACGCTTTCCAATTGCCCAACCCTTGTTTTGTCGAAGTTAGGACCACTGGTTCAACGTGCCGCAACATATCCTCCAGATCAAAATCAGTATCTGTATCATCTATACCAGAGCCACCAAATTTCAGGATCGTTCCCTGGGACATGTCTTTGATTATAAAATTTTCTCCCGCATCAAAGCAAAAAACATCAGCCTCTTCATTACGAACGACGACTTCCCCGTGATAAGTCCATATCTTGTAACCATCCTTAAATCCACGCTCTACAATGTGTCCCAAAATTATCTTTGGGTCTTGCAACATCTCTTCGTTCTTGCAATCAAAGCATGGACAAAAAATATCCCTCCTGTTTTCCCTCAAAGCATGTGTCTTTGCCTGATCAACAAATTTGGATGCTTCCTTCAAGAACGCCGGATAAGTTTTTCTTGTGTCGTACATCCATGCCCGATCCATCTCTAAAAAACATCTCTGATGAGTCGAATTGAAATTTATTAAATCATATAAAAAATGATACGACTTAAACGAACATTATATTACTCTTCGTGCACCAGTAAGTCCAATAACATTAATTTAAAAATGAAAAATTAACTATAATTACTAGATTAGCAAAACTAGTATATTCGTCGCATTCCACCGAATAAATTTGAAATAAATGAAGGAAACTAAACAAAGAGTAAATTAAAGTACTATGCACTACTAAATACTATTCAAATTTATTCATGCAAACAATATATTTAATCGATAAACAAATAGTCCATTTCCAAAAATAAAAAAATTCTTCGCTTTTAACAGATAAAAATTGAAATAAATGGAGGCAAACCTAACCAAGAATTACACACTTTTTAAGACATGCCATGCAAATAATATATGTTAGCTAAAAATAAAAAAAGTGCCTACACTACTCCATTTAAAAAGGTGCAAATTTCATCGCATTGCACTGATAAAAATTGAAATAAATGGAAGCAAATAAAGGAGGACAACAAGCATGTCACCTTTTATATGGATCCCAAGTAAAGATTTGAGGTTGAAAACCTTCCCCCCTAATTTGTGTCAAGTTTAGGAGAGAGAAAACGCCGGGCTTGAATGGGGCAAGCTCGGGCTGGGGCTATATATGGCATTCATCATCGCGTGCGATCTTATTAAGCTGCCCTCACGAGATAATCTATTATCCCGTGAGGGCAGCTTAATAAGACCACACGCGATAATAGATATTATCGCGTGCGGTCATGTTAAGACGCCCGCACGGGATAATAGATTATCTCGTGCGGGCGTAACCGGCCCCCGGTGGACCGGTTTTTTCAGGCGGCGCCACTTACGGTCCGCCTGGAATTTACCGGGGGTCTCCTACAGAAAAAGCTTTTCTGTAGTAGTGAATTGGAGAATCAACATGGTTATTTCATGTTTGTAATCAAGTATTCATTGTCCTGTAGTTGTGATGGGATAATTGTCGTCTTGTTATTTTCATTGGACAAATGGAATTACCAATGACTTGCGTCATTGCAATATTAGGTAATAGTTCTGAAACAAGGTAATTCTGAAAATACTGTAGAAGAATTTGCAACTGGCATTGTTTGATTTGTTAGCCTATTTATGCCTTCCACTGCTTCACCACCTCATGAAAGGCCAAACAAATATACCGTTAGCAAGATGTACCTTCAAGTTTAGTCATACAGTTTTTTTCTTATAAAATCAATCAATGATACAGCTCAATACAAGCAATCACATATAATTGTATACAAGAGGTGCGTCATTGGCACGCCCCATCATCTAGTTCATTTGAGGGGGGACAGACACAGAGACACAGAAAGGTGGAGGAGAGGCTGACACTCACACACACGGTGACAAACACACCAAGAGCAAGAACACAAACAGGCGATCAAGCAAGATCAAGTGCATGGTGGTGTTGCTGCCCCCTTGACTGTTTTTTCTCTCTCTTTTGTTTCACTCCATTTCAGCTAGCATGCAAACATGGCGGGATCGCTCGGCGGCTCGTTGGAGACATCCACGTCGTCGCTGCTGCCGGTGATGCTCTAACACCCGGGCGGCCAGTAGCGTCTTCACGTCTGTAGCCGTCGCCGGTGACACGCTTGCGCCACCCACAGCCGGGAGCAGCCTCGTCTTCGCCATCAACGTACCATCGGTGTGTACCTTCGTGGCTGCCGCTGATGACAAGCTTGGCCTTGTAGCCGTCGCCAATATGCATCCGCCGCCGGACGTGCTCAAGTTTGGAGCCGCCGGCTGTCATCACGGACGTGCTTGGCGTCGCCGCCGGTTGATGATGACCTCGAGTCCTTCGTCACTGCCGGAGTCAGCCTCACGCCAACAACTACGGCGTAACGCTCGCCGGCCTCGACCGCTCGATGATGAAATCCTTATATATATGCACCCTGTCCACTACCCTGAAAGCGTCGAATTTTTTTCAAAATTCTCTCATGCTGGTGTCTATTGGTTTTTCTTTTCTTTTTACCTGTGGTGCCAGTGTTGATGTAAAAAGGAAATTAATTCAATTATGGTATCAAAATAATATTTATTAAAGAACCATGATTATGAAATAATATAATTTGAGAAAATATTTGCAAATAGGAGTAAATACTAATTATTTTCATAAACACCTCTTTCTATGAATTATTTTTTCCTTTAAAGGATTACTTTACAAATGATAGAAAATTAGTAATTTATTTGCTAAAAATCTCTTTTTGAAACTAAGTCCTTTAAGAAGCAAATTTCAAAAGCTTTTTTCAGAAAAGTCTGGTTTTGCTCCCAATGGGCCTAGCCCAGCCCATCCAGATACAATACCCTATTTTTCCCTCTCCAAAACCTAAAGTTGAGTTTGAGTCGCTCAGGTTTCTTTTTTTCTCCTTCCCCTCAGCCCAGCCCTGCAGCAGGTCCAGTACTCCACCTCCCCCTACTGGGCCGAACGGCCTTACCAGCCCAGCCGCCCCACCCACCGGCCCACGGCCTGCTTGGCCTTCCTCAGACTTCCCCGTGTCGGCGTGCCTACCCGTCACCTGCTTGACGAAATGCCGAGCCAAGCGAGCGACGCACCAAGCCGCCTTGCCACTGCACGCCCGTGTGCCACCCTGCACGAAATCACCGAGCCATGCGCCGCGCCGCTGCATTCGGTCACAAGCCGTGAGCCCCTTGCGCGTCGTGCGAACGTCGAGGTAGGCCTGGTCAACGACTTCCGCGCCACCCCATACCGCCACACAACGCCGTGAGCTGTGGCTCGCGTCACCGGCCGGGATTGACTCCTCGCCCGGTCCCACGCCGACGTCGCCCAGGCAACCACAGCTCGCCACCTCGCTCGCACGGCCCCGCCTTTTCGCCCCGACGTCCGCATCGTGCCATCGTTGGACCTGGTCCAGTGCACCGGGGGCAAGCGCCAACGCCGTCCGAAGCCGCAAGTCCAGGCCGCCACAATACACCGCGTCCATCCCCTTTTAGCGGTCCTGTTCCCGCTAGCGACAATCGCGAGAGCACGAGTACGATGTCCACAGCCCCTTTGGCTTCATCTCCAAGCCGGCCGCGCCGATAAAAGGTTCTCACCTCGCCGCACCGCTGCTTTCTCCTCCCCCACGCCCGTGTCGAACACCTTCGCAGGCACACCTCACCCTCACCTAGCCGCTGTCCCGTGTCGAGCACCTTGGGTGTACTCATCGCCAAGCTGAACTGGACTCGCCACCGCCGTGGACGAGGACGAACCGCGGGCTGTCGACACGCCGGAACAACGATGACGAACAGCGCGCTCGGCCTCCACCAAGCGGTACCTCGCTGCCCGTCGTTTTGCCGCCTCGGTGTGCCGCTTCCTGGCTACCGCCAGGTGAGAAACCGAAGCCGCCGTCGTCTCCTCTCCCTCCCGCGCCGCTCTTCCTGGTTGGGCAGCCCGCCATGGCCGGCGCCACCGAAAACGGCGTGCCGCCGCCCTCTCACCCCACCCGCGCTCATGGCATGGCCACGCTCTGCTCGGCCCCGCGCCGAGCCGCGCGAGCCGCTCCGCTACCCCCGCGCGTTTGCGGCCGCCACTCTCTCGCCGGCCGAAAGCCCTAGGAATCCAAACCCTATCCCCATCCGGAGTGCCGCCGATTGCGCCCCGTCACCGGTGCCCTGTGCACGCCGCCGTGCCCGTGCGGAGGCCGCCGATGGCTGCGCCGCTAGCAGCCCTTCCCGGCCGCGCCAAGTAGGGGAATAGATCTTCCTCGCGGCGATGATATTAGTATGACATGTGGGCCATATCTGTTTAAAAAACTAATTAAAAACATGTTTAACCTGTGCCATTGACATGTGGGCCCAAGGCCAGTTTAACGGTCAATTTGACCAGGTCAAATGTTGATCCTGGCCTGCCTGTCATTGGCTCACTCCTTTCCCTTGTAAAAATAATTGCCTTATAAAAGAAAAGGATGTGGGTCCCACCTGTCAGTGATACAAGATATTTTTCTATACAAAAATAATTACAAAATTTGAGTAAATGGCTGAACAGGAAGGATTCATTATTAATTTGAATTAATTCAAATTTAAATCTTTGAGAGGCCATAACTCACTCGTTTTAAATCGGATGTCGATGAAACTTTCACCAAAATTCTTCTAAAATCAAAACCTACCTAATGGCACTAGTTTTGTATTTTTATCCCTTTTTATTGGATTTTTCTCCTTTAAGTTAGAATAGGAAGATTAGTTTTTAACCCGTCGATCATCGAGCATGTTATGTTTGTGAAGACGAAGCCACAGCAGTCGACAAGGAGCCATTGACGGAGCAAGGCAAGTCACTACACTCCCCTCCCTGAGCATGTTGATCCCATTTTTATAAATGTATTGATTGCAAATAAAATTGCATGCTAAATTATAAAATACATACCTAAACTTGATTGTAAGCTACCCTTGAAATTGTTATCCATATATCTTGTTGCTTGAGTCTATTATCTATGTGTGGTCAGTTATTGACATTGCTTAGCATTGCTTGCTTAGACGAATATATACTCCATGTTTGGTATATGGATGTGAATGCGGTGATCACTCGGTATGAGTGATTGTCAAAAGACGGGTGGTGACATGAGTGCCACCTGCAACGCAAAATCTTTGCGAAAACCAAAAACTTAATAAAACAAAATAATTTCGACTGGGACGACAAGGATACAATATGGGTGGCTCTATGAAACGGCAAGCCGCTAACCCTAGTCAATTAAGGACCGAGTCAAGAAGCTATGTAAGAAACGAACAGAATACGACCGTATTTCTCGAATGGGTATAGACCTGGCAGATTAGGTAACCCGAGTGGGGCGGCACCCCTGTTATGGTGGTTATGTATGTGAATGGTTGTGATGTTGTGATGAAGTGTTGTGGTGATTGATGAGGCACGCAACCTAAAATGCATCCTAATTATATATATAATGTAATTGCTTGGATACCTCGGAAGTGTTAGGACTCCTCTCACTACTGGCTCGAGGTAGGGTTCATAGTCCTTGGAGCGGGTGCTGCAATGCAAGGGTGATCGAAAAACCATGCCATGACAAGTCTCATGTGTTTGGTGCGTCACAGAGTGCGGGATGAAAAGTGTACATCCATTGCAGTGTGAGTAAAACAAATCTATTTGAATAGCCATGCTCACGATTAATTGAGCATCGAGACTTATACTACTCTTGACTAGCCTTATAAGTTTTAATTTTTCTTAGAATAGGATTGGGAGGGAATGTGTGACCTTGCCCGATGTGCGGGAAGGTCGGAATGGTGAAGAATGTGGAAAAACTGGAAGCGAGGGTAAACCGGACCAATCAAGGCTTGGGGAAGGTGGATGAACCCTTGTTGATTAATGGCAACTTCAACTTTTTTTAAAGTTAAAATTGCTAAGTCATAGGTTTGTGAAATGAATTGTGAAATCTAGCTTTATACAAATAAACCAAGCCTTCCTTGAACCCTTGTGTGCACTAAACGCTTTCTGTAGTAGTGACTTGCTGAGTATAGTTGGTACTCACCCTTGCTTAATTAACTCTTTTAGAAGGAAAAGTTGGAGCCAACCCGTTTTGTGCTATGCTGACGAGAAGGTGCTGAAGACGATGGAGTAGAGACCTAGGTTCACTAGTTGCTGCCTGTGGAATAAGATGGACCACCACTGCTTCGCTTCCGCTATCTTATCTATTTCTTTTGCTATTTGGTAAGGTAATTGACCATGCTTGGTCTATTTGGGTCCTACTCGGGCAACTCTTATATTATTAATGTATTGTAAGATCTTTATAACGATATCAGCTATGTGATATGCAACTTTGTCATGTGTGTACCATCTACTGATCTGGGGATGTGTTGGCCCAGAATTTAGACCCGCCTTGCAACGAAACGGGTTCCACGTTTCCACGGTGGCCTGGGAGATCTGCTTAGCTCCAGTGCAGGTCCAAAGGCTTGCCTAAGTGCGTGTAGGGCGTGCCAGTTGATTTGATCTGCAATCAACAAGATAAACATGTAAACCATGTTAGAAAACAATGGCCGATCGGCCGATAGGCCGATGTCGCATTGTCGTGACCCAGCCGATAGGGCAAAGCTATATCGGCTTACTGGTGATTATAATAAAGTAAGACTGAAATAATAGATCTAATCTCATCGGCCTTCATCAACATGTTAATATCAATTGATGGCATCGGCCGATGAGGGATAAAAGAGATAAATACACTAGCTAGTACTCTAGTGCAAACCTGAACAAACCAATCGGCCAATATAAGTATACTGATCATAAATAAACCCTAAAGAGTAATTCATGATAAATACACTTATATATATGCCGATCCACTCATACAAGTGGCAAATACATGTAAAAACATTATAGTAATTGCATGTACTAGATAAGACCGACTGAAACCCCGGTACTATCCTTAATTACAATCGAAAACAGGCTTTGAGTTAAATCTCAAAACAGGACTAAGGTCAATGGCAACTCAAAGTGTGAATTGAGACTTAACACGAAGAAAATCAAGTCGTCGATTGCTTTTGGGGATGATAGATGCATTGAAAGATTTAAATAAGCATAATAATTAGACCCACGTCGGCAATAAACCCTAAAACGAGTTAATCGTTGGCGAAGCGTAATTAAGATACTTATCAAAATCATTCAAAACATGATAAACGACGATGACATCATCGAGGCCTAACGTGTCTAAAGTGACACGCTAGCCCCGACGATGTAGATCGTCGGGTATGAGTTCTTACCTCTGCTCTGGGGAAGTAAGAACTCATCGGGAACTAACCTCTTGCGAGGGTTGGCGATAAGCCGAAAGTAGATTAAACAAGATTGATTGTTGTATTGTGTTGTGAGAGAGTTTCTATGTACAAACTACCGGGATATTTATACCCGAGATTACAACATTGTCCAGATAGGACACGATCTTATCTACAACTTAACAAACAAGTCTTTGCGCCAGACTTTTCCCATAGATTAGATCTAAACCTACTTGATCTACAAGATACAATTGCCTAAAACCGAGCCTTATCTCTCTATTTGGCAATCTCCTTGAAGCTTATCCTGAGCCCAAACCAAGCGCATGCTAACTCTAGCAACTTCCTATCTCCGTCGGCCAACAACCACGTTGAATCCGTATCAGCCGATACGCCTTTTCTGCTAACACCATTTCCAGTCCGATACGCCTGCCGAGTCCGATACGAGACTTGGTCCAACTCCAACTTAGCCCTTCTCCTCTGCATCGGTTTTCTCTTTCCACTCCGAGTAGATTATGAAAATCTGCTGTTAACACATGCCCCCAATTCCGCTTCATTATATAATGTGGCGGAATTAGCTCCGAGGAACCCATCGACTTCTTCGCTAGGGTTTGTCTGAAAACCGCGCAGATCCAGATTTACAATCTTTCGCCGCCGATTCCTTCGTGCTGTTCCTCATCAACCTCCCGCACCTCTCGACTTCGGCGACTCCTCGGCGTTCTTCTGGCATCAACCCCCTCACCGACGACCTCTTCAATCGCCCCAATGGCCTCTCTGCCGTTTTACACCTCTGAGATCCCCGTGGTGAGTCAACCCTTTCCAAGTTCACATTTTTGTTTTCCCACCGAGTTTTTCAAACTAGGGCTTCTGCTCATGCCCTCCGAATCTTATCTCCCATTACCGTTCATATGCCACAGGTCTTCAAGAACCAGATCTTAATCCCCACCAACGACAAATCACACCGGTTCCTGCTGGGCCCCATGGGCAATCCTGACCCCACCTGGCTGGTCAATGCGGAGACGAACAGAATCCCACTCAAGCAAATCATGCTCAATGTCTCTTCATGGAAGCATACCTTTAGGTATTGGCCGTTGAAGCTTACTGGCTTTAGAACTTGGTACAAGAGGATTGCGGCAGCCAAGCAAGTCCATTGGGATGAGATAGGAATCGGCCAATTGTTGATGCAAAAAACACACACTGGCCTGGGAGATCTGCTTAACTCCAGTGCAGGTCCAAAGACTTCTTTCGGGTTCTAGGCGTGCCAATTGGTTTGATCCTGCAACCAATAAGAAACAAAGAAAGTGCAATTAAATCCACCAATGATAGCCGATCGGCTGGTTTACCGATGACATATCATTGAGCATTGAGCCGATGCAAGATGCATTAAATCGGCTATAACAGATAAAGCAAGATAAAGCTAAATCTACTCAATCGGCTGTAGATATCAACAAACTATAATCTAAGTCTCAAAACATATTTAAACTAAGTGATTGGGATAGATCGGACAGGGCGCCGAGACAGTATAAATCACTTATGCCTAAATATATTATGAAGCATAGATTACATAAGCTCATAGCATAGCCGATTAAGCAAATCTAACATGTACCGGCTAGTACTCCGATACCACTTTATACAGAGATATTACCATGAACAAAATATATTAAACAAACTGTCAAACTAGTGTTAAGATGACCCTAACCAGATTTGACAACAAGCTCAATATATTTTACTAAGTTAATATCTCGATATAAAGGGCAGATTTAATATATCAAGATAACAAGACAATTAAACCAGGTAAGGTCGGCTGAAACCCCGACGCTATCTCTATTAGTAATCATAGACAGGCTAGGGATTATGGTTCTGAACATGATTTAGTAGGTCAAACCTAACTGATGCAGCACCAAATATGTAAAGAAACACAATGCCTAGATGATCAAGTCGATGAAAACCTTTTCGAGATGGTAGATATATTGTGTAATCTAAACCAGCATCAATATATAACTCTATCGGCTAGTTTTCTGCAGCACAGTTATTAGTCAATCTGAGTTATATGCTGATACCAATCTAGATTATACAATATATATGATAACTCGACGATTTACGCAAACAAGATTAGAGTGTCATAAAGATGGAAGCACTAATCCCGAGAGCGCAAGCCGCCATAACAAGTTTTACCTCTTGCTGGAGATCGAAACCGATGCAGCCCAACTCGAAAGCAAGAACTCGTCGAAACAAACGATGAAAGAGTAAAGGTGGCGATGCGCCGAAGTTGTTGTATTGATCTGTTTTTTTTCTTTACACAAGCCTGGGTTCAATTTATACCCAGAATTACACAATATGTCCTTGTCGGACACGACTCTTATTTCTATTACAACTCATATTGAAGATAATTCCCTAATACAAACTCTAACCGACAATATCTATTAGGAAACTAACATTATATCCTAATTAATAGATACAATTCCCTTCTTCGGACCCAATCCGCACGTGGGAATCCTTATGAAGCTCATCAACCGAACCCGACAAAGACTCTGTTATTTCCTCGTCGAAATCGGCTACATCGGCTATCCTTGTCCGACTCTGTCTCAGCCGATGGTCACAATAGCCGATTCGGTCACAGTCGATAGACACCGTAGCCGATTCGGTCACCAACCGATTCTTGCTCTGTTTTGGTAACCGCCAGCTTCCTCCAAATCCGCTTTGATTCTATCTTCAGATCCAATATTTGATTTACCAAATTTGGTCGTTAACACCAATGCATCGCTCTGTCCCTGGCCGATACCAAGAAAAATGAGCCCCTTATGTCAGCAGCCACATACTTCTGGTCCAGTACCCTGAATGCTTTCTTATTTAGGCAAAGTCCGATGAGCCCGACACTGATAGACATCAAAATGCTGACGGGATTGGACATACATTCTGAGATCAATCCTTTCAACCTCCTTATCAACAGTTGCCACAAGCTAAAGACCAAGAAAATTGGAGGTTGGTCTGGATATGTAGCTGAACACATGGAAACAGGATCAGTCTCAGAAAGAGAGCATGTGGCCTTCCTAACCTTATGGCTAGAAAGATTTGTCTTCTCCGGATCAACCTGCGGCCCCACTCTGAACTGTCAACAATTAGCTCAAGCCCTGGTTGAGAAAAGACAATTTCCTCTCGGACCATATCTTCTTGGGGCTGTCTATCGGCTGCTCCATTCTGCCACTCAAGATCTAATGCTGAAAAGGACAGTGGCACATGGAGGTCCATGGTGGTTCATCCAGCTCTGGTTAACAATCTATACCAACACCATGGTCGATCGACCTCCGCTATCAGACTCTGCCTTCCCATCAGACTACACAGATAATGAAGATCCCTCATCCAGGAGGTGTATGTCTTTTGGAGAAGCAGCTTCAGTATACCCTGGAGCAGATCAATTGGCCGAAGAATTATCTGCTTGGTTTGTTCGATTCTACACCGGCCCTCCATCGGCCAAGATGGACATGTTTGTGTATCCTTCGGACTTCGATTTCGAGCTCCCTGCCGATCTGACTCTGGGCAAGCTGAATGATGATATGGTAGCAAGAGAACTCTTCATGATCGGCATCACTCCTTGCTTACTCCCAGTAGGTGTGTTCCAAGGCAGAAATACCAGTCTATCCTACGAGTTCTATAACCCCATGGTAGCTGCAAGGCAATGCGGGCTTGGTCAACTTCCTATCGGCCTGCACTTCCATCGGCTCCTAGAGAGCAGGGGCACTATTTCATCGGCCCTGGTCATGAGCAAAGTTCTGGAAACCAGGGTTCCAAATTTGGGAGACTGCGACTGATTATGGCTGAGCCCCTTCATCCACATCTCCTTCCAGTCATGGTGGCAAGAATAGACTTCGCATCTCTTCCATCAATCGGCCAGGTTCTACTTGACAGAACTTATTGATAACATTAGTCCTCAGGTCCCTGACGCCTCAATGCCATCAGTCAGCAACAGTGGACAAAAATAACTTATGCTCTAGTATTGGCTCCGTCAGGCAAGTCTGTCATGGAATCGACTATCGGCCTCACCGCTCCGAAAGTGTCATCACTGCTCCAGGGGCTGATAGCCAAAGAAACTCCTAAGACGAAGGCGCCAGTAAAAGAAAAGATCCAGAAAATTGGCAAGAAACCCAGGACTGACGACCAGGCCGATCTGGATGAGCTAGATCCCTCCATGGAAGAATTCCTCGACGACCAAGTTATGAAGGAGGAAGTTGATGCAGCTGTTAATGACGGATTTTGGTAATCGACTTGGAAGTGAAAGAGGAAATCGAAGCAGAGAAGAAGGATTGAGTTGGAGTCAGACCAGCCTTCGTATCGGACCCGGTAACCGTATCGGATTGGGGAGGTGCTGCCAGAAAGAGTGTATCGGCCGATACGGATTCGATGTGATTGTTGGCCGATACGGGTTGTAAGTTGACAGAGTCAGCGTGGGCTTAGTCTGGGCTCGAGATAAGCTTCAAGGAAGTTGCCAAATAGAGATAAAGCTCGATTTTAGGCAATTGTATCTTCTAAATCAAGTAGGTTTAGATCTAATCTGTGGCAAGAGTCTGCCGTAAAGACTTGTTGTTTGTTAGAGATAAGATCGTGTCCTACATGGACCCTGTTGTAATCTCGGGTATAAATATCCCGATAGTCTGTACATAGAGACTCTCTCACAACTAAATACAACAAACAGTTTCAATCTATTTCGGCGCATCGCCAACCCTCGCAAGAGGTTAATTTCGACGAGTTCTTACTTCCTGGAGCAGAGGTAAGAACTCGTTCCCGACGATTTGCATCGTCGGGGCCAGCGTGTCGCTTTAGACACGTTAAGCCTCGATGATGTGATCGTCGTTTATCATGTCTTGGATAATTTTGACAGGCGTTTTAGTTATGCATCGCCAGCAATCTACTTGTTTTAGGGTTCATTGCCGGTGACAGTTTAATTATTGTGCTTGGCTAGATTGTTCAATGCATATACCATCCCCAAAAGCAATTCTTTGTGTTAAGTCTTGATTCACACTTTGAGTTGTCATCGACCTTAGTCCTATTTTGAGATTCAACACAAAGCCTGTTTCCGGTTGTAATTAAGGATAGCACTGGGGTTTTAGCCAGTCTTACTTGACGCATGTGATTATCGCTAGGTTTTTATATGTGTCTGCCATATGCATGAGTAGATTGATAAATATAGATGCATTTGTTATAGGTTAGTCCTTTGGGTTTATCTGTGATGGATGTGTTTATATTGATTGATTGGTTCATGTAGATTTGCACTAGAGTACTAGCTAGTGTAGTAATCTTTATTATTCTTTAATTGGCATTAACATGTTGACAAAGGCCAATAAGTTTGGATTCATGCTTTAATCTTATTTTATCATGAGTAAGCCGATATAGCTTTGCCCTATCGGCTGGGCTATGACAATGTGTCATTGGCCTATCGGCCGATCGGCCGTTGTTTTCTGACATGGTTTACTTGTTTCTTGTTGATTGCAGATCAAATCAACTGGCACGCTCTGCGTACAACTAGGCAAGCCATTTGGACCTGCACTGGAGTAAAGCAAACCTCCCAGGCCGCCGTGGAAATGCGGAACCCGTTTGGTGGCAAGGCGGGTCGAAATTCTGCGCCAACACGCTTTTGGCACGCCTAGTGGGACATTAAGAACGCAAGCTTTACGACAGCAACAAGATCACCTCAAAATGTCGAAGCAGGCCGAGATCTCCGAGGAGAATGTCGTCTCCATAACCGTCGACCAGCTCAATGCAGAACAGAAAGCCGAGATGGACAAGCTGGTTGAGCAGTTCCAGAATATGTACTTGCAAACATATTCTAGGACTCGGCAAGGCACCTTGGTCCAAAAGTCTAAGGTAATAATGCTGAGTCCTGGAGATGGAGCTAGCACATCGGCGACGGCACACGACCACACCATCAAGACCGAGGATACTGCGGCCCCGACGTTGCAAGACAGGATTGACTCCGCGGTTCATTCTGCGCTAGTCAACCAGTCGGGGATCCTGGTGAACACATTGACCAATACGGTCAAATCGATCCTAGATGGGTCGATCCACCAGTACAAGTCTCAGGGCCCAATTTATCTGCCGGAGAATAAGTTCCCTGCCTATCGGACCTTGAGGAACGACTTGAGCACGACTCAGCAGACGGCGCCGATGCCACCCCCATCGGCGCAACCAACAACCCTGCCGCTGGTCCTCACCAAGCAGGTGGGAGGAAGCCCCCAGCACATCACGGAGGAGCAATATGCTCAATGGACCAAGGGGAAGCAACCAGTGATCGAGCCGATGCAGCAAGTTCTTGTCAACCAGCCATCGGCCGGACAGCCACAAGCCCCTGTGTTCATCAACAACCCCCCACCACAGGCTGCTTACCACACGCCACAAGGCTACCAGCAGCACACCACAGGGCAGTATGGCGCGCAGAACCTTGATCACAATTATCAGCCGTACTCTCCCAGGCAGTATCAAGCAGAGGGCTTGCAACAATCATATCAGTAAGACCTCCCACATCGGCTCGTAGGATACTGGGCTGATATGATAGCCGAAGTGATACGAGATCAGTTGGGCTTGAAGCCCAAGGAGAATTCTACGTTGTATCGGCACCCGTACCCTGAGGAATTTGACAAAGTGCCACTGCCAGGCCGATACAAGATCCCGGACTTCTCCAAATTTTCGGGGCAGGACAACGTCTCGACATATGAGCATGTGAGCCGATTCCTAGCACAGTGCGGGGAGGCATCGGCTATCGAGGCGTTGAGGGTGAGGTTTTTCCCTCTGTCCTTATCAAGGTCTGCATTTACATGGTTTTCATCCTTACCCTGCAATTCCATCAGAGGATGGATAGATCTTGAGAAACAGTTTCACAGATATTTCTACAATGGTGTACAAGAGATGAAACTGTTCGATCTCACCGTCATTAGGCAACGAGTTGATGAATCGGTCCCAGAATATATCCAAAGGTTTAGGGACATAAGGAACAGGCCAGCCTCAGCTTGACCGATTCTCAATTGGCCGATCTGGCGTTTTAAGGATTACTCGGGCCGATACGAGAAAGGTTCTCGTCACAAGAATTTGATAGTCTAGCTCAGCTAGCATAGAGGGTATCGGCCCACGAGCAACGATTCCAGGAGGCAAAGAAGTTTGCAAAGAAGATCAATACGGTCTATCAGTATGCCTCCGACGATGATGATGAGGAGGATGTCGACGTCGACTTCGCCGAGTGGGCCCGGATGAGGAAGCCGACAACTTGCCAATGGGCAAAAAAGGGTGACAAAGAAGACAAGTTTGATTTCGACATCAACAAGGCCGATAAGATATTTGATCTACTATTGCAAGAAAAGCAGATTCAGCTGCTAGTAGGTCACGTATTGCCACCGACTGAAGAAATCAAGAAGAGAAGATATTGCAAGTGGCGTAACTCTTATTCACACCATACCAATGAATGCAAGATCTTCAGACAACAGATCCAATCGGCTATCGAACAAGGCAGAATTAAAATCGATGACGCCAAGAAGCCGATGAAGATAGAAGGGTACCCGTTCCCAATCAACATGGTACGGGCAGACAGGGCCGACGACGGTGGCCATCGGACCGGCAAGCGATCTTATCAGACCTCTGAGGGCCTGATCAGAAAGTACCAGCGGAGGCAGGAAGAACAAGCTCAAGACTGCCCTAATCAAGACAACTCTTACGACCCACATTGGGAGTGCGAGGTTTTCCGGTTCTGTTGGAATGAGGGGATGAGATTGCTATCCATCCAGGAGTGCCCTGCATGCAATGAGGCAAAAGACTCTTATCAGGGTAGCTCAAGCAGGCAAACGCATCGGCCGGCCAAGCAAAGAAAATCTGTTCATGAAAGGCTGGGGCCGATGCGCCAAGAGCAACAGATTGAAGCCGAGGAACAGATCCAGAACCCCCAATGGTGCCCAAGCGATGTATTCAGCAAGACACAAAAATGGCGGGTGCAGAGACTAAGAAGGAGGGAACAAACCCAAGAACAACAAGCAACAATAGCCCATCGTCTGGCCAAGACCAAGAAAGAGTGGAGGATAAAATCCACGGTGGTCACGGCCGATGAAGGCACCTCCGATACAGCTCGGGCTTCTGCGGCTTCAAAAGGTAAAGGAATGGCATCGGCGTCTGTTAACATGGTTTTTATACTGCCAGCAGAATACAGCGTGCAGGCAGCCGATGAAGCAGTAGCCGACGACGAGCAATCTTCGGCTAGGCTACAGTTGTCACCCGACCAAGCCGTGTTCGACAAGCCAGTCGACGCCAGCTACAGGCACCTACGGCCGTTATACATCAAAGGATTCATTAACGGGCGGCCGATGACGAAGTTGTTGGTTGATGGCGGCGCGGCGGTCAACCTAATGCCATACACAACCTTCCGAAAGCTTGGAAAGGTGCCAGAGGACCTTATCAAGACCAACATGGTGTTAAAAGACTTTGGTGGCAACGCCTCTGAGACGAAGGGGGTGCTCAACGTGGAACTCACCGTGGGCAGTAAGACGGTACCCACAACCTTCTTCGTCTTCGATGGAAAGGGTTCCTACAGCCTGTTGTTGGGACGAGACTGGATCCACGCAAACTGTTTCGTCCCTTCAACAATGCATCAATGTTTGATACAATGGCAAGGGGACCAGGTCCAGATCGTGCAGGCTGATCGGTCAGTACACGTGGCCAATGCCGATCTCGCAGTTTGGGAGATGGAGGGAATCGATTGCTTGTCCGGGCGAGTCTGGGACGCTAATTTCCTCAAAGTAACTGATTGTGATATCGAGACGATTGAAGATCAAGACAAGCAGTTGCTTTAACAAAGATGTACCATACACCGTCCAAGACGAACAAACTAGTCCCTACACAGACGATGCGGTGGATGAGTTAGATGGAAAATTGGGACAAGGCTTTACGTCGGCCGATCAGCTCGAGGAAGTTGATATAGGAATAGGTGATAAGCCTAGGCTGACGTATGTAAGTGAAAACCTACCAAAGGAATATAAGAATAATTTGATAAATCTTTTGAAAGAGTTCGTAGATTGTTTTGCATGGGAATACCATGAGATGCCAGGATTAAGCCGATCGATTTTAGAACATCGGCTGCCTATCAAACCAGGCTATCAGCCGTTTAAACAAGCGCCTAGGAGATTTAAGGCCGATATGCACGAAGCTATCAAGGCAGAGATAACAAGACTTTACAACGCCAACTTTATCAGACCCTACCGATATGCGGAGTGGATTTCCAACATAGTTCCAGTGTTAAAGAAAAACGGCAAGCTTAGGGTCTGCATCGACTTCATAGATTTCAATAAAGCAACACCAAAAGATGAATACCCTATGCCGCTGGCCGATCTGCTAGTAGATGCCGCATCTGGACACAAAATCATCAGTTTCATGGATGGAAACGCAGGCTACAACCAGATTTTTATGGCTAAAGAAGATATACACAAGACCGCCTTCCGGTGTCCGGGGGCAATCGGCCTGTATGAGTGGGTTGTTATGACTTTCGGCTTGAAAAACGCTGGAGCTACTTACCAGAGGGCTATGAATTATATTTTTCATGATCTTATCGGCCCACTGATTGAGGTCTATATTGACGACGTCGTTGTGAAGTCCAAGGAGTACGACATGCACTTGGCCGATTTACACAAGGTACTAGAAAGAGCGAGGAAATATGGTTTAAAGATGAACCCTAACAAGTGTGCCTTTGGCGTATCGGCCGGTCAGTTTCTGGGTTTCTTGGTCCATGAAAGAGGTATTGAGATCACACAGAAGAATATTGATGCCATAAAAAATATCAAGCCTCCAACAAACAAAACCAAGTTACAATCTCTGCTCGGGAAGATCAACTTCGTCCGACGTTTCATATCAAACCTGTCAGGCAGAATAGAGCCATTCACTCCATTATTGAAGATAAAGGACGATCAAGAGTTCGTATGGGGTGATAGGCAACAGAAAGCACTGGACGATATCAAAGAATATTTAAGTTCTCCCCCAGTCTTAATCCCTCCACGGAAAGGGATTCCATTTAGGCTGTACCTATTGGCCGATGAGAAATCCATCGGCTCAGTCTTGGTTCAAGACATTGATGGCAAGGAACGAGCTATTTTTTTATCTCAGCAGGAGGTTGTTAGATGCCGAGACAAGGTATATGTCTGTGCTTGTATTTTTCATGTATTAAGTTAAGGCATTATTTACTTTCCAATGAATGCAGCGTGGTCAGTAAGGCCGATGTGATGAAATACATGCTATCAGCCCCTGTTTTAAAAGGAAGAATTGGGAAGTGGATTTTTGCTCTAACAGAGTATGACCTCAGATATGAATCGGCCAAAGCAATCAAAGGACAAGCCCTGGCCGATTTCATTGTTCAACACAGGGATGATTCAGTTGCATATGCAGACATCGTGCCATGGACGCTGTATTTTGATGGATCTGTCTGTCGACATGGATGTGGTATCGGCCTGTTCATTATATCCCCTCGGGGGGCAAGCTTTGAATTTGCTTTTACTATCAAGTCTTATTATACAAACAATCAAGCAGAGTATGAGGCTGTTCTCAAAGGCTTGCAGTTATTACAAGAGGTTGAGGCCGATTCCGTGGAGATCATTGGTGATTCACAGCTGGTAGTAAATCAACTTTCTGGGGATTATGAGTGCAAGGATGACATTCTCAAGGTCTACCACGAAGAGTGCAAGGAGTTGCTTCAGGCATTCAAGACCGTGACAATGAGGCATATACCCAGGAAGCAAAACTTCGAGGCCAATGATCTGGCTCAGGGGGCATCGGGATACAGGCCGATGGCCAAGGAAGTACGGGTTCAAATCGCCGCCGTGGACGCCGACGATTGGAGATTTGCTATCATTGATTATTTGAAGAATCCTTCCCAATTGGCATCATGGAAGATGAGATACAAAGTATTGCAGTATGCCCTGTTAGATGATGACTTATATCATCGGACGATTGATGGTGTCTTGCTCAAGTGCCTAGGTCCTGAAGAGGCCAAAATCGTTATGAGCAAGGTCCATGAAGGGATTTGTGGAACACATCAATCGGCCCATAAAATGAGATGGCTGTTGAAACGCATTGGATATTGTTGGCCAACAATGCTAGAGGATTGTTTCAAGTATTATAAAGGATGTCAAGATTGTCAGAAATTTGGAGCAATTCAGCGAGCACCGGCATCGGCTATGCATCCAGTCATAAAGCCGTGGCCGTTTCGTGGATGGGGAATAGATATGATCGGTCAGATTAACCCGCCATCAAGCAAGGGACACAAATATATCTTGGTGGCTACAGATTACTTCACAAAGTGGGTTGAGGCCGTTCCCCTTAAGAAAGTTGATTCCAAGGATGCGATTCAGTTTGTCAAGGAACATATCATATATCGGTTTGGGTTACTTCAGATAATAACCACCGATCAGGGATCAATCTTCGTGTCCGATGAGTTCGTCCAGTTCGCCGACAGCATGGGCATTAAATTATTAAATTCTTCTCCATATTACGCGCAAGCTAATGGGCAGGCAGAGGCTTCTAATAAGACTTTAATCAAGCTAATCAAAAGGAAAATCGACGAACAGCCGAGGCAATGGCACATGACGCTGGCCGATTCCCTTTGGGCGTATCGGATGGCTTGCCACGGTGCGACTCAAGTACCTCCGTATCAGTTGGTTTATGGACACGAAGCTGTACTGCCATGGGAAACCAACATCGGCTCAAGAAGGATTGCTTTGCAAGACGACTTGACAGCCGATGAGTACCATCATCTTATGGTTGATGAGTTGGATGACTTGGCGCATGTCCGATTGCGTGCATTGGAGAAAATAAAGCGCGATAAGGATCGAGTTGCTCGTCATTATAATAAAAAAGTTATTGCCAAGTCGTTTGAAGAAGGGGATCTTGTATGGAAGCTAATAATGCCGATTGGTTCCAGAGATAATAAATTCGACAAGTGGTCACCTAATTGGGAAGGTCTTTTTCAGATTCATTGATGTGTCCCTCACAATGCTTATTTGCTTAAGGGGCTAGATGGTGAGATTTATGGATGAGCTCTTAATGGCAAATACTTAAAGAAATATTATCCTAGTGTCTGGATTGATTCATGATCGGCCCCTCAGCCGATTTATGATAACAGCCGACGTGCTATGCATCGTCTTTAGATGGCCGATATATACTATCGTCCTTAGTTCAACTTTTACAACATGAGCCCTCATCTTCTAAAATTTGGGGGGCATATATATACTATCGTCCTTAGTTTAGACTTGGCCTTTTTCCGATTGAGATCGACTTCGGCTGCTTGGCCGATGAGATTAATTATAGTAATGGGATATTTGTTTACAAGACGGACTTCACAAACAATTTTCAAGCTGGAATGTCTTCAGATCTATTTAGACCAAATTCGGCTGCTTAACCGATGGGATTTGTGTTTATACAATATAAAGACAAAATATGTTACGTCACCCGATGAAATCTGCAATAGCTGTGATGGCTCTACGGCGAATCTGCTCGATATCGTTTATAACTTGGGCGTCATCGGCCGTCGATCCTGGAATTGGCTTCAACGATTTGCTCAGGGTCGCGAGGTACTTGGCCGATGCCTTTAACTTTGCTGTTTGGTCTTCTATAGCCTTCGGTGATGCAGCTATCCTGGCCTGGACTTCTTGGATTTCCTTGCGAGTTGCTTCTAGCTTGGAGATGAGGTCTGCTTCGAGGTATTGGAGTTCTTCAAGTCTGTTCTTCAAGACAATCGGCTCCACAACTAGTTCATCCAACCTGGTCTTGTCAGAATTGACTTGAGCCTTACTAGCGGATAGGGCTGATTCCAGGCTTTCGCGTTCCCGCCTCTCCGCAATCCTTTCTTTAGCTTTATGAAGCTTGAAGCGATATTGTTCCAAGAAGATGGCCGGTGTCAGGATCTCCATCAGACCTTCAGGCAGTTGATCTTGAATCGCTTGTACTCTAACCCTGATGGGAGTGCAATCCTCCACCAAGAACTCTAGAGAGGATTCCAGCCGATTGGCGATGTCGGCTAGCTGGTTCTTTAGCTCGTCGGAGATCGATGTCTTGGTTGTGGCAGGAGGTTCCTTGTCTTCATCATCAAGAAACTGGCCGATATCAAAGGAGAACATATCGGCTAGGTTCTGCAAATATCAATATGGGTCAAGGTTAGCCTTGTCTAGCAGGGATCGGCGAAAAAGGGATCAGAGTAATCCTGGTTACCTGTGTTGGAGCGTCAGTGGTGCTTGCATCGGCTTCCTTTTGCTGTGATGAAACAATAGGCGAGGGGATGGGGCTCCTGGCTGGAGAAAAGCAAGAAATTGATGAACAGATCTATGTTACTAGAGGCACAATGTAAAATTAACTCTTACCGAAGCGATCGGCGAGGGTGGCGAAGAAGGAGAAGGGGTCCTCAATCGGGCTTTAGCTCATTCACGCCTTTGTAAGGTTGCCTTCTTGGTTCTTGAAGGGGCCGATTGGGTTCTCTCCTTGAGTATAGACGATGCAGCAGCCTGAAAAGATGTCAAATTATAGCATACCAATAAGAAGGGGATTGCATGAAGTCCAGTAAAAGAAATATTTTAACCTTGCGGACTGCATTTCTAGTCTTCCTTGGTGGGGCAGCACCAGCTTGGTCATCGGCCGATGGGATTGTGGTGGTCTTGGCCGATGGTTTCTTGACGGTCTCAGCCGACGAATCTTCTTCTTCAGACACATCGGCGACTGCTGCATTGATCTCCTCCTCCATCACTTGTTCATCAAGGAATTCTTCCATGGGGGGGTCCAGCTCTTCGAGATCGGCTTGGTCGTCAGTTTTGGCCTTCTTGCTGGATTTTTGGGATTTGCCCTTGGCTGGTGCTTTCCTCTTGGGATTTTCTTTAATCATCGGCCCTTGAAGTAGCGTTGAAACCTTTGGGGCAGTAAGGCCGATGATGGATTCCAGGATAGTTGATCCTGATGGAGCTATAGCTTGAGCATAACAAATTCTTTGGCCATTGTTACTCACAGATGGGATCGGCTCGTCTGGGACTTGAGGGCTAATACCCTGGATAAGCTCTGTCACGTAGAATCTGGCCGATTGATGGAAAATGTGAGCAGCCCATTCTTGCCACCACGCCTGGAAGCTGATATGTACAAAGGGGCTCAAATGCAATCGGTCGCAGTCACCCAGGTTTGGAGCTCTGATTTCCAATGCCTTGCTCATAATTAATCCTGACAACACTATGCCCCTGCTCTCTAGGAGTTTATGGAAGTATAAGTTAATGGGGAGTTGCCCAAGCCTGCACTGTCTAGCAGCTACCATGGGATTATAAAACTCATAAGACAGGCTGGTGCTTCTTCCTTGAAAGATGCCCACTGGGAGCAGGCATGGGGTGATGCCGATCATAAACGATTCTCGGGTTTCCATGTCGTCATTTATCAGGTTCAATTGCAAGTCGTCGGGGAGTTCAAAATCCTGATCCGAGAGGTAGAGACACATATCCATCTTAATTGATGGAGGTCCGGTGTAGAATTGGATGAACCAAGTAGACAGGTCTTCGACCGATTGATCCGCTCCAGGATAGACAGAGGCCGCTTCTCCAAAAGACATGCATCTTCAGGTTCTATGGTCTTCATGATCGGCATACTTTGATGGAAAAAGGGAGTCCGATAGCGGAGGCCGATCAGCCATGGTGTTGGTATGAATGGTTAGCCAGAGCTGAATAAACCACCATGGTCCTCCGTGAGCCACAGTCTGCTTCAACATTAAATCTTGAGTAGAGACATGAAGCAGTCGATAAGCAGCTCCCAGAAGATATCGGCCGAGAGGGATTTGTTTCTTGTCAACCAGAGCTTGGGCCAGATGCTGGCAATTGGTAGTTGGGCCACAAGTCGATCTGCAGAAAACAAATCTTTCTAACCACAGCGTCAGGAAGGCTACATGTTCTCTCTCTGAGTCTGACCCTTGTTCCATATGCTCAGAGATGTATCCAGACCAACCTTCGATCTTCTTGGTTTTCAATTTATGGCTGCTGTTTGCTAGGAGGCTGAAGGGGTTGATCTCAGACTGAATATCTAGTCCTATTAGCATCTTGACGTCAATTAAGGTTGGGGTCATCGGACCTTGCTTGAACAGGAATGCGTTCAAGGTGCTAGACTAGAAATAGGTGGCCGCCGACATGAGTGGCTCATTTTTCTTGGTATCGGCCAGGGACAAAGTAATACATTGGCCGATTCCTATCTCATCTCAGTGGACCTGTTTGGCTGCAGCGATTCTCTTATGCCAGGTTCTGTATCCGTTGAGTTTTGATGGCCAGGATCTGAAAGTGTGTTTCCATGAGGAGACGTTGGGTCTGGCTTGTTTGAAGGGGATTCTGTCTGTCTCAGCATTAATCAGCCAGGTCGGGTCGCAATTGCCCATGGGGCCTTGTAAGAAGCGATGTGATTTGTCGTCGGTGGGGATCAAGATTTGGTTTTTGAAGACCTAGGTCATAAGAACGACGATGAAAATATAAGACCCAGGAGGCAAAATTTTGAATCCCTAGTTTGAAGAAATCGGCAGAGGGATGTGAATCTGGATTTGTGCGGTTTTCAGCCAAGTTCTAGTAAGGAAGTCGATGGGTTCCTCGGAGCAAATTCCGCCACATTATATAATGAAGCGGAATTGGGGGGGCATGTGTTAACGACAGATTTTGGTAATCGACTTGGAAGTGAAAGAGGAAATCTAAGCAGAGAAGAAGGATTGAGTTGGAGTCGGACCAGGCTTCGTATCGGACCCGGTAACCGTATCGGACTGGGGAGGTGCTGCCAGAAAGAGTGTATCGGCCGATACGGATTCGATGTGATTCTTGGCCGATACGGGTTGTAAGTTGATAGAGTCAGCGTGGGCTTGGTCTGGGCTCGAGATAAGCTTCAAGGAAGTTGCCAAATAGAGATAAAGCTCGATTTTAGGCAATTGTATCTTGTAAATCAAGTAGGTTTAGATCTAATCTGTGGCAAGAGTCTGCCATAAAGACTTGTTGTTTGTTAGAGATAAGATCGTGTCCTACATGGACCCTGTTGTAATCTCGGGTATAAATATCCCGATAGTCTGTACATAGAGACTCTCTCACAACTAAATACAACAAACAGTTTCAATCTATTTCGGCGCATCGCCAACCCTCGCAAGAGGTTAATTTCGACGAGTTCTTACTTCCTGGAGCAGAGGTAAGAACTCGTTCCCGACGATTTGCATCGTCTGGGCCAGCGTGTCGCTTTAGACACGTTAAGCCTCGATGATGTGATCGTCGTTTATCATGTCTTGGATAATTTTGACAGGCGTTTTAGTTATGCATCGCCAGCAATCTACTTGTTTTAGGGTTCATTGCCGGTGACAGTTTAATTATTGTGCTTGGCTAGATTGTTCAATGCATATACCATCCCCAAAAGCAATCGGCGGCTTGATTTTCTTTGTGTTAAGTCTTGATTCACACTTTGAGTTGTCATCGACCTTAGTCCTGTTTTGAGATTCAACACAAAGCCTGTTTCCGGTTGTAATTAAGGATAGCAGTGGGGTTTTAGCCAGTCTTACTTGACGCATGTGATTATCGCTAGGTTTTTATATGTGTCTGCCATCTGCATGAGTAGATTGATAAATATAGATACATTTGTTATAGGTTAGTCCTTTGGGTTTATCTGTGATGGATGTGTTTATATTGATTGATTGGTTCATGTAGATTTGCACTAGAGTACTAGCTAGTGTAGTAATCTTTATTATTCTTTATCGGCCGATGCTGTTGATTGGCATTAACATGTTGACAAAGGCCAGTACGTTTGTATTTGTGCTTTAATCTTATTTTATCATGAGTAAGCCGATATAGCTTTGCCCTATCGGCTGGGCTATGACAATGTGTCATCGGCCTATCGGCCGATCGGCCGTTGTTTTCTGACATGGTTTACTTGTTTCTTGTTGATTGCAGATCAAATCAACTGGCACGCTCTGCGTACAACTAGGCAAGCCATTTGGACCTGCACTGGAGTAAAGCAAACCTCCCAGGCCACCGTGGAAACGCGAAACCCGTTTGGTCGCAAGGCGGGTCGAAATTCTGCGCCAACAGCAGCAGCTGCCGATCTGGCTGAAGAAGATCCATCGGCCAAGACCGCTAAAGAGCCACCGGCCAAATCAGCTAAAGACCAACCGGCCACGACCACAATTGTTCCACCGGCCGATGACCCAGCCGATGCCGCTCAACCAAGGAGAACTAGGCATGCAGTCCGCAAGGTTCGTATGATCCCTTTCGTGAATTCGTATGATCTCCCTCTGCTGGCATGTTATACCTTGACCCTTCACAGGTCCTTGCAACGTCTCTATTGAAGGAATGAACTCAATCGGTCCCGCTGCCTAGGACTAAGAAAGCCACCATGCAAAGGCGCGAGCGAGCCAAGGCCCGATTGAGAACACCTTCTCCTTCTCCACTGACCTCTCCGATTGCTTCGGTAAGAATTAATCCCTTTGCCTTGATATTCTAATAATATAGATCTGATCACCACTTTCTTGCCTTTGCTCAGCCACGGGCTCCATCACCTGTCCCACATCGGCCAACTCCCTCGCCCACAGGCTCAGACCAACAAAAGACGGCCGATGCAAGCATAGCCGATGCACCGTCACAGGTAACCAGATCGCACTGAATCCCTCGTCAATTTCTGCCTAACTAGGTTAACCATGCCCTATCTTGATGTTTGCAGAACTTGGCCGATATGTTCTCCTTTGACGTCGGCCAATTTCTTGACGATGAGGACAAAGAGCCACCCAGCACAGCCAAGGTATCAATTTCTGAAGAACTAAAGAACCGGCTGTCCGACATCGCCAATCGGCTGGAGGCATCATTGGAGTCGCTGGTGGAGAACTGCAATCCTGTCAGGAGCAGGATTCAAGAAATCCAAGACCAACTGCCTGAAGACCTGATGGAAGTCTTGATGCCAGCCATCTTCTTAGAGCAATACCACTTCAAGCTTCACAGAGCTAAGGAGAGAATCGCGGAGAGGCGGGAATGCGAGGGCTTGGAATCGGCCTTGACCGCCAGCAAAGCTCAAGTCAATTTTGATAAAACTAGGTTGGATGAGCTAGCTGTTGAGCCGATCGTGTTAAACAATAGACTTGAAGAACTCCGCCACCTTGTTGAACACGGCTTGATCTGGTGACAACTGTAGTCTAGCCGAGGACTGCTCATCGTCGGCTACTGCTTCATCGGCTGTCTGTACGATTCTGCTGGCAATATGAAAACCATGTTAACAGAAGCCGATGCTACGCCTTTACCTTTTGCAAACGCAGGAGCTTGAGTTGATTTGGAGGTGCCCTCATCGGCCTTGGCCACTGCAGATTTCATCCTCCACTCCTTTTTGGTCTTGGCGGGCCGATGGGCTATTGTCGCTTGTTGTTCCTGGATCTGCTCCTTCCTTCTTAATCTTTGAACCCGTCGTTTTTGTGTCTTGCTAAACACGTTGCTTGGGCACCATTGAGGGTTCTGAATTTGCTTGTCGTTCTCAGCCCGACGATCATGGTGCTTCGGCCCCAGCCTTTCATATACAGACTTTCTCTGTTTGTTTGGCCGATGCACTGGTTTGCTCGAGCTGCCCTGATGGGAGTCTTCTACATCATTACATGCAGGGCACTCTTGGATCGATGGAACCTCATCCCTTCATTCCAGCAGAACCGGAAAAATTCGCACTCCCAATGAGGGTCGTAGGAGTTGTCTTGATCGGCGTAATCCGGTGCTTGTTCTTCTCGCCTTCGCTGTTATTTTCTGATCAGGCCCTCTGAGGTCTGATGAGGTTGTTTGCCGGTCCGATGGCCGTTGCCGTTGGCCCTGTCCGCCCACACCATGTTGACTAGGAACGGGTGTCCTTCTATCTTCATCGGCCGCTTGGCTTCATCAATCTTGATCCTGCCTTGCTCGATGGCCGATTGAATCTGTTGTCGGAAGATTTTGAGTTCATTGGTGTGATGGGAATATGTGTTGTGGCACTTGCAATATCTTCTCTTCTTGATTTCTTCGGCCGATGACAGCACATGACCTACTGGCAGCTGAATCTGCTTTTCTTGCAGGAGTAGATCAAATATTTTATCGGCCTTGTTGATGTCGAAGTCGTACTTATCTTCCTTGTTGCCCTTCTTAGCCCATTGGCATGTTGTTGACTTCTTCATCCGGGCCCACTCGGCCAGATCGACATCGGCATCATCTTCATCGTCTTCATCGCAGACGTATTGATAGACTGTGCTGATCTTCTTTGCGAACTTCTTCGCCTCCTGGAATCTTTGTTCGTGGGCCGATAGTCATTGCGCTAACTGAGCTAGACTATCAAACTCCTGTGACGAGAACCTTTCTCGTATCGGCCCCAGTAAACCTTGGAATGCCAAATCGGCCAGTTGAGAATCGGTCAGACTGAGGCTATAGCACCTATTCCTTATGTCCCGATTCGTCAACCCGTTGCATGACGGCAGTGAGATCGGACAGTTTCATCTCTTGTATACCATTGTAAAAGTATCTGTGAAACTGTTTCTCTAAATCTATCCATCCTCTGATGGAATTGCAGGGTAGAGATGAAAACCGTGTAAATGCTGACCCTGACAAAGACAGGGGGAAAAAATCTCACCCTCAAAGCCTCTATGGCCGATGCCTCACCACACTGTGCTAGGAATCGGCTTACGTGCTCGTATGTAGACGTTATCTTGCCCCGAAAATTTGGAGAAGTCCGGGATCTTGTATCGGCTTGGCAGTGGCACTCTATCGAACTCCTTGGGGTATGGGTGCCGATACACTGTAGAACTCTCCTTAGGCTTTAAACCGAATTGATCTCGCATCACCTCGGCTATCATATCGGCCCAGTACCCTGCGGGCTGGTGTGGAGGCTTCTGGTGGTAAGACTGCTGCAGGCCCTCCGGCCGATATTGCCTGGGAGAGTACGCCTGGAAGTGATGATTTAAGTTCTGCGCGTCGTACTGTCCTGCGGTGTACTGCTGATAGCCTTGTGGGGTGTTGTAAGCAGCTGGTTGTGGAGGGTTACTTGGCATGGAGACTTGACGTTGTCCGGCCGATGGCGGATTTACTGGAACTTGCTGCATCGGCTTGACCACCGGCTATTTCCCCTTTGTCCACTGTGCAACTTGTTCCTCCGTAATGTGCTGGGGGCTTCCTCCCGCCTGCTTGGTCAGGACCAACGGCTTGGTTAGCGCTGGTTGGGCCGATGGAGGTGGGATCGGCACCGTCGGCTGTGGAGCTGTACTCAGATCGGTCCTCAAGGTCCGATATGCGGGAAACTTGTTGTCAGGCAAAAAATCGGTCCTTGAGGCTTGTACTGGTGAATAGAACCATCTAGGATCGACTTGATTGTATTGGTCAATGTGTTCACCAGGATCCCCGACTGATTGACTAGCGCAGAGTGGACTGCGGAGTCGATGCGATCTTGCAGCGTCGGCGTGGTGTTGTCTTCAGTTTTGACAGTTTAGTCGTGTGCTGCCGCCGACGTGCTGGCTCTGTCTCCAAGGCTCGGCATCACCATCTTAGATTTTTGGATGAGGGTGCCTTGCCGAGTCCTGGAGTACGTATGCAGGTACATATTCTGAAATTGCTCGACCAGCCTGTCCATCTTGGCTTTTTGCTCCTCGTGGAGCTGGTCGACGGTCACAGAGACGACGTTCTCCTCGGAGATCTCACTCTGCTTTGTCATTCTGCAGTGATCTTCTTGTTGTTGCAAAAGCTTGCGTTCTTGAGGTCCCACCAGGCGTGCCAAAAGCGTGTTGGCGCAGAATTTAGACCCGCTTTGCAACGAAACGGGTTCCACGTTTCCACGGCGGCCTGGGAGATCTGCTTAGCTCCAGTGCAGGTCCAAAGGCTTGCCTAAGTGCGTGTAGGGCGTGCCAGTTGATTTGATCTGCAATCAACAAGATAAACAAGTAAACCATGTTAGAAAACAATGGCCGATCGGCCGATAGGCCGATGTCGCATTGTCGTGACCCAGCCGATAGGGCAAAGCTATATTGGCTTACTGGTGATTATAATAAAGTAAGACTAAAATAATAGATCTAATCTCATCGGTCTTCATCAACATGTTAATATCAATTGATGACATCGGCCGATGAGGGATAAAAGAGATAAATACACTAGCTAGTACTCTAGTGCAAACCTGTACAAACCAATCGGCCAATATAAGTATACTGATCATAAACAAACCCTAAAGAGTAATTCATGATAAATACACTTATATATATGCCGATCCACTCGTACAAGTGGCAAATACATGTAAAAACATTATAGTAATTGCATGTACTAGATAAGACCGGCTGAAACCCCAGTACTATCCTTAATTACAATCGAAAACAGGCTTTGAGTTAAATCTCAAAACAGGACTAAGGTCGATGGCAACTCAAAGTGTGAATTGAGACTTAACACGAAGAAAATCAAGTTGTCGATTGCTTTTGGGGATGATAGATGCATTGAAAGATTTAAATAAGCATAATAATTTGACCCACGTCGGCAATAAACCCTAAAATGAGTTAATCGCTGGCGAAGCGTAATTAAGATACTTACCAAAATCATTCAAAATATGATAAACGACGATCACATCATCAAGGCCTAACGTGTCTAAAGCGACACGCTAGCCCCGACGATGTAGATCGTCGGGTATGAGTTTTTACCTCTGCTCTGGGGAAGCAAGAACTCGTCGGGAACTAACCTCTTGCGAGGGTTGGCGATGCGCCGAAAGTAGATTAAATAAGATTGATTGTTGTATTGTGTTGTGAGAGAGTTTCTATGTACAAACTACCGGGATATTTATACCCGAGATTACAACATTGTTCAGATAGGACACGATCTTGTCTACAACTTAACAAACAAGTCTTTGCGATAGACTTTTCCCATAGATTAGATCTAAACCTACTTGATCTACAAGATACAATTGCGTAAAACCAAGCCTTATCTCTCTATTTGGCAATCTCCTTGAAGCTTATCCTGAGCCCAAACCAAGCGCATGCTAACTCTAGCAACTTCCTGTCTCCGTCGGCCAACAACCACGTTGAATCCGTATCGGCCGATACGCCTTTTCTGCTAACACCATTTCCAGTCTGATACGCCTGCCGAGTCCGATACGAGACTTGGTCTGACTCCAACTTAGCCCTTCTCCTCTGCATCGGTTTTCTCTTTCCTCTCCGAGTAGATTACGAAAATCTGTTGTTAATAGGATGGTATTGTAAACACATGGGGTTTCCGATGTACAAAACCAGGGGCCGACATGCTGCTACTTGCTGTCCTCCCATATGTCGCTGTTGTGGTGCCGCCGCCATTGACATCCACGGGCTGATGATTGTCGCCGATGGTGTCCTCGAGATGATGGCCACTGCCAATGACGCCTTGACGCTCGTCACCAACACCAGTCATCCTCTCACATTGTTCACTCTGCTATGGTGCTTCCAACATCTTTGTGTCCACCGTGGAGCTTGGACGGTTGCAAGTTCATCACTGTCGCCTCCACTGGTGATGACTCCAAGTCCCTCTTCGCTGTTGATGTCATCTTCATGCCCACAATGGTGTTTATCCCCTCGATTGCTAGTACCATCCTATGCTGAAGCTATGTCTGGCCTCGTCAAGATTCGTCAAGTTCGTCATCCTCACACCATCCTCGGGGCTGCCTCGGTGATCACTACAACTCATCACCGCTGCTGGCGTCATCTTTACTATCGAGATGGTGTCCTCACTGGCACTTCCCTGCACTCATACTACTGCCGATGTCAACATGTACCCACCGGTGATGTTCTCAAGCTCGTTGGTGTTGTTGGCATCCTCTTCACAACTATTATGGTGTCTTCACAATCATCATCTCACCACCGTCATTTGCTCACCTGTGTTGTAGTCAGTGCCCTCGAACTGCCGCTGGTGACGACCTCAAGCTCATCACCATCGTCGGCATAATTCTGATGCTTGTCAACGGGCCGATGTCAGCTCCACACTCATGCCATTGCTAACGTCTACAGACCACTGCCAGTGATGGCCGCAAGCTGATCACCGCCGCCACTGTCATCTTCATGCTCATGAGTCATGACCATCGTCACATTCACCAACCTCAATGGAAACATCCTTATAATTGTGACGCTGCCTACGGCCGGTGATGACCTTCACCCGTTGTCCCATGGCAGCTTCCGCAGTGCCACCACCGGCATCATCTGTACACCCGTCAAAGTCGTCTTTGCATCGCTATCGTCACTAGCTTTCATCGATCTTGGTGAGCCACCGGCCTCAACGTGCGCTCGCCGATGACGTGCCCGAGGTCGATGCCGCTACCGACCTCTACTAGAGTTAATTTAAGATTAATCCTAGCTAACTGAGGGAAATAAAGGGGAGACGCGTAACGATGCTATCTCATGATGCACGATGGTGCAATTCCATGACCAATTCACACCCGCTATGTTTGGAGGCATTCCCAACATAATTGGGTTCGACCCCCTATCGCACATCACATATAAAATAAGGCCATTGGCACCTATAGTGTTACACATCACTCCTAGCTTTTGCTATGCCCTAACATCCCCTAAAACACTTGATCTTAAGTGTGAACTGCAGTGATCAGAAGCCGACTCCTGTACCACATTGTTCTTTGGCCAGTGTGCTAGAAACCAGAAAAGCGGCGCTATCCTGAGTGTCACTGTGATTGGTCGATGTGAGGCCACACCAATCTGTACCTCTACATCGAGCCAGAAGCCTACTCTGACGATAATCAAGCAAACCGATTGGTCAATTTTTTGTCCCTACTATTCTCCCATTGCTGACATGGCACCAAGACGGTCAAGCAGAGTTGTACAAGTCTCCTGGTGCTTACAACCAAAAACATATGTCCACTACATATGCCATTTGAGACCGATGAGGCTGAACGACACGGGCAGGTGAAGTCTACACGAAGACAACGTCAGCAACACCGACGCATAGACCGATAATGCCGTAGATGCTGTCGGCACATATATACACCCACTTCACCTCATCCACACCATGCATGGGAGAATGCGAAGCGAAGGTCGATGACAATGACCAGTGCAGCTTAATCGGAGGTTTCTCATGAGTTTAACTCATGAGAGTAATTAACCAGGTATATTTCGAGACCCCGAGAACCAGGACAACACAATCCCTACGTTAGGTCCACCTCTCCAATGGGCCGTGGAGTGCAATTCACCAAGGATGTTGCATTTTTGTATTTCTTTGAGAATTATAATAAACTGCATGATTCCTTTGTTGTCATTTTATTTTGTGTACTTAGTACACTGGCACGCCTGCACATTTATTTTATTTTATTTCCATGGGCAGAGAGATTATGTAAATTTTCTCTCTGAACAGGATGACACGCCCAGTGGGACATGGTTCTCCTCCCATCTTTGTTGCACACAAATGGTCATCGGATTCGTCTTCGCTTACTTCCCTAACAGTCTAGATGGTGGATGGAGATTTTTTTCTTTGATCCTTTTATTTCAATCTAGGATCCTTGTCAAGATTGGAGATTCTATATAGTGATAACCACCCAGTTGTACTTGTGATTTTGATTTTGAAGGCAGCTCATGGATTGTGAAGCGCTCAAGTTATCAACATAAGATCAATTGGGGGCAACTGAATAATTTATTTAGAGGAACATCTGATGACATTCTGATTTATAGTAAATCTTTAGGGGAACATCTTGATCATTTACGTGTTATTTTTAATGCTTTGCATGATGCACGTTTGTTTGGTAATCTTGAGAAGTGCATCTTTTTCACCAATCACGTATCGTTTCTTGGCTATGTTGTTACTCCGCAGGGGATTGAGGTTGATCAAGCCAAGGTTGAGGCGATTCAGAGTTGGCCGACTCCAAAAATGGTCACACAGGTGTGGAACTTTCTTGGACTCGTGGGATTTTATCGCCGCTTTGTACAGGATTTCAGCTCCATTGCTGCACTATTGAATGAGCTTGCAAAGAAAGGAGTGTCTTTCACTTGGGGCACAATACAAGAGAACGCTTTCAATATGTTGGAAGATAAATTGACACATGCACCTCTCCTCCAACTTCTAGATTTTAATAAGACTTTTGAACTTAAATGTGATGCTAGTGGGATTGGATTGGGTGGTGTTTTGCTACAAGAGGAAAAACCTGTTGCATATTTTAGTGAAAAATTGAGTGGGTTTGTTCTGAACTATTTTACTTATGATAAAGAATTGTATGTTCTTTTGAGAACTTTAGAAATATGGCAGCATTATTTAGCCATTTTTGGAGAACTTTGTGGACTAAATTAGGGACTAAGCTTTTGTTTTCTACTACTTGTCATCCCCAAACTGATGGTCAAACTAAAGTGGTGAATAGAACCTTGTCTACTATGTTAAGGGCTATTTTAAAGAAGAACATTAAGATGCGGGAAGAATATTTGCCTCATATTGAATTTGGTTATAATCGCTCACTACATTCTACTACAAAGATATATCCTTCTGAGATTATTTATGGATTGTTGCCTCGTGCTCCTATTGATTTAATGCCTTTGCCATCTTTTGAAAAACTAAAATTTGATGCTAAACAATGTTCTGAATTGATGTTAAAACTATATGAAACAACTAAAGAAAACATAGAGCGCACAAAATGCTAAGTATAAGCTTGCTGGTGACAAAGGTAAAAGGCAATTGAATTTTGAACCTGGAGATTTGATTTGGTTGCATTTGCGAAAAGAAAGGTTTCCTGATTTGACAAAGTCTAAATTGATGCCTAGAGCTGTTGGACCTTTTAAAGTGTTAGAGAAAATCAATGAGAATGCATATAAGCTTGATCTTCCTACAGGTTTTGGGGTTAGTCCCACATTTAACGTTGCAGATTTGAAGCCATATTTGGGAGAAGAAGATGAGCTTGAGTTGAGGACGACTCAAATGCAAGAACGGGAAGATGATGAAGACATGAATACCACCGATACATCCATGTCTACACAAGTAAAACTTCATGGTCCTCTTTATCTGCGCTCGTGCACGTCAACTCAAGTATCAGGTGAGTTCATTCATGAGTTCATGTTCATATTATTTATACCCTAGAGACGCGTGCACTGTTGTCTTACTTAGGAATGATGGAAAGGTTCAAAAGGGGAGAAGATTTGTGCAGGCTAGATTCGAACTGCAGGACAATACTAACTTGTGACGATCGCCACGACTTCATACGGAGTTCGTTTTGGGCATGCAAGTACTTCATAGAAAGTTTTATCAAGTATACTTTTTAATGGGATCCAACCTTTTGTCCATATCTGTTCTGGAGAGGCCATAATCATCATTGTACTACGGAGACCTTTTCTGTCCACTGTGCTACGTCACCTTATTTGGGCCCAATGGGCTGTATATAGAATTGAGTCTGTTAGGGACACGTCTTAGGGTTAGAGGATGAACCCAACTCTTCCTCCCACTTATATATTTCCCTTAGCCGCCATAGATCAACTCTGGTTTTGTTTAGATGAAAGTTTAGCTTCGCTACTTTGCCGTGTAATTGGTTAGATCACTGGGTTGCTCGTTGCAGAACCCCACCTTTGATATTCTTGCTGATTCAATCCTACATCTTTATTCCACAAATTGAGTTGCTTGTTCATTTTGTTCTTGCTAGTTTTTGATTGCTTGTAGGAACAAATACCGTCATGGTTGGGCTGACCGTGCATCCGTCGAGATTCACGACTACCTCTGGAGTTGGTGTAACAATTGCTAAGGCGAAACATCCCCGGACAGTTGTAGTCGGATCGCTAACATCACTCCATTCAATTGGATTATCCTCTCATTGAAAGATCGGGACACCCTCGCACACATCACATTTATATGCAGAATTCTGCTAATAATAGAGAACATAGAGCATTAACTGCTAATAACAGAGAACATAGAGCATTAACTCAATGTGGCTGTAATGCCTAGTTTGAGATAAAACTTTACATGAAAATGGGTGATTGGTTTGTTCTTAAAAATGCCCCGAAGCATAATCATCCTTTGGCTAAAGCAGATGAAGTGGCTTTCCTGCGTTCTCACCGTAGAATTAGCAATGCTCATAAGGCTAAAGTAATGGATTTGAAACAAGTTGGTTTGTGTCAGCGTAAAGTAATGGATGTGATGGAGGCATCATGGTGGGTTTGAATCAACAGGGTTTGTTCATAGGGACCTCTACAAATTCTTTTGTTAGACAAAGGAAGAAACAAATAGAAGAGGTTGTTTTGGTTTGATCCTCAATCCCATATTGATTATGATGCGTTTAGCAACGTAGTTGTATTTGATAGCACATATATTGTAAATAAATATAACTTACCTTTCATCCCTTTTGTTGGTTTTAACCACCATGGTTCCACTATTAATTTTGCATGAACTATCGTTGTGGACGAGAGGATATCAACTTATGAATGGATACTTAAGAAGTTTTTGGATTGTATGTGCCAGAAGCATCCTAGAGGTCTGATAACAGATGGTGATAATGCCATGCGTAGAGAAATCGCATCGGTGATGCCCAACTTTAAACATATAGGCTTTGCATCTTGCATATTGAACAGAATATGGTCAGGCAACTTTGTCGTGATATGCTTTCGAACTTTAGAGCTCTAGTACATGCACCTTATAGTGTAGATGAGTTTGACGCAAAGTGGGTAGAGTTCAAGGTCAATTATAAGGTGGCTGAAGACAACCAGTGGCTAGTGAGGATGTACAATTTAAGGAAGAAGCAGGCTGCAGCATATACTAACGGTATGTTTTTCCTTGGTATGAAAAGCAACCAACGTCGTGAAAGTCTAAACTCTAAGCTTCATAAATATTTGAATCATAAGATGACATTAGAACTTTTGGTTGAGCATTATGAGCATTAATTGTCGTGTATGAGGCATAAGGAGGATGAGTTAGATTCTAAAGCTTCACAATCAGTCCCATTCATAGCAAATGTTGCTAGTCTAATTGAAAAGGATGCAGCCAATGTATTTACACCTTCTGTTTTCAAGAAGTTGAAGATGGATGTCATCAAATCAAATGATTGGGAGGTGATTGACTGAATAGACGAGCAGAACTTGGTTAAGTATGTAATTCACATGAAAGATGATTGTGAGAAGATTAAAATCTTGAATTGTACATATGTGGAATCAACATTGAAGAGAATTATTTGCCCATCAAGAAAATGGAATGTGAATGTCTTCCATGCCAGCATATGTTTTCAATTATGCATTACATGAATATGAAAACCATTCCTAATGTTTGCATAGTGTTCCAACAAGCATGGTGCTCCAACAAGTCCTATCAGTAATAAACCAAATCAGCAATTTATTTTAAACAATTTAAATAGAACTAAATAATTTGAACATAGTTCTATGAACTATACATATATTATGCTATCTACATTTCAGACTCCATGTGCAGTTTTCAAACCGAGACGACATTAAATGGAGCAGCTACAGCAATGCATACAGTTCCTTAACAATAAAATATCAAGCAAACTAATATCAATTGAGGGAACTTGTACTCAAAATAGAAAGGATATCCAATTAATTTTTCAAACATGTCATCCTATACGTGTACGTATTCGTCCATGTTTTTAGCTCTTTTGATCAGTGCCAACATAGGACATAAAGAGGACATGCATGTCTTAAAGGTCGACCATCAATGTTTTGAATGCAACTGCTTTCACAAAACAATGCACTGGTCAAGTTAAGCAAACTGAGGGGTTGAATGCTGAAAAAGAGATAAAGACTGCACAAACTAATGGCCTAAAGACTACTATACAAATTGAGGGGTTGAATGCTGCAAAGGATATGAAGACAAGCTGAAGTATACACAAACTGATGGTTTGAATCCTGAAATCGACATGAAGACTACACAATTTGACAAAATGAAGTCCTCAAAAACAGACATCCTAAAAGAATCAAAGGTTTTCACCAATATATTCATTATTATTATTATTGGTTTGCACCAATATTATTTACTTTTACTGCACTTCAACTGTTCTTACATCCAATATTTCACAGACATTGGAAAAAAGAAGAAAACATAGCTTGCAAGGGGACATCTAAACCATCAGTCATTGTAGTAAGCGACGATGAAAGCTTAGATGGAAGGGCACAGGTACTTCAATATTAACCTAATCTATGTCACATTTTTCCATTAAACTGTACATAATTTTTAAAATTATTATATATCCATACATACAGGTTCAGACACAAAATGCAATGGTCGAACTTCTAGACAAAAGGGTTATCAAACCAACCCACAAGGCACATCCAGACTTCCTCTAGTACAAGAAAAAGTTTTCAATAACTGAATCATCTAGTCAGGAAGCAAAGATAGATATGCTTGATGAAATAACACTAAACTACATCTCTAAGTCCAATGACAACACAATACTTTCAAGTATTGTAGGCATAAACCTTTATGCTGAGTTTCTAAAGGCATTTGTTCAGCCGAAAGAAGCACCAGCGACATCCAAGTGGTTAAAGGGCAGCGTAAGAATTCTATCCATAATACTTTTTCAATCTAACAACGCAAAACAACAATATAATTACTTATTCCATACACAGGTCATAGATGCATACATAGAACTCATTAAAGACATGCAGGCCGACACCCCAAGGGGAAATGGAATAGCACTACTAGAATCTGAAGCACAATGCCAGCAATGGAAATTAAATGGACAACAGAAAGGAACAAGCAACAAGAGATACCGTGAAAAAGGAGCAGAAGTTGAAAACAAATATCTCCAGCATGATATGGTATAACAAAGTTATAATTTGTTCATTCTATATATCACAAACTTACTTTTTAATTTCATGCAGATTTTCCTACCACTAAATAGACATTCAAACCACTGGTACGTCGCTATACTGAATGGTGCAAAAGAGAAAATCCAGATACTAGATTCACTACGTATGGGCAGAAACAGCTATGTAGCAGACAAAGACCTCAAAAATATAGTAAGTTACACAAACCTCTTTTGTCTCCACATACATACCTGCAAATTAACTAACATTCATTGCAAATAAAAGATAAAAGGTATTGACAAGTTCCTTCATTATGCGAACGATGAAGATGGCATAAAAACAAAATGGGATAGTAGGAAAGTGGCAGATTGGCCTTTATGCCCAATGTTAGTCCCTCAACAAAAAGATGCATGGTCCTGTGGATTGTATCTGTTGAGGTTCATGGAACATTGGAATGATAAAGAACTGTCCACTGAGTTCCATAAAATGGTAAGTTTCTAAAGAACACTTCATCATATAAAAAACCGATTGTGTATATTCCTGTAACTATATGTCACATTAATCTTTCAGGACACATGCACAGCATTCAGAACAAAGGTGGCATCCAACCTAATCAATTCATCCATGAACAAGACCATTAATGTCCAGGAAGAAATCAATTGTCTACACAATGAGGCGCTACAGAAGGGAAAAAAACTAAATGATAAGAAAACTTCATGAATGCTGAACAATGCAACTTGTTTTGTAACAAATAGTTTAGATTCGAAGAAACAATATTATTTTTCATACCATTCGATTTTTTCTGTATGTTCACCAGTACAATCTGATGTTTCTATTTGCTTCAAACATACATATGAAAAGAAAACAATTAATCGTACCTAAATGAATCCAAAATAGCATCTACCTTGCCCCATCTTTCGCGCCACTCATCTCTTAATTCCAACTTCCCCAGAGTTCACCAGTACCTGGGGGGGGGGAAGGTTCTCCTCATGAGGGCCATTGCGACAAAGTCCACCACGGCTAACATAGCGATGGTGAACTCCGACACAACAACCTTGCCTTGCAAACAGACGGGCATCGAGGTGGGCGGCATAGACGAACAATACGTCGAGAAGGACAATACAAGGGCGATGGCGACAACATCGACCGAGATATAGGCAGTGACGTCCCCGCCAATGCAGATAGCTCCACGAGAGGACCGCCAACAAACAACGGTGGCAACGAGCTTAACCCTAGCGTACAAGAGGATTGTGGTGGCAGGGAGAAGACATGCGCGTACAAGAGGATTGTGGCGAGGCTAGGGATTTTTGCTGCCAACCCAGTCAACTCGATATGCGAAATTATGGTGCTGCCCTTCCACCAAAAAAAGCAGGCATGGTACGATTCTTTGCCCTCGATGGAATCTCGCGGTACTACCATTTTTCAACCGTTAGATTGAGGAGATCGAACGGTGCATATTCGGAACCGCATCACCATGCTGGACAGTAAAAAATCTCCATTCTTATAGCCTTCGTGTGTTCATCATGTTTAGCAAGGCACGCTCAGTTTGCCTGCATGTATGTTCTCGTTTGTGACCAAATTTTACATTCATACCATCGGTTGTACATTCATATGAGACAACAGACAAGTACTCGATACGAGCTAAGTTCATTATTTCGGTCTCCTTTCTTGTCAATCAAAGCCTAAAGTCCATGTACGCTTATTAAGGTGCAATGGGTGATGATTAAATAAATATATGGTACATGTCAATTTGTCTTGCAATGCAAAATAGGCCTAAACGATCGGCAATTTTAATTGCGTAAATTTAGAAACAAATAGACTACATATATCCAACGGTAATTTTGAAAACAATGGTGTTAAAGCGTCCCATATTTTTGTCTCTAGACTAAAACAAACAACTTTTATTGCCTATATAGGCACGTCCATTCTCATCGACTTACTGCCATTATTAGGAATTAATTGATGTGTTTGAACACTCGTTTGTCACTATATTTTCCAAGTTCACATTATAACACAATTTTGAGATATAAACGCAACTATACAAGAATTATAACTTATATGGCATTTGGCCGCATTTAATGCATGCAGTGGATTTATCCAGAATTTCATCCAAATGGGATAAAAAAGAATTATCTGCTATTAGCAATGTGAATCTGTTCCACTTTCTATGCTACATATACCCCCCTAACCCTCATTAGCATGTACCACAGAAACACTATTAGCTATACTTCTCGCTACTTCTGCTCACTAGTTACATCCTGCTACGTGATTACCTAGCAATGGATGCTGTGGAGAAGGTGGCCATTCTCATCGTTGGTGCAGGGCCAGCAGGCCTAGCAACGGCGGCGTGCCTCGCATAGCGGAATGTGCCATACATCATTGTTGAGCGTGAGTCCTGTACCGTGTCATTGTGGCGCCACCATGCCTACGACCGCCTCAAACTACACCTCGCCAAGGAGTTCTGCGAGCTGCCACATATGGCGTATCCGGCAGGCACGCCGACCTACATCCCTAGGGATATGTTTGTGGAGTACCTAGATAGCTATGCCAACCAGTTTGCGATACGGCCGAGGTACCACACTATTGTCGAGTCAGCAATGTATGATGGAGCCCGAGTGTAGCAAGACATATATCAGATAGAAGGCGTCAAGACTAGTCAGTTGATGCCCACGCTCGACACTGTTTCCGACCGCCGCCCCATGACAGGAACTATTGCGGCAATTCCGACTACCAGAGCGGCTCCCGAATGCCTGCTCCTAACGATCTAAGGAATATACTCAACCAGCACTACATGAGCGGGAGAATCATGCTCATCGCGAAGGACGAAGATATTCCCCCGATGGCGGCGATGAGGGAGTAGCCGCCTTTACTCCCGAGTCGTGGTTCACCGTCTACACCCTCACTATTCACGTAGCAGGAGGAGATAGCAAAGCCATGGCTAATTATTTACCTATAGCACTCGCCGATTCAGCTAGGAGTTGGCTCGCTAGCTTACCAAGGGGCTCAATCGACTCTTGGAGCTAACTTCGTGATCACTTCATCACCAATTTCCAAGGCACCTTTGAAAGGCCAAGAACCCACTTCGACTTGTACAACATAATTCAGAAGCTCGATGAATCCTTAAAAGATTACATTCAACGTTTTTCTGACAAGCGTAACAAAATCCTGGACATCACCGACAACGTTATCATAGCAACCTTCTAGAAGGGGATCCGCAACGAGCTACTTATTGGAAAGTTTGGACGCAAATCCCCAAGAACGGTCAAGAAGCTATTTGAGATAGCTAACTCTTACATCAAATCAGATGACGCCATCAAAGCATCATGCCAAGAGAAGCAGTCGAGGAGTAGCTGGCGCCCCAAGAAAGACAACGGCAATAGTAATGGCAACGGCGGCCAAAAGGATCGCAAGCGTAAGCCCGAGGATCTGGTGGCCATGACTTCAAACTATCAGCAGCATCACCCACGCGTCAACACTTATGACAAGATTATGAACGGCCCTTGCACGCATCACCCCAATCGCAAACATGCGGCCATGGATTGTTTCATCTACAAGCAATTCGCCGAGCAATATGCGGCCCGGCTCAAGAAACCATCCGATGGCGAAGGAACTTCAAGACATAAAAAGGACGACGGCGATGGTGGTGCGGGACGTTTCAAAGATCTCAGAGCCGAGTTAAATCACATCTTTGGAGCACCACTCGCCTACGAGTCCAAAAGGAAGCAGAAGCTGACCGATAGAGAGATCAACACGATCCAGCCTAAAGTACCAAAATATCTACGGTGGCCTGAGGTAGCTATCATGTTTAACCGCTCAGATCACCTTGACTGAGCGGCCCACCCGGGGCAGTATCAACTGGTACTAGACGTAGTTAGATGACAATTTCAAGATCCGAGTTAAAATCGAGTTGCATCCCTTTTTACGGGTTATCCCTGGGTTGTCTTCTACACCACTCGGGCAGATCACTCTTCCAGTTACCTCTGGCACTTGGAAGAATTTCTGGATAGAAAACATCTGTTTTGAAGTTGCGTACTTTGAGGTAGCCTACCATGCTATCTTAGGATGGCCGGCTCTCGCCAAATTCATGGTTGTTCCTCACTACACCTACCTAATGATGAAGATGCCAGGCCCACGAGGAGTCATTTCGCTTCGCAGCGACGTCAAGCAAGCTTTCACCAGCGATAAAGAGAGCTGCAACATGGCCCAATCTCATCAGAGGTTACTTGACTGTCAAGAGATCCGACTGGCTGGATCTACATCTAAGGAAGGAGAAATCCCTACCAAGAAGCTGACTAAGTTGGGAGATGGCGACGCCAGGACCAAGAAGATTCCACTCGATCCCGCAGATCCTTTGAAGACCGCCATAATAGGCGTCGAGTTAGATTGTAAATAGAAAAGCACGCTCATCACCTTTCTTCAAGCTAATAAAGATATATTTGCATGAAAAACTTCTGATATGCCTAGTATTCCTAGAGAGGTGATTGAACACTCATTAAATGTCAAAAAAGATGCGAAACCTATCAAACAATGACTCCACCGTTTTGTGTAAGATCGAAGAGATGCTATCAAGGAGGAGCTGACCAAACTTTTGGCGGCTAGATTCATCAAGAAAGTTTATCATCCCGACTGGTTGGCCAATCCAGTCTTAGTTCAGAAAAAGACTAGGCAATGGCGCATGTGCATCGACTACACAGATATCAATAAATCCTGCCCCAAAGACCCCTTTGGTCTACCTCGCATTGACCAAGTTGTTGATTCAACAGCTGGCTGCGAACTTCTCAGTTTTCTCGACTGCTATTCGGGATACCATCAGATCAGCTTGAAGGAGTTCGACTGCTGGAAGACCTCATTCATCACCCCGTTCGGAACTTACTGCTACATCACGATGCCATTCAGACTGAAGAACACAAAAGCTACATATCAACACATGATTCAGAGATGTTTGCAGTCGCAACTTGGACGGAACGTGGAGGACTATGTCGATGATGTTGTCATCAAGACCAAGCGGAGGGATATTCTGATTCCTGATTTGGAGAAAACTTGTCAAAATATTCGAGCCTTCAGTTTGAAGTTAAACCTAGATAAATGCACCTTCAGAGTATCGTCAGGGCAGTTGCTTGGCTATATGGTGTCTCATCGCGGCATCGAAGCTAACCCAAAGAAGATTAATGCTATACGCAACATGAAACCGCCGAGTACCCAGAAGGACGTTCAGAAACTTACTGGGTGCATGGCGGCCCTCAGCTGATTTGTTTCCAGGCTCAGAGAGTGAGGCATGCCCTTTTTCAAGTTGCTCAAGAAAATCGATGGATTTCAGTGGACCCCCGAAGCCCAGAAAGCCTTGGAAGATTTCAAGAATTTCCTCACAACGCCACTTGTGCTAGCTTCGCCGCATCCACAAGAACCCTTGTTGCTTTATTTGTCGGCAACTTTTCAGGTGGTCGGCACGGTTTTAGTTGTCGAATGTGAGGAAGAAGGCCACATCCAGAAGGTTCAGAGGCCCATTTACTTCGTTGGCGAGGTGTTAGCCGATTCCAAGACACGCTACCCCTAGGTACAAAAATTGATATATGGAGTTTTAATTACCGTCAGGAAATTAGCTCATTACTTTCAGAATCAGTCGGTCACGGTGGTCACATCTTTTTCACTCAGAGATGTCCTTCATAATCATGAGGCAACAGGACGAATCGCGAAGTGGGCATTGGAGTTGATGGCCTAAGACAGTACTTTCAAGGCCCGAACATCGATCAAATCTCAGGTCTTGGCTGACTTCGTTGCTGAGTGGACCGAGTGCCAAGAGGATATACCTGCGGAGAAGCTGAAATATTGGACCATGTACTTTGATGGATCTAAGAGGGTTACTGGCACAAGGCCAGGGTTGTTCTTATTACCCCAACTGGCAAACGGTTGCGATATGTTCTACAAATTCACTTTTCAGCGTCACACAACGTAGCCGAGTATGAAGCTTTACTTCATGGATTGCATCTTGCCGTGTCTTTAGGGATACGGCGTATGATTGTACAAGGAGATTCTCAGCTGGTTGTTAATCAAGTGATGAAGGATTGGTCTTGTCTTAATGACAACATGGTTGCTTACCGTCGAGAAGTTCGCAAGCTGGAGGGAAAATTTGATGGTTTAGAGTTATCTCATGTTTTACGGCACAACAATGAGGCTGCTGATCAGCTAGCACATTTTGGATCCAGACAAGAGGCTAATCCAACAGATGTTTTCATTGAACACCTTCACGAGCCAACTGTTGCGAAGGAGGTTTCTAGAGAAGACACAATGGGACAAATTTCCATTGTCAATACCGACTGGAGGATGCCTTTCATTATTTTTTTAACCCAGCAGGAGTTACCACAAGATTGGAATGAAGCTGAACGAATTCGTCATCGCAGTCAGAGCTATGTAATGGTTGATTCCAAGCTATATAAACGGAGCCTGTCTGGTGTTTTGTTAAGATGTGTTTCTCCTGAGGAGAGCCGATAGTTATTACAGGATATCCACTCGACGATATGCGGCAGTCATGCTACAGCACGCACTTTGGTAGGGAAGGCTTACTGACAGAGATTTTTCTGGCTCACGGCTGTCACGAATGCAAACAAGGTTGTTCGGACTTGTGAAGGTTGTCAATTTTTTGCTCAACAAATCCATGTTCCAGCTTAAGAGTTACAAACTATTCCGCTTTCATGGCCTTTTGCCGTTTGGGGGTTGGATATGGTGGGTTCCTTTAAGAAGGCCCAAGGAGGCTTCACACATCTTTCCGTTGCAATTGATAAGTTTTCCAAGTGGATTGAGGCCAAGCCAATTGCTACAATTACGGCAGATAAAGCTCTCAATTTCTTCATCAACATCGTGCATCGGTTTGGCATGCCTAACAGGATTATTACTGATAATGACATTTAGTTTAGTTCATAGGAGGAGTTTTCAAGGATTTTTGTGGAGACTTTGGAATCAAGATATCCTATACCTCAGTTGCGCATCCCAAGAGCAACGGACAAGTCGAACGCGCCAACGGGATGGTTCTTTAAGGCATTAAAGCTCGCGTCTTTGATAGACAATGCCCGTATGCCGGTCGGTGGGTGGATGAATTGCCTTCAGTTTTATGGTCATTATGAACCACACCCAGTCAGGCTACGGGTCAGTCGCTTTTCTTTCTAGTATATAGGGTTGAGGCTATGTTGCCGAGTGAGATGGAGTGTGAGTCCCTTCGGGTTCGCAATTTCAATGAGGAGCGCCATGATCAGGATCATGTTGAGGACTTAAATTGACTGGAGGAGGCCCGCGAAGCTATCCTTATTCAGTCAGCAAGATATCTTCAAGGACTTCGGCATTTATTGTTGGTGATATGGTTTTACGAAAAATTCAGACAACTAAGTGTTGACGCCAAATCCGTACCGCCGATGAGGATCCGGCGCGCGGACACATGAAGGCTTAGGAGATCTGCTTAGCTCCAGTGCAAGTCCTAAAATTGATGTTGCGCGGGCGTGCCAGTCAGTTTGATCTTGGCACTGACAAGATATGCAAAACAGCAGAAAAGATAACGTATCGGCCTATCGGCCGATAGCAAAAGCAGCCTATCGGCCGATGAGCCGATAGGACAAAAATAGCCGATCGGCCGATGAGCCGATGGTGCAGTTCCAGCCGATGCCGATGCCAGCCGATGCAGTTAGGGTTTCGAACCATCGGCCGTGTACTGAGCAAACATCTATATAGAGGCGATCGGCTGACGATAACATGATGATATAGCAATGTGATATAGCATAATCCAAATATAATATAAACATTGGTCTGAAGATTAAAGCACACATCGGCCAGAGGTCCGATGACATAAACTCTCAATAAGCAGATAAACAATAAATACTCTGTTGTCATCGGCCAGATCCAATCTATATGTAAAACTCTTAGGCCGATGGAACGTCAAGATAACTCACCGGCTGAAACCCTGGTGAAACCCTTATTGGCAATCGACAGGCAAGCTAGAGATTACAGTTCTAATCATGACTTAGCGGCACTAAGTATGAAAAGAAACGCAAGATCTAGACAATCAAGCCCTCGATTGATTTTCGGGGTGGTGGATACCTTAGCCAATCTAATATAGCGAGGCGATTTAATCGATACCAGCGTAAACCTTAAAACAAATCTCGGCTGATACGACTAAATCGAGATGCCGAACCAGATTGACTAAGATATACGATAGTAGGTGCTTACGTTGACGAGATCAGAACGTCGAAGCCCTAGCCCTGACAGCACAGGCAGCCATAACGAGACTTACCCCTCGCGGGAAGGGCATGAACTTGCCGAAAAAGACGAAAAGTAAAGGTTGGCGATGCGCCGAAGTTGTATTGATCGTGAGATAATTTTACATGAACCTTGGGCTTACATATTTATACCCATAAGCTAACAAAGATCCTAACAGAATACGACTCAATCTTTCCTAAAGATAAAAGAAAACAGATAAAGTCCTTATTGGACACTAAACACCCTTTCCTAAAGATAAAAAGGAAACTAACAAATTCTTCCTAAGTAATAGATACAAGCCGCATCCTCCTCAAACTCGGTCTTTTCTAGATACGATCTTCCCGAATCTAACAAGAATCCGACTGCTATTGGTGGTTGGTTTTAAGAAAACCCCCATCGGCCGATATAAGACTCTAGGCCAATATCAACCTTGAGCCGATATGGATCCTGGACAGATGAGGACTTCAGGGCTTACCAAATTCTGGCGTTAACACTAAGGATAGGCATAAAGGATAGGCATAAGTTGTCTCCTTTATGGGAAGGGCCTTTCATAATTTCCGAGGTCACTCGACCAGGGGCTTATTGACTAAAGTGTGAAGATGGATCGATTGTGGAGAATTCCTGGAACATTGAACATTATACTTAGGTTATCCTTTGTATCTTACTTTTCTCGACTGTCGACATCAAGTAAGTTGTCTTCTTGAGTTGTCACTCGAGGGCTACCAATAATAATGGAGTATAATATTTTCTTTGATTATGACTTGTTTGTATTTGGCTTATCATTGATTCTGTCTTGATATGTGTCGAGTGGATAAGGACTGAAAACTTTTCGAAGGCTTAATCAAGTTCTATGCTTGGTATAAGTTAGAGAGAAGTTTTTTAAGAAATTAAAAGCTGACTCAGTATTCAGAACATGGTATAAATAAGTCAATATATTACAAGTTGATTTACAAAAGTTTTCTTTACGTTTCTGAGTTCATCCTTGGAAGTTCTCGAGAACGTTTGCAGCTATCTTTTGCGCAGATTCCTAAGCCTCATTAGTTAACTCCATGGCTCGCTCATCCGAGGTACCATTAGCAAAGCCATTTCCTATGACACCTATATCCACTCGGGGATATAAGGACTTCGTCATTGCCAGAACTTGGCTTACTCCCATGGCAGCTGCTTTGTTGACATTCTTGAAGTACATTGTGGAGATTATGGGTACCGAATACCCTCACGGCTAGCTTATCCGACTTACCATAGGGGATAGGTTATGACTCATGATTATGTAAACCGGCTATGACTTGGGAGTTATGTTACCATTGAGATAAGGTAACGGCCCATAGTCTATAGTTGGTAAGATTGAGGAGTCCGACTTAGAGTAGGATAGGTCTCTGACTCTGTAAACCCACCCTCCGGGACTATATAAGGAGGGTAGTGATGTGCACTAGAGTTCCCGACCTTCCAAAAGGTTCTGATAAACAACGATTTGGATGGAGTCGCGACACAAATCGATCCGGCTTCTTGAACGCGCACGCTCTTGAGCCCCGCAATCGCAGCACCACGTCTCCTCTGGTTATCACCCGTGTTGAAACGCGGGTGACCTCGCCGAGAAGACTAATCCCTGTTTGCCAATTGAAGAACACAAACAAGAACGAGATAGAATACAACCAAAATTGCAGATGAATGATTAAGCTCACAAGTTGGGGTCTTACAAACCGATCTAGCGGCGAAACTGTTCTTGACAGATTAATCTAAGCAAAACCCAAAACCTAAAGATAGCGACGGCTACTGATATATGGAGTTTAGGGTCGTGCAAGAACCCCTTGTTGCAACCCTAATGGGCTCCAACACGATACACGGCCCAAAGGCCCAAATACGGCGTCGCAGCGCCGGGACAGATTCTGAACATCAATTTGTTCGGTCAATTCCTGACGACTCGTAATGAATTTGGACATGGGACCAGAACCATTGGAAAGGTTATCTTCTTAGCTTTCCATCCATATAAAGAATGCCCCAATCCGAGCACGTATGCGACCTGGGCGCCCGTTTTAATGCAGACTGGTCCTGGACTCCGAATTGCACCCGAAGTCGACTTGGAGAAGGTCTTGGTTTGGTCCCCAATCAACTTCTTTGATATTCCATGCATTCGTTATGCTCGGCTTCTTTTCCTTCATCCAAGCAAGTACCTCTGCAAACGAAAACAAACAAAACTCATTGTGTAGCAATGTATGTTCAAAAATATAACAAGTAAATCTTATGTAGAACTGGTTAACCTTTGGCTGATTAATATACAAGGTAGTCATGGTTATATCCGAGCTAGTTGTGTCCTCATCAGGTAGGGCGTCCTTTGAGGGACACACGAAAAATACACAGGACAGTACAAGAAAACTCACGAGAGCCGCTATTGAAAGAGATCAAGAGATCAATAAATCACTCGGCGGATCGAATCCTCGAAACAGGAGTAGGGTATTACCTCTCATTAGAGAGGGCCTGAACCTGTCTAAACCTTTGTCCCGACTAACCCATTGTGTTTGGCACTTGACTGTTACCCCCAGATTGATATTGCCGAAACCAAGTTTCGACAGTTGGCGCGCCAGGTAGGGGCTCTGCGTCAAGTTTTCTTCTACGTCCCGCGGACGAACGCAATGGGATCTCCATCAAGCTTCGCTGACTTCGTCCTCGCCCCTGGGCAGGTGCTTTGCTTCGGCAGACTCGACTTCACCACCGACAGATTCGGTAAGCTCTCTCTTCTCGACTCGGACTCGAACCAGTCGGGAAGGAAAAACCCCTTGGCGCCGCTCGGGTTACCGGACGATGCTAAAATCTACCATAATCTTCTATCTTCTGAATTGGATTCGATGCACTCGGAAGAATCTGCTTCATCGCCTTCATACTATCCCTCGGCCTCACGAGAGGTCGCGGTCATACTTGAACGACTCGGGTCATACTCATCCACGGACATTGACGAACATCTGAGCTCCACCAACTTCGACAACTTCTACGACATCTCCACATTCGAAATCAACAGCTACGACACAGACAAAGACTACTACGATCCAGACCTTCTTAACGTTCTCATGGCTGAAGTTGCCGAGACCGACTCGGCCGTGGCCTGGAGGATCGCGGAGGAGGAACGGGCTAAGCTTGTGCAAGAGCGCAAGCGCGTGGAGGAGGAACGAGCCAAGCTGGAGCAAGAGCGCAAGCATGCGGAAGAGGAGAATAAGCGCAAAGAGGAGGAGGAGCTCAGGAAGAAACAAGAAGCCGACAAAAAGAAACGAGACCTGAGGGCGACCGGACGCTCGGCCCGCGAGGCCATAATGCAGACACGAGTCGACAACGCCAATATCTTCCAGACACCTCAACAAAACGCCGTCGCGGCCCTCACCCTCATTGACACCGTCATCGAAGTGGCGCCGGCAGCGGTGACACCACTCCTGGACAAGATCAAGACCATCGTCACGGCCACGGCCAACGGCCATCCTTCCAGCTCTGCACGAAGGCCGACCGAGTCCGTTGCTGAAACACTTGATAGAAGCCGATTGCCGCCACTACGATCCAAGGACTACAAGAGACCCGAGCAAAGCAAGACACCAGCCAGATCGAAAGACCCTCGCCACGAGGCAGTATGGAGGCCATGAGGTCAAACGGCTGACTCTCACGAGAGAGAACACAGCCAACCACCCTTCCACGACCGGAATCGTCGCAGCAATAACTCCAACTACCAAAGCAGCCCGCGAAGGCCCCCGCCGGGTGATCTGCGGGAGGTCCTCGACCGACGCTACCGAGAACGTGAACAGCGCTCTTCTGACGACAGAAGGAAATCACCCGAAGACCATGACGATGGAGTGCCCGCATTCACTCGGGACCTGCGTCGACTGGATTGGCTGAGTGGTTTTAAGCCTGCCGGGATTGACAAATACGACGGAAAGACTGACCCCGAGTCATGGCTAACTGTGTATACGCTCGCCATCCGTGCAGCAGGAGGAGACAGCAAGGCTATGGCCAATTACCTGCCCGTCGCTCTCGCCGACTCAGCCAGGAACTGGCTCACGAGTTTGCCAAGAGGCTCGATCGACTCATGGAGTGAGCTTCGGGACCACTTCATCGCCAACTTCCAGGGCACCTTCGAAAGACCTGGGACCCACTTCGACCTCTACAACGTCATCCAGAAGCCGGACGAATCGCTGAAGGACTACATCCGACGCTTTTCGAAGAAGCGGAACAAGATCCCCAACATCACCGATGACGTCATCATAGCCGCGTTCCAGAAAGGCGTCCGAGACGAGTTGCTTATCGGCAAGTTTGGGCGCAAGCCACCGAAGACGGTCAAGCAAATGTTCGAGACGGCAAACTCCTATGCCAAATCTGATGACGCAATCAAGGCCTCGCGACAAGACCGGCACGACAAGAGGGACGACAAGCCATCCGAAAGCAGCTGGCGTCCTAAGAAGGACAACGGCAACAACAACAGCGGCCAAAAGGATCGCAAGCGCAAACCTGAGGATTTGGTCACCACGACATCGAACTACCAGCAGCAGCGTCCCCGAGTCGCCGCCTACAACAAGATCATGAACGCTCAGTACACGCACCATCCAAACCACAAGCACGCGGCAAAAGATTGCTTTATCTATAAATAGTTCGCTGAGCAGTACGCGGCACAACTACGACAAAAGCCGGCTGACGAAGCCGGCCCATCGGGAACCAAGAGGAATGACCCGGCTAGCAGTACGGAGCCTTTTCAAGACCCGGTGGGCGAGCTAAACCACATCTTTGGGGGGCCGCAGGCGTACGAGTCCAAGAGGAAGCAAAAGCTGACTGATCGAGAAGTCAACGCCGCGCAACCTGAAGTCCCACATTATCTACTATGGTCGGAGGTGGCTATCACGTTTAACCGCTCGGATCACCCTGACCGAGTGGTTCACCCAGGGCGGTATCCCCTGGTACTAGACCCGGTGGTTCGTAATATCAAACTCAAGCGCGTCCTCATCAATGGCAGCAACGCTCTCAACATCCTATTCGCAAAGACGCTTGACGAGATGCAGATTCCAAGATCCGAGTTGAAGCCGAGTTCAGCCCCCTTCCACGGAGTCATCCCGGGGCTGTCATCTACGCCACTCAGGCACATCACTCTTCCAGTCACTTTCGGAGTTCGAAAGAATTTCTAAACGGAGAACATAACTTTTGAGGTTGCCGACTTCGAAGCGGCCTACCACGCAATCATCGAAAGACCTGCGCTTGCTAAGTTCATGGCGGTACCACATTACACATACCTCATAATGAAGATGCCCGGGCCCCACGGAGTTATCACCCTGCGTAGCAATTTCAAGCAAGCCTTCACTTGCGACAGAGAAAGCTGCGATATGGCCCAAACTCGTGAGAGATTACGCAGCCAGCAAGAAGTCCGACTAGCCGCGTCAACATCCGGAGAAGGAGAAGTCCCTGCGAAGAAGATAGCCAAGTCGGGAGAAGGCGATGCTAAGACTAAGAGAATCCTCCTTGACCCATCTGATCCCTCTAAAACTGCTGTAATAGGCGTGGAGCTAGATCCTAAATAGGAAAGCACGCTCGTCACCTTCCTCCAGAATAATAAAGATATTTTTGCTTGGAAACCGTCTGATATGCCGGGTATTCCTAGGGAAGTGATCAAGCACTCTTTAAACGTCAAAGATGATGCTAAGCCTATAAAACAACGATTGTGTCGTTTCGCTCAAGATCAAAAAGATGCCATCAAGGAGGAACTCGCCAAGCTCTTAGCTGCCGGGTTCATCAAAGAGGTTTACCATCCCGACTGGCTAGCCAACCCAGTTCTTATTCGGAAGAAGACAGGGCAATGGCGCATGTGCGTGGACTACACCGATCTCAACAAAGTCTGTCCTAAAGATCCTTTCGGACTGCCTCGAATAGACCAAGTCGTCGATTCAACAGCCGGTTGCGAGCTTCTGAGCTTTTTGGATTGTTACTCGGGTTACCACCAGATCAGCTTGAAGGAATCCGACTGCCTGAAGACTTCATTCATCACCCCGTTTGGGGCCTATTGCTACATCACGATGCCCTTCGGCCTGAAGAACGCTAGAGCCACCTATCAGCGCATGATTCAAAGATGCCTTCAGACTCAGATCGGGAGAAACGTGGAAGCCTACGTCGACGATGTCGTCATCAAGACTAAGCAGAAGGAAGACCTAATTGCCGACTTAGAAGAAACCTTCGCGAATATTCGGGCCTTCAGAATTAAGTTGAACCTGGAAAAATGCACCTTCGGTGTGCCGTCTGTTAAGCTGCTTGGTTTTATGGTGTCTCATCGCGGCATTGAGGCGAATCCAGAGAAGATCAACGCCATTCGGAACATGAAGCCTCCGAGTACCCAGAAGGACGTCCAGAAGCTCACCGGCTGCATGGCAGCTTTAAGCCGATTCGTTTCAAGACTCAGCGAATGAGGTATGCCTTTTTTCAGGTTGTTGAAGAAGACAGACGATTTCCAATGGACCCCCGAGGCCCAGAAAGATTTCGAAGACTTCAAGGAGTTCCTCACGACACCACCCGTGTTGGCGTCACCGCATCCTCAAGAACCCCCGTTGCTCTACGTCTCCGCAACTCATCAGGTGGTCAGCACGGTCTTGGTCGTCGAGCGCGAGGAAGAAGGCCGAACCCAAAAAGTTCAATGGCCGATCTACTTTGTTAGCGAGGTGCTGGCAGGAGCCAAAACCCGCTATCCTCAGGTACAAAAACTATTATATGGAGTTCTAATTACTGCTAGGAAGCTAGCCCATTATTTTCAGGGTCACTCGGTCACCGTCGTCACGTCCTTTCCACTCGGCGATGTCATCCATAACCAGGAGGTTACTAGGTGCATCGCGAAGTGGGCACTGGAGTTGATGCCGCTAGATATAACTTTCAAGGCGAGAACGTCTATCAAGTCTCAAGTCCTGGCGGACTTCGTTGCCGAGTGGACCAACAAGAAGAGATACCAAGAGAAGATCTGCAGTACTGGACCATGCACTTTGACGGATCCAAGAGAGTCACCGGCTTGGGAGCGGGAGTCGTGTTGATTTCCCCGACTGGGGAGAGGCTACGATATGTTCTTCATATCCACTTCCCCGCCTCACACAATGTCGCCGAGTATGAAGCCCTCCTTCACGGTCTACGACTTGCTGTTTCACTCGGGATACGACGGATGATTGTGCGAGGAGATTCCCAGTTGGTGGTTAACCAAGTAATGAAGGACTGGTCCTGTTTAAATGAGACCATGGAGGCCTACCGACAGGAAGTTCGTAAGCTTGAAGACAAGTTTGACGGGCTGGAGTTACCCACGTCCTGAGACACAATAACGAAGCAGCAGACCAGTTGGCACATTTTGGGTCCAAGCGCGAAGCAGCCTCGACTGACGTCTTTATGGAACACCTCTACGAGCCGACTGTTGCCAAAAAATTATCCCCTGACGAGGAAGTCACAAACCAGGTCGCCATGACCGACGCCGACTGGAGGACACTGTTCATCAAGTTTTTAACTCAGCAGGAGCTGCCGAGTGACCGGAATGATGCGGAACGAGTCCGACGTCGCAGTGAAGGCTATGTCATGGTTGATTCAGAGCTATACAAAAGAAGCCCCTCTGGAGTTTTGATGAGATGCGTCACGCCGGAGGAAGGATGACAATTATTACAAGACATTCACTCAGGCATCTGCGGCAGTCATGCCGCAACGCGCACTTTGGTGGGCAAGGCCTACAGACAAGGATTCTTCTGGCTCATGGCGGTGTTCGATGCAGACAAGGTGGTTCGTACGTCTGAAGGTTGCCAATTTTTCGCTCGGCAAAGTCATGTTCCGGCCCAAGATCTTCAAACAATTCCCTTATCATGGCCTTTCGCTGTATGGGGCTTGGACATGGTCGGTCCTTTCAAGAAGGCGCCAGGAGGATTCACGCATCTATTCGTCGCGATTGATAAGTTCTCCAAGTGGATCGAGGCTAAGCCGGTCGCTACGATAACTGCGGATAAGGCGTGAGATTTTATTCTAAACATCGTGCATCGGTTTGGTGTCCCGAACAGAATTATAACCGATAACGGGACTCAATTCACTGGAGGCATTTTTAAGGAATTCTGCGAAGGCTTCGGCATCAAGATTTGCTACGCATCAGTTGCGCACCCTAAGAGCAACGGACAAGTCAAACGCACCAATGGTATGGTTCTTCAAGGTATCAAAGCCCGAGTATTCGATAGACTACGACCGTATGCCGGAAGATGGGTTCAAGAGCTGCCTTCGGTGCTATGGTCATTACGGACTACACCCAGTTGGGCTACCGGCCAATCTCCTTTCTTCTTGGTTTACGGAGCAGAAGCAATGTTGCCGAGTGAGATAGAGTACGAGTATCTTCGGGTTCGTAGCTTCGACGACGAGTGTTACGACCAAGATAGAGTTGATGACCTCACCCGACTGGAGGAAGCCCGCGAAGCCGCATTGGTTTAGTCGGCGCGATATCTTCAAGGACTTCGCCGCTACCACAACCGCAATGTTCGATCTCGAGCCTTCATTGTTGGAGATATGGTTCTACGCAAGATTCAAACTACAAAAGATTGCCACAAGTTATCTCCGCTATGGGAAGGGCCCTATATAATCGCTGAGGTAACTCGGCCAGGAGCATATCGCTTGAAGCGTGAAGATGGAACCAAGGTGGAGAACTCCTAGAACATTGAGCATCTTCATCGATATTAGGCCTAAGTTTTTCCGGTTTTATGTTTTTCTCGACTGCCAATTTCAAGCAAGATGACTTCTTGAGTTGACAGTCGGGGGCTATAAATATATCAATAAAGCATGATTTTTTTATCTCGCTTATCATTGTTCAATGTTTTCGTTCGAGTTCAATCGATAAGGACTGAGATTTTTTGATGATTTAGTCAAGCCTAGGCTTGGTTCTAGTCGGACGAAAATTCTTAAGAAATTATATATGATGACTCGGATCAAGGCATTAACATAAATAAGCCAAATATTTACAAGTCATACATACAGCAACTTATATACATCAAGACAAGTTCAGCTACTCTTGGAAGTGCGAAGCTACATCATCGGCTACCTTCTTCACCGACTCCTGCGCTTCACTTATAAGCTCCAGGGCTTGCTCATCTGAGGTGCCAGCCGCGAAGCCATCTCCAACAAAGTCCACATCTATCCGAGGATAGAGTGATTTCGTCTGCGCAAGAGCAAAGCTTGCACCCATGACGGCCGCTTCAGAGATATTCTCCATGTACTTCGCCGGAGCCGTCCTGAGCTTGTCAAAGACTTCTACGGCTACGGCATCCAACGAGCTCGTCCCGAGTCCTTGTTTATACAATGCTGACAGGATTGGTGTAGCAGCGTTAGCGATGTCATCTCGTACGCCTTCAGCCCTTCGGACTCTCTCGGCAAAGATTTTGAATTGCGCCTGGGATTTCACTTTATTGGCTACAAAATTGATTTGATTCGGATTACATCAACAGTCAAGATTGAGTATATTTAAGAAGTATGAGCTTCGCAAGATTACCTTCGACTTCTTCCAAGGCTTTTTCTTTGTCAGACTCCAGCTTGGCCTTGTCAGTTTCTGCTTTTTCCAGCTGGGTCTTGAGGATATTAATCTCAGAAAGGTTGGCTACAACACGAAGACTTGCGGATGTCAGAATCAGAAGGATAAACGAAGACAGAACAAGTACAAAGGTGGTTTGGCCTACCCCCAATTGAGCCATGGAGTTCCGAGTTTTCATCTCGAAGCTGCGCAATTTCTGCTCGCAAGACGGCCTCTCGAGTCGCGGCTTCTTCTCTGGCGGCCTTGAGATCTTGGTGGATGTTTTCCAGAGAGTTTACATGGGGGACCAGTTTTTCGAGGGTGTCTGATTTGGCCATTGAGCGACGATATATTCTCTGCATATGGGGATGAAGATAGTCAACCACGTCAGATAACGATGACAAGGCATAGAGTTATACTTACATTCATCAGCCGGGTCGCTTCATTGAGGCTGGCCACGAGCATATCGCGTTCCTCATCTTCTTTTTGCTTATTTAGCACGATGCCTTGCTTATGGCCTTCGGCATCGTGCCACTCAATTTTGATAGGAGGGATCGAGTCAGTTGAAGACTTCAGTCGGGAGATTTCCTCCTCTTCGGCTGACCGATTTAGAAGAACTAAATGAAGATAAAAGTAAAGAACATGATGAAGACAAGAGTCTGGGGATTATAGTGAGATTTACCTATTTTAGGAGCCGAATCCTTGCTTGGAGCTTCTTGATCGTGTGAGCCCTGTGGATCTTCGGCCGGCTGGTTTCCAGTCGGGGCATCCTGATTGGCAGTCAAGGGCTGTTCTTCTCCGGCCAGCTGTTTTCCAGTCGGGATATCTTGGCTGGCAATCGGGGGCTCTACTACAGGAGCGTCTTTGCTTGAGGATTCCGCCCCAGGAGCGTCCTCACTCGGGACAGTGTCTTGAGTTTTTGGTTCGGTAGGCCTTAGCTTTTCTGACGCTGCAGATGGATCGATTGATTCGGCCCGCCCGGTGGGATCAATGTCTTGAGGTTTTCTATAAGAAAGAAGACGAAGCTGATTGAGATAGAAAGGAAAAGAATTTTTAACAAGAAGTTGGTTTGGGTTATATGAGATACCTGTTAGACCTCCTGATTTTGGGAATGGATCTGGCCGATGGTTTCGGAGGACTTATATTAGCTTGAGGAATTTGGATTTCTTCGTCATCCGAGTCATCAATGACCAGTCTCCTTTTACTCGCCCGCTTGCTGATATCTTCGTCGGTGGCAGCCCTCTTCTCTTGAGGCTCGACCTTGATTTTGGGGCCACCGGTTGGTTTTTTGGCCGCAAGCCGAGCTGGCATATCGTCGTGATACACCTTGTATGGCTTGGAAATAATGAGAGCGTTTGCCTGCAAGTGGAGTTTTTGAGATACATTGAAGGATGTGTGCAAAATTGAAAGAGTTTTGAAGAGCCGAGTCAGCTTACCGGAGGAGGAGGTCGAAACAAGTTGAAAGGAGGAACCGGCATCTTGTGGCTGCGATCTACTGTGATTCTAGAAGAGAAAATCTTGTACATACGAGTGCACAAGGTCTGGTAACTCAGAGCATCGCGGTCTTCCCGATTGGGGTCGCTTTCACCCTCATACTCAAATGCTGGCTTGGATCTCTCTTTGATGGGCGCCAGTCGGTTCTTAATAAAGTGCCGGTAATTTGTTCTCCTTGGAGGCCTTTCTTCTTCATTTCAAGAATGTTAGCCAGGAGGTTATTCGCTTCTACCCAATCTTGGTTTTCCGGCATTGCGCTCCAGTTGGCTCTTTGAATCGGTGGAAGGCTGACGAAGTCAGGCAAACTGGAATGAGGGTTCGAGATATAGAACCAGTTTGCATGCCAGCCTTTGTTGGAGGATTTCAAGGGGAGAGAGAAGTAATCTCTGCGAAGAGTCCCGCGGAGTTGAAAGCCAGCCCCACCTACGACGCAGGGGTCATCTTTGGTCGGGTGTGGCTTGACATAGAACATGCGGCAAAACAGATTGAAATAGGGGAGGATGCCTAGAAATGCTTCGCACACATGTGTTGGCGCAGAATTTGGACCCGTTCGACCACAAAACGGGTTCCGCGTTACCACGGCGGCCTGGGAGATCTGCTTAACTCCAGTACAGGTCCAAATTGGCTTGCCTAGTCATGCGCAGAGCATGCTAGTTGATTTGATGTGCAATCAACAAGAAACAAGTAAACCATATCAGAAAACAATGGTCGATCGGCCGATAGGCCGATGTCACATTGTTATAGCCCAGCCGATAGGGCAAAGCTGTATCGGCTTACTCAAGATAATAAGTAAATTGAAACAGATCTAATCTCATCGGCCTATTTTAACATGTCTAAGGCAAATTACTAGAAGCAGCCGATGAGGATTTCATGAAGATAAACACAATAGGTATTACCCTAGTGCAAACTTATACAAGCCAATCGGCCAATATAAATACACCAATCACAAAGACATCTTGAAGACACCCTGCAACCGATACGTTTATATTCGTCGATCCACATGTATAAGTGGCAAACACATGCAAAAACATAAATAATCACATGCATTAGGTAAGACTGGCTGAAACCCCAGCGCTATCCTTAATTACAATCGAAAACAGGCTTTGTGTTAGATCTCGAAACAGGACTGAGGTCGATAGCAACTCAAAGTGTGAATCAAGACTTAACACAAAGAAAATCAAGCCGTCGATTGCTTTTGGGGATGGTAAATGCATCAAATAATCTAACCAAGCATAACAATTAAACTGTCGTCGGCAATAAACCCTAAAACGAATATACTGCCGGCAAAGCATAATTAAGACGCCTGTCAAGATTACTCAAAACACGATAGACGACGATCACATCATCGAGGCTTAACGTGCCTAAAGCAGCACGCTAGCCCCGACGATGTCAATCGTCGGGGACGAGTTCTTACCTTTGCTCTGGGAAGGCAAGAACTCGTCAAGATCAACCTCTTACGAGGGTTGGCGATGCGCCAAAAGTAGATTGAATTGGTTGTATGTTTTGATTGATTGAGAGAGAGACCTTCTATGTACAAACTATTGGGATATTTATACCCGAGGTTACAACAGAACCCTTGCTGGGCACGATCTTATCTACAACTAACAAACAAGTCCTTGCTGCAGACTTAAGCCACAGATTAGATCTAAACTACTTAATTTACAAGATACAATTGCCTAAAACCGAGCTTTATCTCTATTTGGCAACTTCCTTGAAGCTTATTCCGAGCCCAGACCAAGCCCACATTGACGTTGTCAACTCACAACCCGTATCAGCCCACGACCAAACTGAATCCGTATCGGTTGATACGCTCTCTATAGCAACACCTCCCCAGTCCGATACGGCTACCGGGTCCGATACGAAGCCTGGTCCGACTCCAACTCAATCCTTCCTCTCTGCTTCGGTTTCCTCTTTTCTCTCCAAGTTGATTACCAAAATCCATCGTTAACACATGCCCCCCAATTCCGCTTCATTATATAATGTGGCGGAATTAGCTCCGAGGAACCCATCGACTTGTTCGCTAGGTCTTGTCTGAAAACCGCGCAGATCCAGATTCGAATCCTTCCGCCGCCGATTCAACAAACCCTTCGCGTTTCTCAACTCCGGCGACCCCTCGGCGTTCCGTCAACATCGACCCCCTTCACAGCGACCCCTTCAACGACAATGATGGCCTCCGCCCCGTTCTACGCCTCCGAGATCCCTGCGGTAAGTCAATTCCTTCAAAATCCACATTATCGTTTTTTTCCGCCGATTTCTCCAAGTTAAGGTTTTTACTCTCTGCCCCCCGGGTCTTATATCTTCATCGCCATTCTCATGATTTAGGTCTTCAAAAACCAAATCCTAATCCCCACCGACGACAAATCTCACCGCTTTCTGCTAGGCCCCATGGGCGATTGCGACCCAACTTGGCTAATCAACGCTGAAACAGACAGAATCCCCTTCAAGCAAGCCAAGCCCAATGTTTCTTCATGGAAACATACCTTCAGGTCCTGGCCGTCAAAGCTAAACGGATATAGAACATGGCACAAGAGGATTGCTGCTGCCAAACAAGTCCAGTGGGACGAGATTGGGATCGGCCAATGCATCACTTTATCCCTGGCCGATACCAAAAAGAATGAACCACTCATGTCAGTTGCCAGCTACTTCTGGTCCAATACCTTGAATGCCTTCATGTTCAAGCAAGGTCCGATGACCCCAACCCTTATAGATGTCAAGATACTAACAGGATTGGATATCAACTCCGAGATCAACCCCTTCAGCCTCCTGGTAAACAGTAGTCACAAATTGAAGACCAAGAAAATTGGAGGCTAGTCTGGGTACATTTCTGAGCACATGGAACAAGGATCAGTCTCGGAACGAGAACACGTAGCCTTCCTGACATTGTGGCTGGAGAGATTTGTCTTTTGTGGATCGACCTGTGGCCCCACCACCAACTGTCAACACTTGGCTCAGGCTTTGGTCAACAAGAAACAAATCCCCTTGGGCCGATACCTCCTGGGAGCTGTTTATCGGCTGCTCCATGTTTCCACACAAGACTTGATGCTAAAACAAACTGTGGCTCATGGAGGACCATGGTGGTTTATTCAACTCTGGCTAACCATTCACACCAACACCATGGTTGATTGGCCACCTCTATCAGACTCTCGCTTTCCATCAAAATATGCCGATCACGAAGATCCCAGGAGCAGAAGATGCATGTCCTATGGGGAAGCAGCCTCCATTTATCCAGGAGCAGACCAATCGGCCGATGACATGTCTTCATGGTTCATTCGATTCTTCACCGGCCCTCCATCAGCCAGGATGGACATGTTTGTCTATACCTCTGACTGAGATTTTGAACTCCCTGACGACCTCCAGCTGAGCTTGATAAATGATGGCATGGAGTCACGGGAATTATTCATGATCGGCCTCACTCCGTGCCTGCTCCCAGTAGGCATGTTTCAGGGAAGAAGCACGAGCCTATCTTATGAATTTTACAACCCAATGGTGGCTGCTAGACAGTGCGGGCTCGGGCAACTCCCTATCAGTCTGTATCTTCATAAACTCCTAGAGAGCAGTGGCACGGTTCCATCGGCACTGGTCATGAGCAAAGCACTGGAAATCGAGCTCCCAAATCTCAGTGATTGCGACCGATTGCATCTAAACGCCTTTGTTCATATCAACTTCCAAACATGGTGGCAAGAGTGGGCCGCTCACATTTTTCATCAATCGGCCAGATTTTATGTGACAGAGCTTATCCAGGGTATCAGCCCTCAAGCCCCAGACGAGCCGATTCCATCCGTGAGCAACAGTGGTCAGAAAATCTTTTATGCTCAAGCCATAGCTCCATCAGGATCAACTATCCTGGAATCCATCATCGGCCTTACTGCCCCAAAGATTTCAACGCTACTTCAGGGGCCGATGATTAAAGAAAACCCCAAAAGGAAAGCACCAACCAAGGGCAAATCCCAAAAATCCAGCAAGAAGGCTAAAATTGATGACCAAGCCGATCTTGAAGAGCTGGACCCCTCCATGGAAGAATTCCTTGAAGAACAAGTGATGGAGGAGGAAGTCGATGCAGCGGCTGCCGATGCATATGAAGAAGAAGACCCATCGGCCGAAACCACCAAGGAGCCATCGGCCGAAGCTACTGAGATTCCACCGGCCGATGACCAAGGCGATCCCCCCAACCAAAAAGGACTAGACATGCAGTTCGCAAGGTCAATACAATCTCTTCTCCGCGTTTACATAATCCCCTTCTACTGCTACACTTTAATTCGATATCCTTTTCAGGCTGCGGTGTCATCTGTACTGAAGGAGAGAACTCAATCGGCCCCTTTACCAAGAACCAAAAAGGCAACCTTACAACGGCGCGAACGAGCCAAGGCACGATTGAGGACTCCTTCTCCTTCTCCACCACCCTCTCGACTGTCTCGGTAAGAGTTGATTTTTGCATTATCTTTCTAATCACATAACCCTATTTACCAATTCCCTGCTTTTTCAGCCTAGGGTTGCGTCACCTCCACCACATCGGCCAACCCCCTCGCCTACTGCGTTGACACAGCAAAGGGAGGCTGATGCGAGCACCACCGATGTTCCAACACAGGTAACTAGGATTACTCTGATTCCCTTTCTGCCAGTTCCTGTTTAACGAGGCTGACCTTGACCCATGTCGATATTTGCAGAACCTAGCCGATATGTTCTCCTTTGATATCGGCCAGTTTCTTGACGATGAGGACAAGGAGCTACCCAGCACAGCCAGGGCACCAATCTCTGATGATCTGAAGAACCGGCTGACCGATATCGCCAATCGGCTGGAGTCCTCGCTGGAGTACTTGGTGGAAGATTGCACCCCCATCAGGGCCAGGGTACAAGAAATTCAAGACGAACTGCCTGAAGACCTGATGGAGGTCCTAACACCGGCCATCTTCTTGGAGCAATACCGATTCAAGCTCAACAAGGCCAAAGAAAGACTCGCAGAACGACGAGAGCGTGACCAACTGGAATCGGCTTTGTCCGCCAGCAAAGCCCAAGTTAACGCTGACAAGACCAAATTGGACGAGCTAGCGGTGGAGCCGATCGTCTTGAAAAACAGACTTGAAGAACTCCATCGTCTCGAGGCAGAGCTAGAATCGAAGCTGGAAGCCACGCGTCAAGAAATCCAAGAAGTCGAAGCCGGGATAGCTGCATCACCTAAAGCCATAGAAGACCAGATGGCAAAGCTCAAGGCATCGGCCAAGTACCTTGCAACCCTGAGCAGATTGCTAAAGCCGATCCCAGGGTCGACAGCCTATGACGCCCAGGCTATAGAAGACATCGAGCAGATTCGCCGTAAAGCCACTGCAGCTATTGCAGACTTCATAGGGTGATGTAGCACATCTTGTCTTTATGCTATGTAAATACAAACCTCATCGGCCAAGCAGCCGAATTTGATCTGGAAATTCCATGTCTGAATATTACTTCTGAAATCCTCTTTGCAAACAAATATCCCTTTACTAATCAGTCTCATCGGCCAGAAAGCCGAATTCGATCTTACTCTGAAGAAGAAAATTCCTTAAAAAAAATTCCTGTATATATATATGCCCCCCAAATTTTAGAAGATGAGGGCTCATGTTGTAAAATTTGAACTAAGGGCGATAGTATGTATCAGCCATCTAAAGACGATGCATAACACATCGGCTGTAATCATAAATTGGCTGGAGGGCCGATCATGAATCGATCCAGACGCTAGGATAATATTTCTTCAAGTACTTGCCATTAAGAGCTCGTCCATAAATCTCGCCATCCAACCCCTTGAGCAAATAAGCATTGCGAGGAACACAGCGATGAATTTGAAAAGGACCTTCCCAATTAGGTGACCACTTGCCGAATTTATTATCTCTGGAACCAATCGGCATTATTAATTTCCATACAAGATCCCCTTCTTCAAATGACTTGGCGAGAACTTTTTTGTTGTAATGACGAGCCACTCTATCTTTATCACGTTTGATCTTCTCTAGGGCCCGTAATCGGACATGCGCCAAATCGTCTAACTCATCCATCATAAGATTATGGTACTCATCGGCTGTCAAGTCGTCTTGCAAAGCAATCCTTCTTGAGCCGATGTTGGTTTCCCACGGCAGCACCGCTTCATGTCCATAAACCAGCTGATACGGAGGCACTTGAATTGCACCATGGCAAGCCATCCGATACGCCCAAAGGGAATCGGCCAGCGTTGTGTGCCATTGCCTCGGCTGTTCATCAATTTTCCTCTTGATTAACTTGATTAAAGTCTTATTAGAAGCCTCTACCTGCCCATTAGCTTGCGCGTAGTAAGGAGAAGAATTTAATAATTTAATACCCATGCTATCGGTGAACTGGACGAACTCATCGGACACGAAGATTGATCCTTGATCGGTGGTTATCGTCTGAGGTAACCCAAACCGATATATAATATATTCCTTGACAAACTGAATTGCATCTTTGGAATCAACCTTCTTAAGGGGAACGGCCTCAACCCACTTTGTGAAGTAATCGGTAGCCACCAAGATATATTTGTGTCCCTTGCTCGATGGTGAGTTAATCTGGCTGATCATATCTATTCCCCATCCACGAAACGGCCACGGCTTTATGATGGGATGCATAGCCGATGCCGATGCTCTTTGAATTGCTCCAAACTTTTGACAATCCTGACATCCTTTATAATACTTGAAACAATCCTCTAGCATGGTTGGCCAAAAATACCCAATGCGTTTCAACAGCCATCTCATTTTATGGGCCGATTGATGTGTTCCACAAATCCCTTCATGGACCTCGCTCATAACGACTTTGGCCTCCTCAGGACCTAGGCACTTGCGCAAGACACCATCAATCGTCCGATGGTATAAATCATCATCTAATAGGACATACTGCAATACTTTGTATTTCATCTTTCGTGACGCCGATTGGGAAGGATTCTTCAAATAATCAATGATAGCAAATCTCCAATCGTCGGCGTCCACGGTGGCGATTTGAACTCATGCATCCTTGGCCATCGGCCTGTATCCCGATGTCCCCTGAGCCAGGTCATTGGCCTCGAAGTTTTGCTTCCTGGGTATATGCCTCATCGTTACGATCCTGAATGCCTGAAGCAACACCTTGCACTCTTCATTGTAGACTTTGAGGATGTCATCTTTGCATTCATACTCTCCAGAAAGTTGATTAATTACCAGTTGTGAGTCACCAATGATCTCTACGGAATCGGCCTTGACTTCTTATAATAACTGCAAGCCTTTAAGCACCGCTTCGTACTCTGCTTGATTGTTAGTATAATAAGGCTTGATAGTAAAAGCAAACTCAAAGCGTGCCCCCCGAGGGGATATGATAACTAGGCCGATACCGCATCCATGTCTACAGACGGATCCATCGAAATACAAGGTCCATGGCACGATATCTGCATATGCAACTGACTCGTCTCTGTGTTGAACAATGAAATCGGCCAGGGCTTGTCCTTTGACTGCTTTGGCCGATTCATATCTGTGGTCAAACTCTGTTAAGGCAAAAATCCACTTCCCAATTCGTCCTTTTAACACAAGGGCCGATAACATGTATTTCATCACATCGGCCTTACTTACCACAATACACTCGTTGGAAAGTAAATAATGCCTCAATTTAGTGTGTACCTTGTCTCAGCGTCTAACATCCTCCTACTGAGATAAAAAATAGCTCTTTCCTTACCATCAATATTCTGAACCAAGATTGAGCCGATGGATTTCTCATCGGCCGATAGGTACAGTCTGAACGGAACCCCTTTCTGTGGAGGGATTAGAACTGGCGGAGAAGTTAAATACTCCTTGATATCGTCCAGCGCCTTCTGCTGCCTATCACCCCATACGAAATCTTCATCCTCTTTTATCTTCAATAACAGAGTAAACGGCTCTATTCTTCCTGATAAGTTCGATATAAAGCGCCGAACAAAATTGATCTTGCCGAGCAGAGATTGTAACTTGGTCTTGTTCGTCGGAGGTTTGATTTTCTTTATAGCATCGATATTCTTCTGTGTAATCTTGATTCCTCTTTCGTGGACCAAGAAACCCAGGAACTGACCGGCCGATACGCCAAAGGCACACTTGTTAGGGTTCATTTTTAAGCCATACTTCCTCGCTCTTTCAAGTACCTTGCGTAAATCGGCCAAGTGCATATCGTATTCTCGTGACTTCACGACGACATCATCAATGTAAACTTCAATCAAAGAGCCGATGAGATCATGAAAAATATAATTCATGGCCCTCTGATATATAGCTCCAGCATTCTTCAAACCGAATGTCATGACAACCCATTCATATAGGCCGATTGCCCCTGGGCATCGGAAGGCTGTTTTGTGAACATCTTCTTTGGCCATGAAAATTTGGTTATAGCCTGCGTTCCCATCCATGAAGCTTAGAACCTTGTGTCCAGACGCGGCATCAACCAGCAAATCGGCCAGAGGCATAGGGTACTCGTCTTTCGGTGTTGCTTTGTTCAAGTCTCTGAAGTCAATACATACCCTAAGCTTGCCATTTTTCTTCACTACTGGAACTATGTTGGAGACCCACTCTGCGTATCGGCAAGGTCTGATGAAGTTGGCATCATAAAGTCGTGTGATCTCTGCCTTGGTAGCTTCATGCATATCGGCCTTGAATCTCCTAGGAGCTTGTTTAAACGGCCAATAGCCTGGTTTGATTGGTAGCCGATGTTCTACAATCGATCGGCTTAATCCTGGCATTTCATGATATTCCCATGCAAAACAATCCATGAATTCTTTTAACAAATTTATAAGATTACTCTTGTATTCCTTTGGCAGGTTAGCACTTATGTACGTCGGCCTAGGCTTATCACCTATCCCTATATCAATCTCTTCAAGTTCATCGGCCGACGTAAAACCGTGTCCCAACTTGCCATCTAGCTCGTCCACCGCATCATCTGTGTAGGGACTAGCTTGTTCATCTTCAACGGCGGACGGCGCTTCTCTGCTAAAGTAACTGCTTGTCTTGATCTTCGATCGTCTCGATGTCGCAGTCAGTTACCTTCAGGAAATCGGCGTCCCAGACTCGTCCGGACAAGCAGTCGATTCCCTCCATCTCCCATACTGCGAGATCGGCATTGGCCACATGTACTGTCCGATCGGCCTGCACGATCTCAACTTGGTCCCCTTGCCATTGCATGAGGCATTGGTGCATTGTTGAAGGGATGCAACAGTTTGCGTGGATCCAATCCCGTCCCAACAACAAGCTGTAGGAACCCTTTTCATCGAAGACGAAGAAGGTGGTGGGTATTGTTTTGCTGCCTACGGTGAGTTCCACGTTTAGTACCCCCTTCGCTTCGGATGCGTTGCCACCGAAGTCCTTTAATACCATGTTGGTCTTGATAAGGTCTTCAGGTACCTTCCCGAGCTTCCTGAAGGTTGTGTATGGCATTAAATTGACCGCCACGCCGCCATCGACCAACATCTTCGTCATCGGCCGCCCATTGATGAATCCCTTGATGTATAGCGGCCGCAAGTGTCTGTAGCTGGCGTCAACTGGCTTGTCGAAGATGGCTTGATCTGGTGACAACTGTAGCCTAGCCGAAGATTGTTCATCGTCGGCCACTGCTTCATCGGCTGCTTGCACACTGTACTCTGCTGGCAGTATAAAAACCATGTTAACAGGCGCCGATGTCGCTCGTTTACCTTTTGAAGCCGCAGAAGCCCGGGCTGTATTGGAGGTGCCCTCATTGGCCGTTACCACAGTGGATTTTATCCTCCACTCTTTCTTGGTCTTGGCCGGCCGATGGGTTATTGCCGCCTGTTGCTCTTGGATTTGTTCTTTCCTCCTTAGCCTCTGAACCTGCCATTTTTGTGTCTTAGTGAATACATCGCTTGGGCACCATTGAGGGTTCTGGACCTGTTCCTCGGCTTCGGTCTGTTGGTCTTGGTGCATTGGCCCTAACCTCTCATGAACAGATTTCCTTTGCTTGGCCGGCCGATGCGCTTGCATGCTTGAGCTGCCCTAATAAGAATCCTCTGCACCATTGCATGCAGGGCACTCCTGGATAGATGGCAACCTCATTCCCTCACTCCAGCAGAACTGGAAAAACTCGCACTCCCAATGCGGGTCGTAGGAGTTGTCTTGATCGGCGTAGCCTTGAACTTGTTCTTCCTGCCGCCGCTGGTATTTTCTAATCAGGCCCTTAGAGGTCTGATAAGGTCACTTGCCGTTCCGATGGGCACTGCCATCAGTCCTGTCCGCCCGCACCATGTTGACTGAGAACGGGTGTCCTTCGATTTTCATCGGCCGCTTGGCATCATCGATTTTAATCCTGCCTTGCTTGATGGCCGATTGAATCTGTTGCCTGAAGATCTTGCATTCATTTGTATGGTGTGAATAAGAGTTGTGCCATTTGCAATATCTCCGTTTCTTGATCTCTTCGGCCGATGGCAATATATGACCCACTGGCAACTGGATTTGCTTTTCTTGCAACAGTAGATCAAATATCTTATCGGCCTTGTTGATGTCAAAGTCATATTTATCTTCCTTGTCGCCCTTCTTGGCCCATTGGCAAGTTGTCGGCTTTCTCATCCGGGTCCATTCGGCCAGGTCGACATCAACATCTTCCTCGTCGTCGTCATCGGAGGCATACTGATAAACTGTGTCGATTTTCTTGACAAACTTCTTTGCCTCCTGGAATCGTTGTTCGTGGGCCGATATGCATTGTGCTAGCTGAGCTAGGCTGTCAAATTCCTGCTAGGAGAACCTCTCGCGTAACGGCCCTAGCAATCCTTGAAATGCCAAATCGGCCAACTGGGAATCGGTCAAGCTGAGGCTGTAACACCTGTTCCTTATGTCTCTAAACCTCTGAATATACTCTGGGACCGATTCATCCACTCGTTGCATGATGGCAGTTAGATCGGACAGTTTCATCTCTTGTACGCCATTGTAGAAATACCTGTGAAATTGTTTCTCAAGATCTATCCATCCTCTGATGGAATTGCAGGGCAAAGATGAGAACCACGTGAATGCAGACCCTGATAAGGATAGAGGGAAAAACCTCACCCTCAACGCCTCGATAACCGATGCCTCCCCGCACTGTGCTAGGAATCGGCTGACATGCTCGTACGTCGAGACGTTGTCCTGCCCCGAAAACTTTGAAAAGTCCGGGATCTTGTGTCGGCCTGGCAATGGCACTCTGTCAAATTCCTCGGGGTACGGGTGCCGATACACTGTAGAGTTTTCCTTGGGCTTCAAGCCGAACTGATCTCGGATCACTTCAGCTATCATATCGGCCCAGTATCCTGCGGGCCGATGTGGGAGGTCTTGCTGATATGATTGCTGCAAGCCCTCTGCTTGATACTGCCTGGGGGAGTACGGCTGGTAGTGGTGATCAAGATTCTGCGTGCCATACTGCCCTGCGGTGTGCTGCTGGTAGCCTTGTGGCACATTGTATGCAGCTTGAGATGGAGGATTGTTGAACACCGGGGCTTGTGGCTGTCCGGCCGATGGTTGGTGAACCGGAACTTGCTGCATCGGCTCGATCACTGGTTGCTTCCCCTTGGTCTATTGAGCATATTGCTCCCCCGTAATGTGCTGAGGGCTCCCCCCTGTCTAATTGGTGAGTACCAGTGGCAGTGTTGTTGTTGGCTGCGCCGATGGGGGTGGCATCGGCGCTGTCGACTGAGCCGTGCTCAGGTCGTTCCTCAGGGTCCGATAGGCAGGGAACTTATTTTCTGGCAAGAAAATCGGTCCCTGAGGCTTGTACTGGTGAATCGACCCATCTAGGATCGATTTGACCGTATTGGTCAATGTGTTCACCAGGATCCCCGATTGGTTGACTAGCGCAGAATGAACTGCGGAGTCAATCCTATCTTGCAACGTCGGCGCTGCAGTATCTTCAGTCTTGACGGTGTGGTCGTGTGCCGCCGCTGACGTGCTAGCTCCCTCTCCTGGACTCGGCATAACTACCTTGGATTTTTGGATCAAGGTGCCTTGTCGAGTCCTAGAATATGTTTTCAGGTACATATTCTGGAACTGCTCGACCAGATTTTCCACCTCAGCCTTCTGCTCTGCATTGAGCTGGTCGGCGGTTACAGGGACGATGTTCTCCTCGGAAATCTCTACCTGCTTTGACATCTTGAGAAGATTTGTTGTGGTTGCAGAGTTTGCGTTCTTGGTCCCACCAGGCGTGCCAAAAGCGTGTTGGCGCAGAATTTGGACCCGTTCGACCACAAAACGGGTTCCGCGTTACCACGGCGGCCTGGGAGATCTGCTTAACTCCAGTGCAGGTCCAAATTGGCTTGCCTAGTCGTGCGCATAGCGTGCCAGTTGATTTGATCTGCAATCAACAAGAAACAAGTAAACCATATCAGAAAACAATGGTCGATCGGCCGATAGGCCGATGTCACATTGTTATAGCCTAGCCGATAGGGCAAAGCTGTATCGGCTTACTCAAGATAATAAGTAAATTGAAATAGATCTAATCTCATCGGCCTATTTTAACATGTCTAAGGCAAATTACTAGAAGCAGCCAATGAGGATTTCATGAAGATAAACACACTAGCTATTACCCTAGTGCAAACTTATACAAGCCAATCGACCAATATAAATACACCAATCACAAAGACATCTTGAAGACACCCTGCAACCGATACGTTTATATTCGTCGATCCACATGTATAAGTGGCAAACACATGCAAAAACATAAATAATCACATGCATTAGGTAAGACCGGCTGAAACCCCGGCGCTATCCTTAATTACAATCGAAAACAGGCTTTGTGTTAGATCTCGAAACAGGACTGAGGTCGATAGCAACTCAAAGTGTGAATCAAGACTTAACACAAAGAAAATCAAGCCGTCGATTGCTTTTGGGGATGGTAAATGCATCAAATAATCTAACCAAGCATAACAATTAAACTGTCGTCGGCAATAAACCCTAAAACGAATATACTGCCGGCAAAGCATAATTAAGACGCCTATCAAGATTACTCAAAACACGATAGACGACGATCACATCATCGAGGCTTAACGTGCCTAAAGCAGCACGCTAGCCCCGACGATGTCAATCGTCGGGGACGAGTTCTTACCTTTGCTCTGGGAAGGCAAGAACTCGTCAAGATCAACCTCTTACGAGGGTTGGCGATGCGTCGAAAGTAGATTGAATTGGTTGTATGTTTTGATTGATTGATAGAGAGACCTTCTGTGTACGAACTATCGAGATATTTATACCCGAGGTTACAACAGAACCCTTGCAGGGCACGATCTTATCTACAACTAACAAACAAGTCCTTGCGGCAGACTTAAGCCACAGATTAGATCTAAACTACTTAATTTACAAGATACAATTGCCTAAAACCGAGCTTTATCTCTATTTGGCAACTTACTTGAAGCTTATGCCGAGCCCAGACCAAGCCCACATTGACGCTGTCAACTCACAACCCATATCGGCCCACGACCAAACCGAATCCGTATCGGCCGATACGCTCTCTATAGCAACACCTCCCCAGTCCGATACGGTTACCGGGTCCGATACGAAGCCTGGTCCGACTCCAACTCAATCCTTCCTCTCTGCTTCGGTTTCCTCTTTTCTCTCCAAGTCGATTACCAAAATCCGTCGTTAACAACATGGATAAAAATTGCAATGTGGAGGATAAAATTGGGATTCAAGTGGTAGATTTGAAGCCCGTAGTATTCAAGGATACCACGGAAGAAATCAGATGTGGGCAAACCAAATCCATAATAGAAGAAAGAGGTGAAAACCACAATCTCACTGGTGTTAGGAGTGGGGAACTCCTCGCTGGCCGCCGAACGCCAGCCGATGATTTCTTTGGACGGAAGAACTCCGTTCTTCACCATTTCCAGCAGGGTCGATTCCTTCACGTACGTCCGAGGTTGCCCATTGGTCGAAAGGGATTTCCCTCTCTTCCGCCATGGGTGCGAATTGGGTGGAGGTGGATCTAGCGTGGGAGATGGGGATTTTTCGAGGGGATGTTGGCAGATGGATGCGGATGATGGATTGTGGTGGAACTTGAGTTTTTGATGGATGATTTTGAGTGAGCACGAGTTCTTGGATTCCTCGGAGAGGTTGGTGAACAGGAGCGCGAAAAGGGGAAAAATTTCAGGAAGATGAAGCGGCAGGGACGACGCTGGCGCTTTAAGAAAGATTTTAGGGTTTTTGCTGGGTTTTCTCGTATTTGGGCCGAGCCCATGAGAAACTTGCAGCCCATTTTGTGAGTATGGCTTGACATATGTCCATGAGGACTTAAGCAAATTTGCCCTGGCAATATGCATATGTCTCATTGCCCGATGACTTAAAAATCCTTTCATAACAGCAGTTACACAACTTGTTGAAGGTTGGTATGATGCAATTTGGAAGGTGACAGACAATTTTTTACCCATGAGGGTCAGCTGAGAAGTCTGCTTTGAGATGACTCAGGCAAAAAAAAAACTCGGATGAGCATGAGCTAGTCGAGTATTAAACATTATGCCTTAATTATGAGGTTATGTGTTATGTGATTTTTTATGATTATTTCTGGCTTCAGCTAGATGTTTATTTAACTCAAGAGAGTCTGATTATTATAGCTCTTGACTATATGCTTAGTTTGTTTAACTAAACACATAGTCGGGGGCTACACCTAATTAGGTGCATCAGTCGATGCACCTAAATCTTTATTTTTGATATTTTTGAGATGTTTTTCAGCCCTTCACAGCCCTTTTTGGATGATGAAGCACTCGGGAAATCCAGGCAGAGGTGATGAAGGCACTCGGCAATAGAGGCACTCGGCTAGAGAATTACTCGGCTGTGTGTTATTCTGGTTCGAGGCAAAGTTATCTCGTTGACTGTGAAGGTCTCGGGGGCTAATGTGGAGATTATGGGTACCGGATACCCTCACGACTAGCTTATCCGACTTGCCATAGGGGATAGGTTATGACTCGTGATTATGTAAACCGGCTATGACTTGGGAGTTATGTTACCATTGAGATAAGGTAACGGCCCATAGTCTATAGTTGGTAAGATTGAGGAGTCTGACTTAGAGTAGGATAGGTCTCTGACTCTGTAAACCCACCCTCCGGGACTATATAAGGAGGGTAGGGCATCCTTTGAGGGACACACAAAAAATACACAGGACAGTACAAGAAAACTCACGAGAGCCCCTATTGAAGGAGATCAAGAGATCAATAAATCACTCGACGGATCGAATCCCCGAAACAGGAGTAGGGTATTACCTCTCGTTAGAGAGGGCCTGAACCTGTCTAAACCTTTGTCCCGACTAACCCATTGTGTTTGGCACTTGACTGCTACCCCCAGATTGATATTGCCAAAACCAAGTTTCGACATACATCTCCAGAGCCCTTCTGAGCTTTTCAAAGATCTCAGGGGCATCTTCAGAACTTGAGCCCAAGCCATTCTAGAAAACAACATTTAAGATTGGGGCTGCTACATTTGCAACATCACCCCGGATAGTTTCTGCTCTTTTGATTCGCTCGGCAAAGACATCAAACTGGGCTCAGGATTTTGCCTCATGTGCTACAGGATTAAAACAAGCAAGGTATATTGAAAATGCTCAGGTTTAGATCGGATATGGCTTGAGTTTTGTCCTTCTCTAATTGGATGTTGTTATATTCTACGTTCTTCAGTTGGGCTTTCAAGGCTTCAATTTCTGCCAGATGGGCTGAAATATAATGTAATGAAATCAGCAATAGGGAATTGATTTATGATATGTACGATTATGTTAGATTCTACCCACCTCTGACTGATCCGCGATATTCTAAGTTTGTATCTCGGAGCTGGCTGATCTATGTTCTTAATTCTTTTTCCCTGGATTTAGCAGCTTCTTTGAGCTCCTGTTGGACAGCATCCAGGGTGTTGATGAGGCACCAGTCATTCCAAGCACTTGAGAATTTATACCATTCAGTGTCATTTATGATCACCACATGGTTTTGGGAGAGTGAGATCCATACATGCATAATAGCTACTCAAGCCTCAATGTGCTCCATGATCACAATTAAACACCATTCAATATAAATTACGTAGTGCCGAATATCGAACAAAAGAGATATTGCTGGGACTTAGCATACCAGTCAACTTTAGCCTAAGACGTGCCAGACAAACCACACAAGGGCAACGACCAGATGTGTTACACATCCCAGGAGACTTGACAATTTGCTAAGCTCTACAACATCTCGTTTGTTCAACATCCATACTCATGTCTAGATAGTTCTATAAGCTAGAACATACCAAGACACTTTCATCAAAGCAAATGATATTCATAAATAAGAACTACTAATACACAAATAATTTAGAATCTAAGTCTATGATATATATGGCCAAACGGCGTTATAAATAGAGGTTCATACGGAAGCTTATTTACCCAAGACCCATAAGCAATCTGACTAGGGGTAGACCCCTAATGAACCATCCTGAAGAAATCAACGGAAACCACAGCACTCAAATTAACTTAAGACTAATGTCTGCAAAACAAAGTTATATATATACGGCAAGAGTCAGTACATTAATCAGATTAATGTACTAGCAAGCAACTATCAAGCCTAGCAAGCTACATGCAAAGCTTATATCAAAGAAGGCTATTTGTGGTCTCATTTTAGCATAAAAGCTAGTTTTATTTTACAACCATTTGCAAAGGAATTTTATAAAATCATTTTAAGCATGGATATAAGTAGATCACAATAGTTTTCATAGTAATAACATAATTACATCTCTGCTGCCCACCTTAGCAACAAGTCTCATATCCATCATCAATATCAACAGAATCATCATAACACATCACGTTGGCAACCAGCCACCATTATCATATTTATAATCATCAAAACTCAACACATTTCCCCATTCCCATAGCCCATTTTCATAAACACATTTATAAATCTCAAGTCTATACTCATAGCACTTCACCAAGTCGCTCTCATGGCACTTCACCAAGTCGCTCATGACCATGAGCATGGCCAATCGATTAGTTTTGCGAACTCTGCAAAGTTTCTACTACTTTACCCACATAATATGAACACTCTAGTTTGTCATGTGCCGGCCAAAGCACTACCACACTCTACACGTTGAGTGTGGCCTAGAGGTCATAACGCACCTAGCCTTGCATGAATGACGACAAGTATGAATCCACCCTAGGAATGACCCAGAGCCGTTAGGTGGCAGGCCCATGCCTTAAACCTAACGCCGTGGCAGCGAACACGTCCGTTCCCCCACAAGGCACTTAACCGTTGAATTGAACAGACTTAGACGCCTAAACTACCCCCAATAATAAGCGGGGTAAATAGGTAGTTCCTAAATTATCGCTCAGACTAATTCATTCTACTTCGGCCTACCAATATGCAAGGCTAGACTTTAAGTAACTTAATTAGCTAAGGCCACCCCATAAATAGCATATGTGGATGGACGGTATACTTAAGTTGGTGACACGAAGTTCAGTTCTTAAATAACCCAGGCGAACACTCTCCCTATCGATGTGCAACTACCACCATATGCACACCACTTGCCGCCCGAGTATAAAACACATTTTCACCAAGTTTTAGTTCACAAAAATCAGAGACCTTAACCACCTTAACCTCTGTCCAGCAGTAAAAGTAATGCCCAAAATCTCATTTAGAAAGTGATCACAATATTATTTAGCGAATTGCTAAGCATGGCTAAGCATAGGGCATTTGTATAAATAAGTATATACCCATTTGAGCACTTAGAAAGTACTCTAACCAACTCTATGGATACAAACAATGGGAAGTACCATAATTCAAGAAATTCATGCAGCAAGTTGGGCATATCTACCATTTACCACATTTTAAATATCGATAATTAGAAGTAGGCATGCAATTTTGCAAACACATTTCATTCCCCAAAACATAGGTTTGCAATGTGTTCAGAGGAAGAGGGGAGAAAACTTGCCTTAGTTAGAAATCCCATCATGTTCAGTAATAAAACCCAAACTCCTCACCGAAAGCGATGTCATTCACAATACGAAATAACGGTAGCGTATAAACACCAAATCATACAAAAATCCAAAATGACACTAATATACATGAATTCTCTACTGTAATTAGGTACTGATCAAACATGATTTACGGTGAGAGAATTTCTATTTTATCACTTGTACTTTGGGAGATATAAATTTTATAATTTCTATACTAGATCTAGATGAATTATGCTCTAATTAATCTTAGATGCAATTTATGCCTAGGTTCTATCAAGTATTAGGTTATAGCAGTGAAGAATGTGTTTTCCTGGGTTCAACAAGATTTATTTTTACAATTTTTAGAGCTAGCATGAATTTATTATGAATTTTATAAGCTATGTGTCGCATTGTGCTATTTATTTGATATACAAAATTGTAGAAGCATCTTCATTACAGTACATGTCATATTTTAATGTACAGTAATTAATAACATGAGATTACGAATCTAACAAAACTAGGATCATCTAATTTGGAGTTAGAACCAATTAATCTCCTACGAATTTTATAAGCTCTCAAATTAATTATGACAACTTACAATTACTTAAAAGTGGATGCATCATGTATACTAATTGCTCCAGAACTCAATTCACCTAAATAAAGTTGAGAATTTGGTTATTCTAAAAATTTTTAGTTCAATTCATTTAGAGCTAGAACTAATTTCCTACAAATTTTATAAGTTAGATTGTGCTTTATGCCAATTATCCTTTACACAAATAATTAGAGATATTTCTTCTACTGTAAGTGGCAAGTTTTATACTACCATAGTAAAGATCATAATTTTGTGAGTCCTCTGGAATTTGGTTCATTCAAAATGGAGCAAAATGGAGCTAAGATGAATTTTCTACTGATTTTAAAAGTTTGCACAATTTTCAGTTCAACTAATAATATTTTAGGTATTTTCTTTGTACTTTCCAGAATTTAAACAAAAGGGGTCCACTGGTCATTGACTTGCTAATATGCAGAAAGGCCCTGGGGTTTCTAGGAATAGGTCCCAAGGTCCTCCCATGTGTTGAAGGCATATTTCATTAAGCGTCCCTAGGCTTTCAAAGTTAATACATTTAGGTCTGGTCCCACAAGTAAGTGACTATCATCATTTCTAATTAAATCCCTGGAGTGTGTTGAATTTACAAATGAAGTCCGTGGTTCAAAAGAATAGACAGGGAAGCTACGCAGCAACATGAGTGAGCTCGCCGGCGGCGAACGGCAGGGTTTCGCGAGGCGCGGCCAAAAGCAAAAAGGTAGAGGGGACTCTTGCAAACCCGACGGTGGCCTACTCGTTGGTTGTGGTGACCAGAATAGGTGTCAGCGACGGCGCGGGCGACGGTGTCCCTCGGCATGCAAGTGCATCCTGAGCTCTAGCTCAATTTAGCGCAAAACCATGCATGCACGTGTGCCTACGGGGTTCCTGTGGACTCACTTGAGGTCGCACTTGGCTTGGCGAAGCTTGGACAACGGTGGCGACTCCGGGTTTGGCTTGACGGCGGCGAAAATGGCAGGGCGACGGCGACGGCCTCCCTCCGGACTTCGGCCTACCAAGAAGAGATGAGGCACGACTTAGTGATGCCCTAGGGTTGCTGCTAGTGCAAGGAATCGTGCTGAGGCTCACCGAGGAAGGTGGAATCGATGGAGATGGCCAGCGGTTGGACTTGAGGAAGGAGGAGTGGATCTCCTGGACGATGGCGGCGTGTTTCAATTCCTTTGGCCGTCAAGCTCCTAGGACCATGGCGATGTCGGAGACGTGAGCACTCGATCGGGGATGCTCGGTGCGCGCTCCAAGACAGCGAGGGCGTGGTCCGCGTTTTCGTTCAACCGCTGCATGGAATAGGATGAAATTAGATGGAATGGAGACATCATCGAGAGTAGATTGAGGAACGCAAGAAAGGAGAGGGCGACCGCAGCTCATCGGCGCTAGCGGCGATTGTCATCTTCATGGCCGACGGCGAGGTTGAGATGGAAAAGGAGAGCTGAAGTTCTCCCTCTCAGTTTCTTCGGCTCAAGACAGGAGAATGTGGTGTGGCAACCAAGCTGGGGGAGTTAGAGGGCGAGATCAGCGGCGGCCACATCCTCAGACACGCGTCGACGCGCTCCAATGCACGGCCAGCGCCATGTCCTCTTGCTCTATCTCTCTTTATCTCTGTTCTTGTCGGTTGGGGAAGGTGGACTGAGGTGTGGGCAAGTCGGAGGGACTGATAAGGGGGCCCAGGTCAGAGCAAACTAGGTGAGGATGAGAAGTTTGGGTAGAGAAGCAGGTGGACACAGGTCTTAGGCGAAATTCCAGGAATTTTCTTGATTTATTTCTTCTCCCCTCTTTGTTAACTCAATTATTTTAATCTATCGGCAGAATAATTTAAAGTGGATTTTTCTAGAGGTAGATGAAGAAACCTAGATTTCATTTTATTTGGTTGTACTCAAAATTTCCTTATATTTTACTCTCAGCAAAATAAAGAAAATAGGATTGGCCAAAATTTATTTGAATTTTTAGGAGGTCTAAACATATAAAATAAATTCTAGAAAAATTATATTAATTCATTATAAATCATTTAGTATTTTAATAAATTATATTCTATATACACTTTCATATGTTTTTATGCATATTTGGGTGAACTTTGGCCGATTAGGATTTAAACTCAAATCAGACATGGACTTCCTTGACCAATTTAATTGAGATATAGTTTGTAAAGATAAGATTATACCAAAATTCCAGTGAGTCTAACATATTGAGTAACATACACATGAATTTTTCCATGATTTTATCTTACACCAATTATTTTTAGAAATTCATTAAGCTTATCTTTATATATTGGTTCCCTATGATAAAAATATGATTAAATGGTTGAAAAATTATATTTAAACTGTGTTTGACCTGAGATGTTGTTATTAAGTTTAATTTCTTTCTCACCATGTATGATTCCCAAGAATAATTGTAGGTTTATATGTGTGTATGCTTGGATTAGTTTAAAAGAGGTTTATAATAGGATCTCCAGTACAACATGTTTATATTCTTTCTTATGTTCATGACCTATGTTCAAATTTAGGACCAAGTTAATTCAATGAAGTTTACCATTAGTCATATTGAAATGTTTAAGTTGCAAGGATTTTAGGAAATAACCTAGTTCCCATCATTAGGTCCTTTTAATTATTTACTTCATATTTTAATGAATGATCATGTGACCTATTATGAAATGCAAGCAAGATCCCAAAACACTTAAAACAACTCAAATCACACTCCACACATTGTGTTCATGCAAGCTTGCAAATGTTTTACAATTCATTTAATCTTAGACTGAAAAAGTTTTAAATTATCCTTAAAATTTTCATAGGTTTGAGCTCATGTAGGGCTTTGGTGCAAAATTTTTAGGATTATTATTTAAGAAAAATATTTTCAAATTTGAAATTCAAATTTTGGGTATGTTACAATAAAGTAGTCGGAGGAGGCGGTTTTTTACTTAAGTTTAATAGTCTGGTGGATTTTGATAGCCGGGCTACTAGCAGATCGCGCTCTTTGGCTTCTTTTTGTTTATTCAAGATTATCCCATGGGCACGGCCCTCAGAATCACGCCATTGGATCTTGACGAGAGGAAGAGAATCTTCTGGTGACTAAATATGAAGATTTCTTTGTCTTCTCCGATTATTGGTTCTGTCAGTGAGGTTACAAATATTCAAGAAAAGAGATGAATCCCAAGGGGTTAAGTTATAAAGAACTCACCAATGATTTTGTCAGGGAGCTTGCATGGAGGTCCTTGAACTCTATCGTCTGTGCCAAGCGCAGTTTCGTCTTGCTCTCCTTGGGCAGCAGAGTCTCCAACTGGTTGATCTTTGCTCATATTTTCTTTATTGCCTTTGAAGCGGTCTTTAGTTGATAGTTCTTGGTTGTTGACAACTAGTTCTTCTTGACCCAACTGGTTTCCAGTCGGGGGCTCTTCCTTGGCAGTCGGATCTGCGGTGCCCGACTGGTTTCCAATCGGGGCCTCTTGTTCAGTAGATGTATTTCCTGAGCTTGATTAGTTCCTAACTGCGTTTTCGATGTCAGGGTCTGCTGTTTCTTGATTAATGGCCTCTAATTCAGGAGGTGGTATATCGGATTGACCAGTTGGGTCAATATCTTGAGGTTTTCTGCAGATGCATTATTTATATTCGGGGTCCGCAAATGGTTAAAGATATTCTTCTTTTCTAAATTAAGACTTGGGATATATGATTGAGTGGAGTAAGGCTTACCTAGTTGATTTCTTGATCTTTGGGATCGACCTAACTAGTGCTGGCCTTGTTGGGACAGTAACGCTACTAGGGGCTTGGATGTTTTCATCTTCTTCATCCGAGGAATCGAGGATTAGTTTTCTTTGTTTATTGGCTTGTGAACTTTCCTCGCTTGTGGTTGTTCTCTTATTCTTTGACTGACGTTTGATAGTTGTCCTCCAGTCGGTTGATTGCTGTTGGTTGAAGTTTTGCGGGGATATTGGCACGTGGCTGTAGGCGGCTTCGAGGTAAGAAGAGCATTTTCCTGCAAGGACAATTTTTTAGGGATATATTACTGCTAATTGAAGAAAACCAAGTGAGGAATAAATTGGAGTGATTTATGAGTTAATTTACTGGAGGTGGAGGCTGATGCAGGCTAAAAGGGGCTACTAGCAGTTTGTGATCATAGTCGACTACAATCCCAGTGGAGAAGATCTTGTACATGCGTGGGCACGTGATTTGATAATCTAAGGATTTGGGGTCCTCGCGGTTTGGGTCGTTTTGGTCTTCATGCTCGAAAGCCGGTTTGGACCTCTCCTTTATAGGAGCCAGTCGGCATTTGATGAAGTGCTGAGTGACTTATTCTCCTAACAACCCTTTGTTCTTTATTTCAAGGATTTTAGACAACAAGACATTGGCTTCAATCTAGTCTTGGCCCTCGGGCTGAGAGTTCCAATGAGCCTGATGGACAGGTGGGAGACCAACAAAGTCGGAAAGACTAAGGACTGGATTAGAGATTTAAAACCAGTTTGAGTGCCAGCCTATTAACAGCGGATTTTCGTAATCGACCCAGAGAGGAAAGAGGAAACCGTCACGGAGAGAGGGGGTTGAATTGGAATCGGACCAAGTCTATATCGGACTCGGTAAGCGTATCGGACTGGGAGAGGCACTAGCATGAAGAGCGTATCGGCCGATACGGATTCAATATAGCCATTAACCGATAGAGTCAGGAAGTTGATAGAGTTAACACGGGCTTGGTCTGGGCTCAAGATAAGCTTCAAGGAAGTTGCCAAACAGAGATAAGGCTCGGTTTTAGGCAATTGTATCTTGTAAATCAAGTAGGTTTAGATCTAATCTTTGGCAAGAGTCTGCCGCAAAGACTTGTTTGTTAGTTAGAGATAAGATCGTGTCCTACAAGGACTATGTTGTAATCTCGGGTATAAATATCCCGGTAGTTTGTACATAGAAACTCTCTCAAAACTAAATACAACAGACAACCTGTTTTAATCTACTTTTGGCGCATCGCCAACCCTCGCAAGAGGTTAACTTTCGGCGAGTTCTTGCTTCCCCAGAGCAGAGGTAAGAACTCGTGCCCGATGATCTACATCGTCGGGGCTAGCGTGTCGTTTTAGGCACGTTAAGCCTCGATGTTGTGATCGTCGTTTATCATGTTTTGAATGATCTCGACAAGTGTCTTAATTGCGCTTCGCCAGCGATTTACTCGTTTTAGGGTTTATTGCCGACAACAGTTTAATTATTATACTTGGCTAGATCATTCAATGCATCTATCATCCCAAAAGCAATCGGCGACTTGGTTATCTTTGTTTTAAGTCTCAATTCACACTTTGAGTTGCTATCGACCTTAGTCCTGTTTTGAGATCTAATTCAAAGCCTGTTTTCGGTTGTAATTAAGGATAGTACTGGGGTTTCAGCCAATCTTGCCTGATATATATGATTATCATAAGGTTTTCATGTATATCTACCATCTACATGAATGGGTTGATGAATATAGATGTATCTGTTATAGATTACTCTTTAGGGTTTATCTGTGATCGTTATATTTATATTGGTTGATTGGTTTATGTAGATTCACACTAGAGTATTAGCTAGTGTAATTATCTTTATTATTCCTTATCGGCCGATGCTATTAATTAACATCAATATGTTGATGACGGTCGATAAGATTAAATTCATGCTTTAATCTTACTTTATCACAAGTAAGTCGATATAGCCTTGCCCTATCGGCTGGGCACGACAATGTGACATCGGCCTATCGGTCGATTGACCATTGTTTTCTAACATGGTTTACTTGTCTGTCTTGTTGATTGCAGATCAAATCAACTGGCACGCCCTACATGCACCTAGACAAGCCTTTGGACCTGCACTGGAGTAAAGCAAACCTCTCAGGCTGCCGTGGAAACGTGGAACCCGTTTGGTTGCAAGGCGGGTCGAAATTCTACGCCAACACGCTTTTGGCACACCCGGTGGGACCTCAAGGACGCAAGCGTTGCAACAACAAGAAGATCGCTGCAGCAGGTCGAAGCAGGGTGAGATCTCAAGCAAAACATGTAAAAAATTTCAGAAATAAATGTGTTTGATTATTCCAACCAAAACATGGAAAAAGAGTAAAAGAACTAATATGTGGCTGCTGGGATTCGAGCCCAGGTCCCCACGGCCACAACGTGGCCACAACGTGGAATTCTCACCACTAAACTACAGCCACATTTGTGATGTTTCTTCAAATATAACCGAATTGACTTTTTTCAGTCCTAAACACAGGCACTACGCCATGTGTAGCTGTTTTAAAAAAAACCTTGTGTAGCGGTGGATGTTTTTAAACAAGGAAGTATCTCCACCAAGCATGTTTTGTTTTCACGACAGCTGCTGGGGCGATCAAATATACCCGTGCTAACACTACGACAATAATTAATATTGCAAATGAAATAATAAAAGACATCGAGACATCTTGCAATGGAGCATATAATGAGATAGTTATAAAGTTCATGAAAAAAAAACAATAGAGTTATTGCAAAAGTATATATTAATTAGTCTGTTGCGTGCATAGACAGTATAAAGAAGACGAGAAGAAACACAAGATTTACTCAGTACATCCATGACAAAATCTAGGAACAAACTTTGCTAAAAGGTTCAGGTATTGCTTCTCTCGAATACACAATACACAAGATAAATATCTAAATTCAGCTCCACTTAAGCTAGCCATCCAACCGCTCATGGTTGTCATGATTATCTGGACAAGGCTGCAAAACAACCAAAATGTGTGCACTGGCACTTTAGTAATTATTTTTATTTACATGAAAAATTAAATATTGACCAGTATCACCAGTCCAAGACATCTTTATATACAATATTCTTCTCTTCTCCATGGATCTAGTTCTTTTTATGAATATACTCCGTGGATTAATCTAATAGTGCTGAGAGTATATACCGAATTATTAAAAGTTGTGGCAAAAAGGAGATTAGTTTTACAATTCGAAATGGGCATAAATGAAAGCTCATCTTTCACACCTTTACACAATGCAGGATTGATAAGATGAAATAACATTAGTTTGAGTTTCACAGTGCTCTTTTCCAATTTGAACATTTGAAAACTCAAGGAATCTGATTCTAGTTAGATCAATGTTTCTGGTGATATATAGTCCTAGCACTGTACAACGAATTGCAGCGGTTCCATCCTTAAATTGAGGTGGCATGGAATTTAATGTCACGTGCAAAGATGACAAAGGCATATACTGAGTACATAAAGGCATGTGCTGATCCAACGCGTCACACACATTTCCTTGGCCATACTGAGCTACAACATGAACTGCCCGACATAATGACCCTAACAAATAAATGAACACCATAAGATTTCACTCAGTAGTAAATGTATTCCATTAATGCATTTTAGAAAGCTTAGTAACATTGATTGAAAAATAATTGAGCAACGAATTGAGAAGAAACTTAATAGTTAGAAGGGTAAACATATATCAGTAGGGGAGATTGATTTTGATTAATTCTGTGCTTTCAAATCTAGGACATAATATTGTTTTTTAGATTCCAAATCGTTTTTTAGATTCCAAAAGGGGTTCTTCAAAAAATTGATTATTATAGATCACGCTTCTTTTGGCAAGAAGATGATCATAAAAAAAATACGGACTTACAAGATGGGATATTATTTGCCAACCCAAAGATCAGGGGTTTGGGTGTTCATAATTTGAAAATTCAAAATAAATGTCTCTTGAGTAAATGGTTGTTTAAGTTAATAAATGAGTAAGGTGTTTGGCAGGATTTATTGAAAAGGAAATATGTTAACAATCAAACAATAAGTCAGGTTGATAAGAAACAAGGGGATTTTCATTTTTGGCCGGGTCTCATGAAAGTTAAGAGCACTTTCTAAAACATGGGTTCCTGGATGGTGAATAAATTAGATTTTTGGAGGATAAATGGTTAGGTAACTATGCTTTTAAGGACAAGTACTCGTCTTTATATGCTATAGCTCGAAGGAGGAATTCTTTAATTGCTAATGTTATGAGTTCTGTTTCACTGAATGTTTCTTTTAAGAGAGCTTTAGTAGGTCAAAATTTGGCAAATTGGCATGATTTGTGTGCGTCAATTGTACATATTTATTTGACAGAACAGAGTAATAGTTTTAGATGGAATTGTCATCCAAATGGTTAGTCCTCGGTTCATTCAATGTATTTAGCTTTAATAAATAATGATTATATTGAGAGAAACAAGATCATTTGGAAACTTAAGATGCCTATTAAGATTAAGATCTTTATGTGGTACCTACTTAAGGGGTAGTTTTAACGAAGGACAATTTGGCTAAGAGGAATTGGAATGGCAGTTTGAGATGCTCTTTCTATGTGAAAAATGAGACTATTCAATACCTTTTTGTGGAGTGTCATTATGCAAAATTTCTTTGGAGGGCTATATAGTTTTCTTCTGAATGAGGAAAAGTTTGCAACTCTTGGGCTGGAACATGGATTTGTTGAGCAAGAAACTAACAAACTTCACAAGTCCAAACAACTTTGTCTGCATCCGTAACAGCCGTGAGCCAGAAAAATCCTTGTCAATAAGCTTTACTGTAACATCCTGAAAGTTCGTAACAATAAAAATCACTAAAATTTTAAACTTTTTAAAACTTTTGCATCATGCTGGTTATTATGGTCGTTATTGCTTGGCCATGAAAAAGTTCAAATTAAAGATGCACATCTAAATAAATACAATTTACAAGAATACATTATTGTTATTAACCCCATAAATATTTATGCAGGGGAAGCAAAGCCAAATAAAGTACAAGTTAAATATTAAGCATCCATAGTGTAAATTACTGAGCAAGTATTAAACAACTGAACCATGTTAATAGCCTGCTCTCATGAGAATACTCAGATTAACTTCAAACTCACCACATGAGATGATGGTCATTTGAAAGGCATCACATGAAATGATAGCCCTTTCGGCAGTGCGCCATGAAATATAATTATACATGAAATAACGATCGCCACTATAATGATCCATTATATAAACCAGCGTTCCATTAGAATGGTAATAATTAATATCTTAAGAAAACATTCTATATAAATGTCATAAATTTAATTGGGTAATATAAATTCAATTGGAAATTATATATATATATCTATTTGTCTACATATATAAATGTATAAAATATGTATAAACATAAAATGTGGTTAAATAAAATCTTGGGTAAAATTTTTAGGGTGAAATGATGCAAATATTGAGCAAAGTTCAATTGTGTGAAAATTATGAATTTTTGGGCGAATTTTAAATTGAAAATCAACTCAAATTGCAAAATTTGGAAATCATCACTATTCATTGTCCGCCAAGTGCTCGATCTGTGCCTGGCTGCCATCGCAGCACCGCTACCAGCGTCGCCCGCGTCGCCATCACCCCTACGAGCGCCGCGCACCGTCACCGTCACCCACTGCCCGCGCGCGCGCCGTGCCGCGTCGCATCGTCGCCTGCGCGCCATGCCTTGAGCCCCGTGCTCGCGCTTCGCGTCGCCGTTGCCATCGCCGCTGCCTCGCGCCCAGCGCGCCTCGCGCGCGTTCCGTTTGCCTGCCCCGCGCCAACCACCTCTCCCCGCTCCCCTATAAATCCACCGGCCTCCCCTCCCTCTCCACCCCTCCCCTTTTCCGCTTCTCCACTCGGGTCGTCGCCGCGCTGCCGTCGTGCCGCCGCCGTCCTGCGGCTGCTGCGCCGCCGCCACCAAGCCACCGCCGGTAAGCGCCGCCCCCTTCCCCTTTCCCCCTTCCACCGTCGGCGCAGCCTGCAGAGAGAGAGGGAGAGCCGACAGAAAGAAGAAGAGAAGAAAGAGAAGGCTGAGAAGGAGAGAGAGAACAGGAGAGAAAAGAAAAGAGAGGGAAAAAGAAAAAAGGAAAAAGAGAAAAAGAAAAGAAAAAGGGGAAAATAGAAAATAAAATAAAAAGGAGAGAGGATTTAGGGAGATTGGAGATTTAATTTACATATAGACACATATATATATTTGGGTTAAATCGGTAAATTAATGGTCGATCATTTCATGAACTTCTAGAAAATAAATCGGGATTATTTAATTGAGATTATTCGCTAAATTGGTCATTTATTTAATAGGTTATTTATTTAGCTAATTATTTAGATATTTATTCATGAAGTTATATAAATACGTATATATAAATACGTGTATTGGTGTATCGTTTAATCGTGAGGCAACGTGTGCAGCTTTTAGGAGGTGAAGGTTGATCAAGATTATAGAGTAAGGACTATCTTGAGTAGACAAGTCATCACTAATCCTTGAACATATTGATCCTAAATTGCGAACTTACTTTGTTTACAAATAAAATTGCATGCAATGATGAATATCCTACTTGTTATTATGCCATACCTTTGACTATTGTTTACCTTGTTTTCTTGTACCCATAAATACGTGTGAATCCCTAGTCGTTTATGACAAATGCTTAGTAATGCTAATTTAAATTCATGCATTCTCATATTTATTAAATGCTATATGCTTGGGCAATTACCTTAGGGAAGGTAGTTGATATGCAGCATGTGGAGACATGAACGCCACATTGCCATGATATTGATGATATGATTTGTGAAAGGAAAGATAAAACCAAATAACTATTTTCGACTGGGGCGGCTGGATGACTTGGGTGGTGTCCGGTAAAGGCTAGTGTCGTCCCTAATCAGTTAAGGACCGAGCCATGAAGCTAAGCATGAAACAACCCCCGTAGAACCGTACTTCTCGAATGGGCATAGACCTAGCGGAGTAAATAGCCGAGCGGAGGCAGTATCCCTGCATAGTGGTCTTCTTGATGTGTATGAGAGGCAGGGCCTACGGTGGAGTCGCCACCGGTAGGACCGCCACGTGTAAACCTAAATTTAATTATAATTTAATGCATGTGTGAGTCTTCCTTTCCCGAGAGCACTAGAACTCCTCTCACTGCTAGAAACCATGTACGCCTAGAGTGCATGAGGATGTAAGTTCATGGAGCGGGTAGTGCCAATGTGAGGTTATTGAAATGCTTTGCCATGACACGTCTCATTCGTTGGGACTTCGGCTCATGTGTTGGGCAAGTCACGGAGTACGGGTAAAGTGTACATCTACTGTAGTGTGAGTAAATCAAATCTATTCGAACAGCCGTGCTCGTTGTCACTGAGCACCGGAACATGTATTACACTTGACTAGACTCTAAATTCTTAAACTAATTGGGAGGGGACATTACATGATGATTTTTTACACTAGTGGATCCACATCTCGAAAGGCGAGAAGGGGTAGACCCCAGAAAACCATCACGACACAATGGCGGGAAGCTATCCTTGGAATCACAATGGATGGTGGACAGAACCGTCATTGATTAATGAACTATGGTATTAAAATTTGATCAGTCTATGCTAGGTCTTAGGCTTGTGAAAAGATTTACAGAACTTGCTTTACACAAAAAGGACAAGAAGCCATTCCTTGAAATACCCTCTGTCATATGCATTTTTGTGTGGTGGCTTGCTGAGTGCTTTTGTACTCATTGTTGCTCTATATATATCTTTTAGCAGAGTGCTTGAAGAGAAGCCCTTGTTAGTACGCTTACGTACCTAAAAAGATGACCGAAGTGCGGTCCCGTTCTTGGTCTCGTTCCCCAGTCGACTGCTTGTGGCATGTCAACCGGACCCTTTTATGGTTTTGTCTTCCGCTGTTGTTCTCTGATAGTTGTTGGCATGCCTGACCCTAATGTAAGCACTTAACCCTTTTAGCCTGAATTTATCCGTGATATGTTGTGATTCGGCTATGTATGTGTGTACCAACTACTGATCGAGGGATTGGTACGGATAAACACATAGGATTTCCGATTTCCAAAATCAGGGGTCTACATTTACCCACCAACGTGCGTGTCACAGCATAACTGCCACATATTCCAAAGTGGATATCCTGCAATAACTGCCGGCCCTCCTCAGGAGAAATACATCTTAACAAAACACCAAATGGACTCCACTTATACAACTCAGAATCGACCATCACATAACTTTGGCTACGATGCCCCGTTCTGCTTCATCACGATCTTGGGGCAACGCTTGCTGGGTTAGAAACTTGATGAAAGACATTCTCCAGTCAGTATCAAGCACGGATACTTGTTTCGCTGCGTCTTCTTCAACAACTTCTTTCTTTGCAACAGTCGGCTTATGAAGGTGTTCAACAAAAACAACTGTTGGGGCTATCTCTCTTCTAGATCCAAAATTAGCCAATTGATCAGCAGCTTCATTATTATGCCTCAAAACATGAGATAACTCCAAACCATCAAATTTATACTCCATCTTACGAACTTCCTGGCGATAAGCAGCCATATTGTCATTCAAACAAAACCAATCTTTCATCACTTGATTGACCACCAGCTGAGAATCTCCTCGTACAATCATACATCATATTCCCAATGACACAGCAAGACGTAACCCATGAAGTAAGGCTTCATATTTTGCTACATTATGTGATGCTAGAAAATGTATTTGAAGAACATATCGCAACCTTTTTCTAGTCGGGGAAATAAGTACCACCCCAGCCCCCGTGCTAGTAACTCTCTTAGATCCATCAAAATACATGGTCCAATATTCCAACCTCTCCGCAAGCACATCCCCTTTGGCACTCGGTTTACTCAACAACAAAATCGACTAAAACCTGATATTTAATCGATGTTCGAGCTTTAAAAGTGATGTCTAATGCCATCAACTCCAATGCCCACTTTGTAATACGCCCTGTGGCCTCATGATTATGAAGGCCATCGACAAGTGAAAAAGATGTAACTACCATTACTGAGTGATTTTGAAAATAATGAGCTAATTTTCTAACGGTAATTAAAATTCTATATAATAATTTTTGTACCTCACTGATGAAGTAAATAGGCCTCTAAACCTTTTGGACCCGACCTTCTTCTTCACGCTCAACAACCAAAACTGTAGTAACCACCTGAAAAGTTGCCGACACATAAAGCAATAAAGGCTCTTGAGGATGCGGCGAAGCTAACACAGGTGGTGTCATGAGGAAATCCTTGAAATCTTCAAAAGCTTTATGGGCTTCAGGGTCCACTCGAACTCATCGGTTTTCTTGAATTATTTGAAAAAGGGTATGCCTCGTTCTCCGAGCTTGGGAACAAATCGGCTGAGGCCCACCATGCACCTATTATATTTTTGAACATCCTTCTGAGTACTCAGTGGTTTCATGTTACGTATAGCATTATTCTTCTCTAGGTTAGCTTCAATGCCTCGATGAGACACCATGAAGCCAAGGAGCTTCCCTGACGGTACTCCAAAGGTGCATTTTTTCGGGTTTAACTTCATCCTGAAGGCTCGAATGTTTTGAAAAGTTTCCTCCAAATCAGCAATCAGATCATCTCTTCGCTTGGTCTTGATAACAACGTCACCAACATAAGCCTCCACATTCCGTTTGAGTTGTGACTGCAAACATCTTTGAATCATGAGTTGATATGTAGTTCCTGCATTCTTGAGACCAAATGGCATCGTGATATAACAGTAGGCTCCGAAAAGGATGATAAACGAGGTCTTCAAGCAATCAGACTCCTTCAGGCTAATCTGATGATATTCCAAGTAGCAGTCAAGAAAACTAAGAAGCTCATAGCCAGTAGTTGAATCAACGACCTGATCAATGCGAGGTAAACCAAAAGGATCTTTGGGACAAGATTTGTTGAGATCCATGTAGTCGACGCACATGCGCCATTGCTCAGTTTTTTTCCGAACTAAGCCTGGATTAGCCAACCGGTTGGAACGATAAAGTTCCTTGATGAATCCAGCTGCCAAAAGCTTGGCAAGCTCCTCCTTGATAGCATCTCTCGGATCTTGAGCAAAGCAGCAGAGTCGTTGTTTGATAGGTTTCGCGTCTTCTTTAATATTTAATGAGTGCTCAATCACCTCTCTAGGAATAGCAGGCATATCAAAAGGTTTCCATGCAAATATATCTTTATTAGCTTAAAGAAAGGTGATGAGCTCACTTTACTATTTACAATCTAACTCAGCGCCTATTACAGCGGTCTTCGATAGATCTGTAGGATCAAGTGAAATCTTCTTAGTCTTGGTATCGCCTTCTCTCAACTTGGTCGACTTTTTAGTAGGGATTTATCCTTTTTCAGATGTAGATGTAGTCAGTCGGATTTCCTGTCAGCCAAGCGACCTTTTATGAGATTGGGCCATGTTGCAGCTCTCTTTGTTGCTGGTAAAAGCTTGCTTGTCGTCACTGCAAAGGGAGATGACTCCTCGTGGACCCAACATCTTCATCATCAGATAGGTGTAATGTGGAACTACCATGAATTTGGCAAGAGCCAACTGTCCTAAGATGGAGTGGTAAGCTGCCTCAAAGTCTGCGACTTCAAAACAGACGTTTTCTATTTGGAAATTCTTTCGAGTGTCGAAGCTGACTGGAAGAGTGATCTGCCCGAGTGGTGTTGAAGACAACCCTAGAATAACCCCATGAAAGGGGACGGAACTTGGTTTTAGCTTAGATCTTGGAATTTGCATCTTGTCCAATGTCTTGGCAAAAAGGATGTTGAGCGCGCTGCCACCATCGATGAGGACACGTTTCAACTTGACATTACGAACCACTGGATCTAGTACTAGGGGATACCGCCCCAGGTGGACCACTCGGTCAGGGTGATCCAAGCGGTTGAACATGATAGCAACCTCGGACCATCATAGGTATTGCGGTACTTCAGGCCGAGTTGCATTGATTCCTTTGTCGGTTAACTTCTGCTTCCTTTTGGATTCATAGATGAGTGGTCCACCAAAAATATGGTTTAATTCGGCTCTAGGATCTTGGAAAGGTACGGCTCCGCCATCGTCATTGTCCTTTTTGTGCCCCAAAGTTCCTTCGCCATTAGATGGTTTCTTGAGCTGGGCTTCATATTCCTCGGCGAATTGCTTATAGATGAAATAGTCCTTAGCCGCATGTTTGTGATTGAGATGATGCATGCACGGGCCATTCATAATCTTGTCATAGGTGTTGACACATGGGTGCTGCTGCTGATAGTTGGAAGTCGTGGCCACTAGATCCTCGGGCTTACGCTTGTGATCCTTTTGGCCGACATTGCCGCTGCCGTTACCATTTTCTTTCTTGGGACATCAGCTGCTTCCCAACTGCTTCTCTTGATGTGAGGCTTTGACGGTGTCATTCGATTTAGTGTAAGAATTAACCTTCTCAAATAACTTCTTAACCATCCTTGGAGATTTGTGCCCTAATTTTCCAATGAGCGGCTCATTACAGATCCCCTTCTAGAAAGCTGCTATGATGACGTCATCGGTGATATCCGGACTTTTGTTATGCTTTTCCAAAAAAAGTTGAATGTAGTCTTTTAAGGACTCATCGAGTTTCTGGGTTCCAGGCCTTTCAAAGGTGCCTTGAAAATTAGCGATGAAGTGATCACGAAGTTCGCTCCAAGAGTCGATTGAGCCCCTTGGTAAGCTAGCAAGCCAACTCCTGGCTGAGTCGGCAAGTGCCACTGGTAGGTAATTAGCCATGGCTTTCCTATCTCCTCGTACTACGTGAATGGCGAGGGTGTAGATGGTAAGCCATGACTCGGGATCGATCTTGCCATCATACTTCTCAATCCCAATGGGTTTGAAACCACTCGGTCAATTCACTCGACGCAAGTCTCGGGTAAAAGCAAGTACTCCTTCATCGCCAGTGTGGGGGGAATACCTCCATCCTTCATGATGGGCATGATTCTCGTGCTCACGATAACGCTGGTCGAGTACATTCCTCATATCGCTAGGAGCAAGCATCTGGGAACCAATCTGATAGTTGGGATTGCCGCGATGGATCCAGTCGTGAAGCGGGGGTCGGAACCAACGTCGATCATGGGAGTCAGCCGACTGGTCTTGGCGCCTTCTATCTTCTTGATGACGGTGTTCGTTGGATCTGGTATGAGTTTAGCTACGTTCGGGCTTTCGATAGTCTGTGGAGCATAATGGTGGTAGGTGACTGCCAGTGGGTGTTTCCGCGGTGGATTTATCAACTTGCCGATTGGTTCCGACGCCCTATGGTACGGTAGCCGCAACCACAACCGTGGTCTTCACTTTGTTTAGAATTGGAGTCACGTTGGCTGGGGTCACGTCAATGATGGTGTTGAGCAGGGTAACTGCCACGACTATGTTTTGTTGTGTCGTGAGGAAAACATTAGTATTGTCAACACTGGTCTGGAGTATAGCATCGTGGGCCGTTTGCCCGGCTAAAGCCAAATCTCGTGTCCTTTTGTCCTCCTCCTCCTTGCGTTTGTGTTCCTCTTCCTTGCGCTTGCGGTCTTCTTCAAACTTGGCTCGCTCCTCCTCTGCAACCCTTCGGGCGACTGGCGAGTCGGTTTCTCCAACATCCACCATGAAAATGTCGAAAAAGAGTGGACTGTAATCATTGTTGAACATGGAACTCTCGATAGACTCGGTGATGATGTCGTCGTAATCTTCGGAAGAGCTGACGTAGTCGGAGATTTCAGTAGATGAACAGGATCCAAAAGGTTGAAGCATGATGCCAACTTCCCTAGAGCCTGGCATGGTGTCACACCCCGCCCCTGCGCCACTGTACCAATGGCACCGAGGAGGGCACGCCGCAGGAGAACGGCGAACCGCTTTCCCACGAAACTGCAAAACAGGTACTAGTCCCAGGATAACGATGCTGGTACCAGCGGTAACATGATGAATCAATGCAAGATTTAAATAAATACAATGTACCTTTACATTGCAGTTTCAGGTAATCCCTGAGTTGCAACTTTCAATCAGAGTCAGCAGCAGCGAAATTTAGCGAAGCTAGGACACCAAATCCACCGGCAGGAGTTTGGGTTTAGGGACGAAACTCCAACCTTCATCTTCTTCATGAACTTAAGCTAATGGAACAAAAACAAAAACAATGGGGGATTGATTACTTTCGTATCCAGCAAGCCTCTAGAAAATGTGTACATGCAAGCTTCATAGAAGGGCTAAGTTTGTTTAGCAAACTATTTTAAAACACTTTTTTAAAGGTCTAAGTGTAGGTTTTCAAAAATACACTTTTCCTTCAGAAGGAGGCGTCTCACCTCAATCCGGCCCTCTCGGTCCTATGGTGCCAAACGACACCCTAGGTCACACAGGCCTGTTACCAACCACGAAGGCTGGCCGTCCGTCACAAAGGACTCTGGTAACGGTTCCCATCCCACAAACCAATTTATTAAATAAGTTTTAAAAACAAATCTACGCTATGGGAATCACCTCACATTCGCCCTTGACCATGGGCATGGCTGTTCGAACAGTTCAGTTAAACCTCTGCAGAGATTGTACACTTTTCCCACAAGACACGAAGCTTATACCGATACTGGCCGGTACCGGAAGTTCGTGACAAAGCCTTTCCCTAACCAAACCATAAATGTCCCGTGTCACACAGTTGGGTGGAATCTCTCCACCAAGCATCAGACCAGTCTCAGGTCCTCATCTACTCAGGCCCCACCGTATGGACCCTCGACACATCCCCACTGCAGGAGATTGCCGTAAACTCCACCATACCGGTGCTTCTCACCTGCCAACATGCTAGACACCTATGTTTTAGCTAGTTACTCATCTAGGGGCGTCCCATTCTACCCATGTGGTCGTACTGTGAGATGCTCGGATGTAAAACCCAAAGGAATCGGTCCTTATGCGCGACTACGAAACCAAACCACACAGGAGAGGATTCGCACTGCAAGTTTTCTCCCATAAAACCTTTTTATTTTCAAAGTCACCAATTCCCCGAGTCGGGTTTTATAAACCTTTCACAACCCAAGTTTTTTCACATCGATAACCATGTATAAACCTGATATAAACAAGTGGTGCAAAAGAACACCTGCGCCCAGAGAGCACAAGCATCGAGGTACTGCTGTGGTGGAGCGATAAAGGTTAAGTTTAACAAGGTCCTACAGAAAGTAATGTAGCTACATAGGTTGGTCCGTCGGTCGGGTGCTCGTAGACCAATGGCCGATCAAAATAATTGTGTACGCTAAGCATGCAAGTTTGCAATCAACACATTTTATAAACAAGGAGCAATATGATCGAAGAGTGGCTTGCCTTATTGTTGGTCTTCAAATCTTCGAGAAAAACCGCGTCCGTTGCATCTGCGAAACGTTTTGGGCCGTTTTCAGCCCAAAATATCCTCTCTCCCGCGGCCCATGCGGTTTCCTCCCCTCTCCGGCCCAGCCACCCGAGCCGCCGCGCCCCTTCCCTCCTCGGCCCAAGGCGGCCCAAGCCGCCCGCCTCCGCGTCCCTCCTCCTCTCGGGCCAGCCCGAGGCCGTGGCCCAAGGCCGCCCAAGAGCCGCCGCCGCCTCCCCGCGCCGCGCACCCGCTGACGGGTCGGGCCGCGGCCGAGTCGTTTCCTACTCGGCCGGCCGCCGCGCCGCCCGCGCCACCGCGAATCCCGGCGGGATTCCCGGCCGCCGCCCCGCTCAGCCTATTTATTTTTCCCCCCGAGGCCTCCTCCTCGTTTTCCACGCCGCCGCCGCCCCCAAACCCTAACCCTAGCGCCGCCGCCGACGCCGCCGTTTCCACCGCCGGTGAGTACCACCACCGCCCCCATTTTCCCTCCCGGCCACCGCCGCCGCGCGCGCCGCCCGTGCCGCCGTCGCCCGCGCACGCCGCTCCGCCGCCGCCCGCGTGCGCCGACCGCCGCATCCGGCCGCGGCCACGCCACGGCTTCCCGACCGCGCCTCCGGCCGGCCTCCGTCGCCGTTGCCGCCCGAAGAGCTCCTCTCTCTCCTGTTTTTCCTTTTTTCTTCCCCTCGGTGCGTCGCCGCCACCACAACGCCTCCGCCGCCCTCGCGTCGCCGCCTCGCGCCGCCGCGCCCGCGTCGTCGGCTGCCGCCGGTGGTAGCCCATCGTCGCACCGCCGCCGCCGTGCCCTGGCCGGGTCGGCCTAGGGTTTCCGCCGAACCCTAGCCGCCCACCCAGCCTAGAGGTCGATTCCCTTTTTTCCGGGCCAGCCCACCGCTTCCTCCGGCCCAGCGACCGTTGGGCCGATTGGCCCACCTTCTCGCGAAAAGTCCACTTCACGTCCCTCCCAGCCCTTTCTCCTCTATTGGGCCGTCGGCCTATTATCCTTTATCCACACAAAAGTCTACATTGCCTTCCTGGCCCAATTCCAGCGACAGGTCTAGAGTACGTCCCTCTCAGCCTAATTTTACCCTTTCCCCTGCAAAGTCGATTCCACCTCCTTTTTCTCTCCTGTTCGCCGACACTTGTGTCGCCGACACGTGGGCCCCCATTGTTTACTCCGGTCCACACCCAGACCACGTGGCCACCCGCGGCTTCGCCCCGTTGGCGTCCACGTCGGCGCTACCTCCTCCCTTCCATCCGCCGTGGTCGCCACGTCAGCGCCACATGGTGCGTCCGCACCCGTGCGTGCGTGGACTTGGTCCACCCTGGATCAGCCGCCCCTTGACCCATTGACACGTGGGACCCGCCGTTCCGGTGCCGTTTCCCTTTGATGATGTCAGCGTAGTCCTTTCCTTTGCAAAATTAATTAATAATTGCGCAATAAATCGATTTAATTTCCAGAAATTCATTTAATGGCTCAAAATTTCTAAAATTCATATCTAATTCATACGAACTTCAAATTGAGCCATTCAACTTGCAAAATTCATCTAAAATTGAGCTCTACATGTTTGTTTACTTTTTATGTACTGTTTACTTGGTTTTTATTAGTGTTTTTCCTCGTTTTGCATGCCAGTGTGTAGATTCCGCCGTTTCGGAAGTTCGCGCTCGCAAGGAAAGGAGTTCGGAAGATTGTTTGAAGAAGCAAGGCAAGTCACACATTCCCCTTGAGCATGTTGTACCCATTTTCCGAAATGTTTTCCGTTTGCAAATAAAGTGCATGTTTTGCTAATTACATGGGAATAGGGTTTACCTATCCGTTCGCTTGTGCCATGTTTACTTGTTAACCGTCCTTTGTTAACTGTGGGTGATAATTTGATTAGCGTAAGTCACTTATGTTGACTTTGCTAGAACTATATATGCTTAGCCATGCTTAATTACCACTAGCTCATTTAATGGGATAATTACACAGTTCACATTAGCTTTTAACGAGCGGTTCGCTCGGGACACCCGACCAGGTTTTATTGGTCGTAATTATCCAACTAAAATATGACCTAATGGTGGGCTGTGGGTGTATGGTTTTGCTGGTCGCACCCATGGCAATTAAGGACCGGTTCATGGGAAACCCTGGAAGAATAACAGTGCTTACCACAAGCAAGAATGGGCAACTGCTGGACTCGTAGCATAGCTCTTTCCTAGCCGACGCTCCCCGGCAAGGGTGGGCGTGATGGAGTTGGGTTGGCTGGGGATATACCGGTTGATCGGCTGCCGGATTCACCGTGGCACGAGGGGGGGCTGCCCGCTGCTGGATATAGGGAGCGGGGGCGAAACCTACGGTGTGGTGCGCTTGGTTAGGAGGAGTTATGCGAAAGGTCTTGTCACGATTTCCCCCTTTGCAGTATCGTGGCGATACTTCGGGGCATGGCAACATGTGTGGAATCGTGTCTTGTGGGTACAGTTGTGCACCTCTGATCAGAGTAAAACTATTCGAATAGCCGTGCCCGCGGTTATGGGCGATCAACCAGATTCACCGTGATTAGTCCCACATGCTTAATTAATTTGACTTAATAAACTGGTGTAGTTCAGGTGGAATGGTTGGGCCTGTTCAACGTGGTTGTAGCGTTGTTCAGTGGAGATTTAATATTGCTTTAATTAAACAACTATTTTACTATTCTAAAATATAAAGGTTTTCAACCGCTTTTCTGCAAAGAGCCATAAGCTTTCTTTTGTCTCCCCTGTGCACGTCTGCATCATTGGTGTGGCTTGTTGAGTACGATGGTTGTACTCAATCTTGCTATATTTTTCCCCTTTTCAGAAGTTTAGTACTTCTGAGTTGAAGATGAAGTTAGAGGACCAAGGTTCAGACCCCAATTGAGTTTGCCTGTGGAGTGGAGCTAAAGCCCATTAGGATCGCCTCTTTTCGCTGCTGTTTTCTTTTTGGTGCGAGGACTAAGTGCCTCTGTTGTAAGTATTTATCGCTTTATTTACGTTTGGGTCTGTTTATTGATTTGTCGTTTTGTGTACCCTGGTTGATGCCTGGACAGGGACTTAATACACAAAATGGTCTGAAAATTTGGGAAAATTTCCGGGCGTGACAGGAGGGTGGCTGTTGGTGGACTTCGGCCCAGAGGAAACAAAGGGAGGTTTATGGACTTTTAGGTAGATCACCAGCCAGACGGGCCAACGAATACGGGAGCGGTTTTGTAGACTTCATGTGGAGGACTTCATGGGCTTAGCCCGACAACGAAGAGTGAAGAAAGTTAGACTTTTTAAAAGTCTTGGGTCAAGTTGGGCCCACGGGGAAGAATAAAACGTGGGACCCACTGCTGGGTCCCACCTCCTTTCTTCATCTTTTTCTTTTTCTTTTTTTCTTTTTATTCTACTCTCTCCTTTATCTTTTTCTTCTCTCTCCTTATATCATTCTCTCTATCTCTGCTTGTTCTTGCTGGGAGGAGAGGCTGAGTGGGAGAGGGAGCCGGCGGCTGGGCGACGGCGCGGCACGGCCAAGCGGAGCGACACCGGCGGTGGCGCGGCACGGGTGCGGCGGCGCGTGCGGGCCGGGGCGGTGAGCGCGGCAGCGCATGCGGGCAGAAAGGCGACGGCGCGGCGCGGCGCGTGCGGGCCGGGGAGAGCGAGAGAGACAAAGATCGGGAGAGATCGACCGCCGGGTGTTCGACGCGTGCCTACCGCCGTGGCAGCCGCCGATGTCCGCTATACCCTCTCCAGTGGCATCACCTCCTCCCCCATTTCACTCCTGCACCGATCCAATCGAGGGAGAGAAACCCTAACTTATCCATAGCTCTGAAAACTTGCCACCGGCCGTGAGAACGACGATAGCCGCCGTCACCGACGAGCCACTGCCATCTCCATCTCTTCCATGTTCCATGTTCACCTCTCCATACCGAGCAAGTTTCAGTTTGACACATTTCGGTTTCACGCAGCCGACCGACGGGAACACCTCCGTGCCGACGATGCTCAAGAGTGTGCTTCGGACTGTGCCGCCGTTGGCATCATCGTCGGGCAGCACGACTAAGTCCACCGCGGGCCGAGCCACTGCGCCATCGACCATGCCTCGAGATCCTCTTCAAAAGCCCTCAATCAATTTCATGAATCGTCCACCGACGAGGGAGATCGCCGTCATCTTTCCTAGCTCTGGCCAACCAACGCCGTCGTTGATCCTTTCCACTCCGGTGAGCTTCAAGTCAATTCCTTGCACTTACACCATCCTCTTGCAGCTCTTGAGTCGAGGCATACTTTGATTTGGCAGTTGAATGGCCGACTGGACCTAGCGACGTTGTCCCCGAGCTCTTCACCGCCGCCGGAGTTCTTTCTCAGTCGCCGTCGCCGTCTGAGTTCCGCCGACCATTTCTAACCCCTTGGTAAGTCTCTAGGAGTCCTATAGGACCATATGCATGTGTTCGTTCGCATCGATTCAAGCCCGAACTTGACTTGCACCTGTAGCCGAGAAGCCGTCGCCACTCGCGCTGTCGCCAGTGTCGATTCCGACCATCTCCGGTGATAAGACAACCACCGTCGGGTGCGCAAGAGGCAGGCGCATTTTTCTCCTTTTGGTTGCACCGGCCGAGGAAGTGCCGTTCGCCGCCGACGCCCTCCACCAGCCGCCTGTGCCGCCCCAGTCTGCACCAACTGCTGCTGCTCCCTTTCTCTCCATTGACCCAATGACAGGTGGGCCCCACTTCATCTAATAGGCTGGGATTTGTTTAGCAAGAAATTAAAACTTGTAAGGTTCTATTTGTAAAATTTCTATGTATGACATGTGGACCCTAGAATTCATTTGAAAATAGATTAAAACTTAGGGATTCTTAATAAAATATGTATTAGCACGTGTTAAGGACCTCGGGTTCTAATCCAGGAACTCCAGGGATTTTTCTGCAAACCAGCCAGAGACTGAATTGTGGACCCTGATGTTTTATATTTTGGAAATACTAAAGAAAATAGATAAATCTATATCTTGTCAACTGAAAATTGTATCAAACTTGTAAAATTCATATCAAATTAAATATAACTCCTTTTGAGATGAAACCAACTCCAGTAGATTCATAAATTTGTAAAATTTAATATGGTATAATAAAAACCTATGCTTACAGTAGGATATTGATTTCTAAAATTTCAAATATGAAATATTGGCATAGAACTTATAAAAATTATAGAAAATTCATTTATAATCCAAATAGAGTGAACTAAATTTCCGTAGAATCAGTAAAATATGAATTTTAATTTGGTAAAATAAAATATGGAACTTTCTGTACAGGAAATAAAACTAAAGTTGTAAGTCATATAAAAACACTAATTTCTCAATTAAGACTTGTTTAATTTCTAGAAAATTAATAGTTAATCCCAAAATTATCAATCCACTGTTGTTCACCCTAGAAATATGTACCTTTTGGTCTAGATGAAAGGAATTTGACAAAACTACCTCCTAAAACAAATTTAATCAAATAACTAATTCTATTGTTGTCAAATTGGTAAAATTCATAACTTACAAAATAGCAATGCTAAAATAGAAATTTCTTCACCTAAATTCAATTTAGGATATGACCAATTCACTGTGAGGAATTCATGTATTTTAGAACATTTTGGATTTTCCGCATTATTTGGATGTTTAATTGTATCGTACGTTATGATTATTTAGATTCCGACGTTCCGGAGTACGAGGAACAAGATCCTGAATTTGAGTGCGATTTCTCACAGCAGACAGGCAAGCATCTAAGCATATAGAATCCCTATTTTGCTAAAATGATTTGATTGCAAAACGATATATATGCATGTGTTGTTTTATTACAAACTTATTGGTAATGGTTAGAATTGGTTATACCTAATTGATGCATATCCTTCCTTGTTTCGTTGTTGCCATTTATCCTTGTAACCTCGGGATAGAAATACTTGGGAATGTTTCATTATTTTACTGATGCTTAGCCATGCTTAGATCCAGTAGTGTTAAAAATCGATGGATGGAGCCATCGATTGACCTTATTCACTATTTGCGATTTATGGGCATAACATTTGACTACTTACACTAAATGGTTCATATGGAAAATATGTTTAACTTGGACGAGTGATAGGGTAATGAAGGGATGTGGTTTTCCCAGATGCAAGTAGCCTCGTCTGGGTTGTTAAGGACCGAACATGTTGTCATCTAATCAAGCACCTTACGTACTACCACACGCCGGATATGGGACGGCTTGGATTAGTACTACGTTGCACTGTAATCATCTACGCTACGCTGGTCAATCGTGAGGATGCTGTTCCTTTGGAGAACCCAGGTGTGCCGTGTTTTGGCAGGGGGTGTCTCCCACGATGGTGAGCCCGCCTTAGCCACATCACGCACGCATTGCATTGAACGGTATGATTTCCGGGTGCCCACAGGGGCGGCGACGCGCGGCAGCGCGTGCGGGCGGAAAGGCAGCGGCGCGGCGCGTGGCAGCGCGTGGCCGGGAGGCGACGCTGGCAGGGGCGGCAGCGACTTTCTTGCCTTTGCTATATTGATATTCTAATAATATAGATCTGATCACCACTTTCTTGCCTTTGCTCAGCCACGGGCTCCATCACCTGTCCCACATCGGCCAACTCCCTCGCCCACAGGCTCAGACCAACAAAAGACGGTCGATGCAAGCACAGCCGATGCACCGTCACAGGTAACCAGATCACACTGAATCCCTCGCCAATTTCTGCCTAACTGGGTTAACCATGCCCTATCTTGATGTTTGTAGAACTTGGCCGATATGTTCTCCTTTGACATCGGCCAATTTCTTGACGATGAGGACAAAGAGCCACCCAGCACAGCCAAGGCATCAATTTCTGAAGAACTAAAGAACCGGCTGTCCGACATCGCCAATCGGCTGGAGGCATCATTGGAGTCGCTGGTGGAGAACTGCAATCCTGTCAGGAGCAGGGTTCAAGAAATCCAAGACCAACTGCCTGAAGACCTGATGGAAGTCTTGACGCCAGCCATCTTCTTGGAGCAATACCACTTCAAGCTTCACAGAGCTAAGGAGAGAATCGCGGAGAGGCGGGAACGCGAGGGCTTGGAATCGGCCTTGACGGCCAGCAAAGCTCAAGTCAATTCTGATAAAACTAGGTTGGATGAGCCGATCGTGTTAAACAATAGACTTGAAGAACTCCGTCTTAATGAGGTCTTCACGTACTTTTCCAAGCTTCCTGAAAGTTGTATATGGCATTAGGTTTACCGCCGCACCGCCATCGACCAGCATCTTCGTCACCGGCCGTCCATTGACAAATCCCTTGACGTATAACGGCCGGAGGTGCCTGTAGCTGGTGTCGGCCAGCTTGTTGAACACGGCTTGATCTGGTGACAACTGTAGTTTAGCCGAGGACTGCTCATCGTCGGCTACTGCTTCATCGGCTGTCTGTACGCTATATTCTGCTGGCAATATGAAAACCATGTTAACAGAAGCCGATGCTACGCCTTTACCTTTTGCAAACGCAGGAGCTTGAGTTGATTTGGAGGTGCCCTCATCGACCTTGGCCACTGCAGATTTCATCCTCCACTCCTTTTTGGTCTTGGCGGGCCGATGGGCTATTGTCGCTTGCTGCTCCTGGATCTGCTCCTTCCTTCTTAATCTCTGAACCCGTCGTTTTTGTGTCTTGCTAAACACGTCGCTTGGGCACCATTGAGGGTTCTGAATTTGCTCGTCGTTCTCAGCCCGACGATCATGGTGCATCGGCCCCAGCCTTTCATATACAGACTTTCTCTATTTGTTTGGCCGATGCACTGGTTTGCTCGAGCTGCCCTGATGGGAGTCTTCTACATCATTACATGCAGGGCACTCTTGGATCGATGNTCATGTGCTGCCGCCGACGTGCTGGCTCCGTCTCCAGGGCTTAGCATCACCATCTTAGATTTTTGGACGAGGGTGCCTTGTCGAGTCCTGGAGTACATCTGCAGGTACATATTCTGAAATTGCTCGACCAGCCTATCCATCTCGGCTTTTTGCTCCTCGTTGAGCTGGTCGACGGTCATAGAGACGACGTTCTCCTCGAAGATCTCACTCTGCTTTGCCATCCTGCAGTGATCTTCTTGTTGTTGCAAAAGCTTGCGTTCTTGAGGTCCCACCGGGCGTGCCAAAAGCGTGTTGGTGCAGAATTTAGACCCGCCTTGCAACGAAACGGGTTCCATGTTTCCACGGCGGCCTGGGAGATCTGCTTAGCTCCAGTGCAGGTCCAAAGGCTTGCCTAAGTGCGTGTAGGGCATGCCAGTTGATTTGATCTGCAATCAACAAGATAAACAAGTAAACCATGTTAGAAAACAATGGCCGATCGACCGATAGGCCGATGTCACATTGTCGTGACCCAGCCGATAGGGCAAAGCTATATCGGCTTACTGGTGATTATAATAAAGTTAGACTGAAATAATAGATCTAATCTCATCGGCCTTCATCAACATGTTAATATCAATTGATGACATCGGCCGATGAGGGATAAAAGAGATAAATACACTAGCTAGTACTCTAGTGCAAACCTGTACAAACCAATCGGCCAATATAAGTATACTAATCATAAACAAACCCTAAAGAGTAATTCATGATAAATACACTTATATATATGCCGATCCACTCATACAAGTGGCAAATACATGTAAAAACATTATAGTAATTGCATGTACTAGATAAGACCGGCTGAAACCCTAGTACTATCCTTAATTACAATCAAAAACATGCTTTGAGTTAAATCTCAAAACAGGACTAAGGTCGATGGCAACTCAAAGTGTGAATTGAGACTTAACACGTAGAAAATCAAGTCGTCGATTGCTTTTGGGGATGATAGATGCATTGAAAGATTTAAATAAGCATAATAATTAGACCCACGTCGGCAATAAACCCTAAAACGAGTTAATCACTGGCGAAGGGTAATTAAGATAGTTACCAAAATCATTCAAAACATGATAAACGACGATCACATCATCGAGGCCTAACGTGTCTAAAGCGACATGCTAGCCCCGACGATGTAGATCGTCGGGTACGAGTTCTTACCTCCGCTTTGGGGAAGCAAGAACTCGTCGGGAATTAACCTCTTGCGAGGGTTGGCGATACGCCGAAAGTAGATTAAACAAGATTGATTGTTGTATTGTGTTGTGAGAGAGTTTCTATGTACAAACTACCAGGATATTTATACCCGAGATTACAACATTGTCCAGATAGGACATGATCTTATCTCATTGCGACAGACTTTTCTCATAGATTAGATCTAAACCTACTTGATCTACAAGATGCAATTGCCTAAAATTGAGTCTTATCTCTCTATTTGGCAATCTCCTTGAAGCTTATCCTGAGCCCAAACCAAGCCCATGCTAACTCTAGCAACTTCCTGTCTCCGTCGGCCAACAACCATGTTGAATCCATATCGGCCGATATGCCTTTTCTGCTAACACCATTTCCAGTCCGATACGCCTGCCGAGTCCGATATGAGACTTGGTCCGACTCCAACTTAGCCCTTCTCCTCTGCATCGGTTTTCTCTTTCCTCTCCAAGTAGATTACGAAAATCTGCTGTTAACAGGATGGTATTGTAAACACATGGGGTTTCCGGTGTACAAAACCAGGGGCCGACATGCTGCTACTTGCTGTCCTCCCATATGTCGCTGTTGTGGTGCTGCCGCCGTTGACATCCACGGGCTGATGATTGTCGCCGATGGTGTCCTCGAGATGATGGCCACTGCCAATGACGCCTTGACGCTCGTCACCAACGCCAGAGTCATCCTCTCGCATTGTTCACTCTGCTATAGTGATCCGAAGCCGACTCCTGTACCACAATGATCTTTGGCCAATGTGCTAGAAACCAGAAAAGCGGCGCTATCCTGAGTGTCACTGTGATTGGTCGATGTGAGGCCACACCAATCTGTACCTCCACATCGAGCCAGAGGCCTACTCTAAAGACATGGAACAAATTTGTCTTCAATGATGGGTTTATTTTTAGAGCTAACAAGCTATGGAATCCAGTTAGCTCAGTTCGCTTGTTGTTGTTGCAGGAAGTGCATAGAGGTGGGTTGATGGGGCATTTTGGAGCCAAGAAGATGGAGAACATACTTGTTGGTCATTTCTATTGGCCAAAGATGAGAGACGTGGAGAGATCTGTTGCTCGCTGTACTACATGTCAAAAGGCTAAGTCATGCTTAAATCCACATGGTTTGTATATGCGTCTACCTGTTCCTAGATTTCCTTGGAAAGATATTTCTATGGATTTTGTGTTAGGATTGCCTAGGACCAAGAGGGGACGTGATAGCATTTTTGTGGTTGTGGATAGATTTTTTAAAATGGCACATTTCATACGATGTCTTAAAACTGATGATGCTACTCATATTGCTGATTTGTTCTTTCAAGAAATTTTTTGCATGTAGGGTGTGCCAAATATAATTGTTTCTGATCGTGATACTAAATTTCTTAGCCATTTTTGGAGAACTTTGTGGACTAAATTAGGGACTAAGCTTTTGTTTTCTACTACTTGTCATCCCCAAACTGATGGTCAAACTAAAGTGGTGAATAGAACCTTGTCTACTATGTTAAGGGCTATTTTAAAGAAGAACATTAAGATGCGGGAAGAATATTTGCCTCATATTGAATTTGGTTATAATCGCTCGCTACATTCTACTACAAAGATATATCCTTCTGAGATTATTTATGGATTGTTGCCTCGTGCTCCTATTGATTTAATGCCTTTGCCATCTTTTGAAAAACTAAAATTTGATGCTAAACAATGTTCTGAATTGATGTTAAAACTATATGAAACAACTAAAGAAAACATAGAGCGCACAAAATGCTAAGTATAAGCTTGCTGGTGACAAAGGTAAAAGGCAATTGAATTTTGAACCTGGAGATTTGATTTGGTTGCATTTGCGAAAAGAAAGGTTTCCTGATTTGACAAAGTCTAAATTGATGCCTAGAGCTGTTGGACCTTTTAAAGTGTTAGAGAAAATCAATGAGAATGCATATAAGCTTGATCTTCCTACAGGTTTTGGGGTTAGTCCCACATTTAACGTTGCAGATTTGAAGCCATATTTGGGAGAAGAAGATGAGCTTGAGTTGAGGACGACTCAAATGCAAGAACGGGAAGATGATGAAGACATGAATACCACCGATACATCCATGTCTACACAAGTAAAACTTCATGGTCCTCTTTATCTGCGCTCGTGCACGTCAACTCAAGTATCAGGTGAGTTCATTCATGAGTTCATGTTCATATTATTTATACCCTAGAGACGCGTGCACTATTGTCTTACTTAGGAATGATGGAAAGGTTCAAAAGGGGAGAAGATTTGTGCAGGCTAGATTCGAACTGCAGGACAATACTAACTTGTGACGATCGCCACGACTTCATACGGAGTTCGTTTTGGGCATGCAAGTACTTCATAGAAAGTTTTATCAAGTATACTTTTTAATGGGATCCAACCTTATGTCCATATCTGTTCTGGAGAGGCCATAATCATCATTGTACTACGGAGGCCTTTTCTGTCCACTGTGCTACGTCACCTTATTTGGGCCCAATGGGCTGTATATAGAATTGAGTCCGTTAGGGACACGTCTTAGGGTTAGAGGATGAACCCAACTCTTCCTCCCACTTATATATTTCCCTTAGCCGCCATAGATCAACGCGGGTTTTGTTTAGATCAAAGTTTAGCTTCGCTACTTTGCCGTGTAATTGGTTAGATCACCGGGTTGCTCGTTGCAGAACCCCACCTTTGATATTCTTGCTGATTCAATCCTACATCTTTATTCCACAAATTGAGTTGCTTGTTCATTTTGTTCTTGCTAGTTTTTGATTGCTTGTAGGAACAAATACCGTCATGGTTGGGCTGACCGTGCATCCGTCGAGATTTACGACTACCTCTGGAGTTGGTGTAACAATTGCTAAGGCGAAACATCCCCGGACAGTTGTAGTCAGATCGCTAACATCACTCCATTCAATTGGATTATCCTCTCATTGAAAGAACGGGACACCCTCGCACACATCACATTTATATGCAGAATTCTGCTAATAATAGAGAACATAGAGCATTAACTGCTAATAACAGAGAACATAGAGCATTAACTCAATGTGGCTGTAATGCCTAGTTTGAGATAAAACTTTACATGGAAATGGGTGGTTGGTTTGTTCTTAAAAATGCCCCGAAGCATAATCATCCTTTGGGTAAAGCAGATGAAGTGGCTTTCCTGCGTTCTCACCGTAGAATTAGCAATGCTCATAAGGCTAAAGTAATGGAGTTGAAACAAGTTGGTTTGTGTCAGCATAAAGTAATGGATGTGATGGAGGCATCACGGTGGGTTTGAATCAACAGGGTTTGTTCATAGGGACCTCTACAAATTCTTTTGTTAGACAAAGGAAGAAACAAATAGAAGAGGTTGTTTTGGTTTGATCCTCAATCCCATATTGATTATGATGCGTTTGGCAACGTAGTTGTATTTGATAGCACATATATTGTAAATAAATATAACTTACCTTTCATCCCTTTTGTTGGTTTTAACCACCATGGTTCCACTATTAATTTTGCATGCACTATCGTTGTGGACGAGAGGATATCAACTTATGAATGGATACTTAAGAAGTTTTCGGATTGTATGTGCCAGAAGCATCCTAGAGGTCTGATAACAGATGGTGATAATGCCATGAGTAGAGCAATCGCATCGGTGATGCCCAACTTTAAACATATAGGCTTTGCATCTTGCATATTGAACAGAATATGGTCAGGCAACTTTGTCCTGATATGCTTTCGAACTTTAGAGCTCTAGTACATGCACCTTATAGCGTAGATGAGTTTGACGCAAAGTGGGTAGAGTTCAAGGTCAATTATAAGGTGGCTGAAGACAACCAGTGGCTAGTGAGGATGTACAATTTAAGGAAGAAGCAGGCTGCAGCATATACTAAAGGTATGTTTTTCCTTGGTATGAAAAGCAACCAACGTCGTGAAAGTCTAAACTCTAAGCTTCATAAATATTTGAATCATAAGATGACATTAGAACTTTTGGTTGAGCATTATGAGCATTAATTGTCGTGTATGAGGCATAAGGAGGATGAGTTAGATTCTAAAGCTTCACAATCAGTCCCATTCATAGCAAATGTTGCTAGTCTAATTGAAAAGGATGCAGCCAATGTATTTACACCTTCTGTTTTCAAGAAGTTGAAGATGGATGTCATCAAATCAAATGATTGGGAGGTGATTTACTGAATAGACGAGCACAACTTGGTTAAGTATGTAATTCGCATGAAAGATGATTGTGAAAGATTAAAATCTTGAATTGTACATATGTGGAATCAACATTGAAGAGAATTATTTGCCCATAAAGAAAATGGAATGTGAATGTCTTCCATGCCAGCATATGTTTTCAATTATGCATTACATGAATATGAAAACCATTCCTAATGTTTGCATAGTGTTCCAACAAGCATGGTGCTCCAACAAGTCCTGTCAGTAATAAACCAAATCAGCAATTTATTTTAAACAATTTAAATAGAACTAAATAATTTGAACATAGTTCTATGAACTATACATATATTATGCTATCTACATTTCAGACTCCATGTGCAGTTTTCAAACCGAGATGACATTATCAGGAGCAGCTACAGCAATGCATACAGTTCCTTAACAATAAAATATCAAGCAAACTAATATCAATTGAGGGAACTTGTACTCAAAATAGAAAGGATATCCAATTAATTTTTCAAACATGTCATCCTATACGTGTAGGTATTCGTCCATGTTTTTAGCTCTTTTGATCAGTGCCAACATAGGACATAAAGAGGACATGCATGTCTTAAAGGTCGACCATCAATGTTTTGAATGCAACTGCTTTCACAAAACAATGCACTGGTCAAGTTAAGCAAACTGAGGGGTTGAATGCTGAAAAAGAGATAAAGACTGCACAAACTAATGGCCTAAAGACTACTATACAAATTGAGGGGTTGAATGCTGCAAAGGATATGAAGACAAGCTGAAGTATACACAAACTGATGGTTTGAATCCTGAAATCGACATGAAGACTACACAAATTGACAAAATGAAGTCCTCAAAAACAGACATCCTAAAAGAATCAAAGGTTTTCACCAATATATTCATTATTATTATTATTGGTTTGCACCAATATTATTTACTTTTACTGCACTTCAACTGTTCTTACATCCAATATTTCACAGACATTGGAAAAAAAAAGAAAACATAGCTTGCAAGGGGACATCTAAACCATCAGTCATTGTAGTAAGCGACGATGAAAGCTTAGATGGAAGGGCACAGGTACTTCAATATTAACCTAATCTATGTCACATTTTTCCATTAAACTGTACATAATTTTTAAAATTATTATCTATCCATACATACAGGTTCAGACACAAAATGCAAGGGTCGAACTTCTAGACAAAAGGGTTATCAAACCAACCCACAAGGCACATCCAGACTTCCTCTAGTACAAGAAAAAGTTTCAATAACTGAATCATCTAGTCAGGAAGCAAAGATAGATATGCTTGATGAAATAACACTAAACTACATCTCTAAGTCCAATGACAACACAATACTTTCAAGTATTGTAGGCATAAACCTTTATGCTGAGTTTCTAAAGGCACTTGTTCAGCCGAAAGAAGCACCAGCGACATCCAAGTGGTTAAAGGGCAGCGTAAGAATTCTATCCATAATACTTTTTCAATCTAACAACGCAAAACAACAATATAATTACTTATTCCATACACAGGTCATAGATGCATACATAGAACTCATTAAAGACATGCAGGCCGACACCCCAAGGGGAAATGGAATAGCACTACTAGAATCTGAAGCACAATGCCAGCAATGGAAATTAAATGGACAACAGAAAGGAACAAGCAACAAGAGATACCGTGAAAAAGGAGCAGAAGATGCAAACAAATATCTGCAGCATGATATGGTATAACAAAGTTATAATTTGTTCCTTCTATATATCACAAACTTACTTTTTAATTTCATGCAGATTTTCCTACCACTAAATAGACATTCAAACCACTGGTACGTCGCTATACTGAATGGTGCAAAAGAGAAAATCCAGATACTAGATTCACTACGTATGGGCAGAAACAACTATGTAGCAGAATAAGACCTCAAAAATATAGTAAGTTACACAAACCTCTTTTGTCTCCACATACATACCTGCAAATTAACTAATATTCATTGCAAATAAAAGATAAAAGGTATTGACAAGTTCCTTCATTATGCGAACGATGATGATGGCATAAAAACAAAATGGGATAGTAGGAAAGTGGCAGATTGGCCTTTATGCCCAATGTTAGTCCCTCAACAAAAAGATGCATGGTCCTGTGGATTGTATCTGTTGAGGTTCATGGAACATTGGAATGATAAAGAACTGTCCACTGAGTTCCATAAAATGGTAAGTTTCTAAAGAATACTTCATCATATAAAAAACCGATTGTGTATATTCCTGTAACTATATGTCACATTAATCTTTCAGGACACATGCACAGCATTCAGAACAAAGGTGGCATCCAACCTAATCAATTCATCCATGAACAAGACCATTAATGTCCAGGAAGAAATCAATTGTCTAGACAATGAGGCGCTACAGAAGGGAAAAAAACTAAATGATAAGAAAACTTCATGAATGCTGAACAATGCAACTTGTTTTGTAACAAATACTTTAGATTCGAAGAAACAATATTATTTTTCATACCATTCGATTTTTTCTGTATGTTCACCAGTACAATCTGATGTTTCTATTTGCTTCAAACATACATATGAAAAGAAAACAATTAATCGTACCTAAATGAATCCAAAATAGCATCTACCTTGCCCCATCTTTCGCGCCACACATCTCTTAATTCCAACTTCCCCAGAGTTCTCCAGTACCTGGGGGGGGAAGGTTCTCCTCACGAGGGCCATTGCGACAAAGTCCACCATGGCTAACATAGCGATGGTGAACTCCGACACAACAACCTTGCCTTGCAAACAGACGGGCATCGAGGTGGGCGGCATAGACGAACGATACGTCGAGAAGGACAATACAAGGGCGATGGCGACGACATCGACCGAGATATAGGCAGTGACGTCCCCGCCAATGCAGACAGCTCCACGAGAGGACCGCCAACAAACAACGGTGGCAACGAGCTTAACCCTAGCGTACAAGAGGATTGTGGTGGCAGGGAGAAGACATGCGCGTACAAGAGGATTGTGGCGAGGCTAGGGATTTTTGCTGCCAACCCAGTCAACTCGATATGCGAAATTATGGTGCTGCCCTTCCACCAAAAAAAGCAGGCATGGTACAATTCTTTGCCCTCGATGGAACCTCGCGGTACTACCATTTTTCAACCGTTAGATTGAGGAGATCCAACGGTGCATATTCGGAACCGCATCACCATGCTGGACAGTAAAAAATCTCCATTCTTATAGCCTTCGTGTGTTCATCATGTTTAGCAAGGCACGGTCAGTTTGCCTGCATGTATGTTCTCGTTTGTGACCAAATTTTACATTCATACCATCGGTTGTACATTCATATGAGACAACAGACCAGTACTCGATACGAGCTAAGTTCATTATTTCGGTCTCCTTTCTTGTCAATCAAAGCCTAAAGTCCATGTACGCTCATTAAGGTGCAATGGGTGATGATTAAATAAATATATGGTACATGTCAATTTGTCTTGCAATGCAAAATAGGCCTAAACGATCGGCAATTTTAAGTGTGTAAATTTAGAAACAAATAGACTACATATATCCAACGGTAAATTTTGAAAACAATGGTGTTAAAGCGTCCCATATTTTTGTCTCTAGACTAAAACAAACAACTTTTATTGCCTATATAGGCACGTCCATTCTCATCGACTTACTGCCATTATCAGGAATTAATTAATGTGTTTGAACACTCGTTTGTCACTATATTTTCCAAGTTCACATTATAACACAATTTTGAGATATAAACGCAACTATACAAGAGTTATAACTTATATGGCATTTGGCCGCATTTAATGCATGCAGTGGATTTATCCAGAATTTCATCCAAATGGGATAAAAAAGAATTATCTGCTATTAGCAATGTGAATCTGTTCCACTTTCTATGCTACATATACCCCCCTAACCCTCATTAGCATGTACCACAGAAACACTATTAGCTATACTTCTCGCTACTTCTGCTCACTAGTTACATCCTGCTACGTGATTACCTAGCAATGGATGCTGTGGAGAAGGTGGCCGTTCTCATCGTTGGTGCAGGGCCAGCAGGCCTAGCAACGGCAGCGTGCCTCGCACAGCGGAATGTGCCATACATCATTGTCGAGCGTGAGTCCTGTACCGTGTCGTTGTGGCGCCACCGTGCCTACGACCGCCTCAAACTACACCTCGCCAAGGAGTTCTGCGAGCTGCCACACATGGCGTATCCAGCAGGCACGCCGACCTACATCCCTAGGGATATGTTTGTGGAGTACCTAGATAGCTATGCCGACCAGTTTGCGATACGGCCGAGGTACCACACTATTGTCGAGTCAGCAATATATGATGGAGGTAAGAACCGTTGGGTCGTGCTAGTACGAGACACAGACACTAGCGTTGTGGCAAGGCTCACTACACAGTTCCTTGTCGTGGCCACTGGCGAGAACAGTGCGGCAAGCATTCCACAGGTTCCTGGCCTCACTAGGTTCGAGGGAGAAGCCATTCACTCGTCGGCTTACAAGTCCGGGAGAGCCTATATCGGGAAGAGTGTGCTTGTGGTAGGTGCCGGGAATTCTGGCATGGTGATCGCCTATGACCTTGCCACACATGGAGCCCACACCTCCATAGTTGTTCGTAGCCCGGTATGTACAACATATTTTTTTATCTTGCATTACACTCTATTATGCGTTCACACCTATGTTTCATGTTTACTGTTCAAGTAATGATGGAATACATTAATTCCGTTATTGATTAATAATTAGAATTTATTCATGTAGTACTTTATCTTTGGTTCTACATATGCATGTGGATAATATAAATGAGGAATGTGATTATCTCTAAATATTTATCTAAAACTGTCATGTTCTTACTTTCTATAGATAAAAACTTTTTCCTAATATAATGGTCATCTATTGGTTTTGTGTCACCTAAATACAGGTACACATAATGACCAAAGAACTAATATGGTATGGGATGACAATGGTGCAAAATTTAGGGCTAACTGTGACAACAGTGGACTCTCTTCTTGTAATGGTGGCAAATTTCTATTTCGGAGACTTGTCAAAACATGGTATTATGAGGCCTAAAATGGGTCCTCTCTTACTCAAGTCACAAACAGGCCGGTCTGCCGTCATAGATGTTGGCACTGCAAGATTAATCAAAGAAGGAGTTATCAAAGTAATTATGCATCTCGACTCTTTAGATATAAAATTAAGTTGGTGGTGCTAGTGAAGTTTCTAGTCTCAATTGATGTTCAGACTTTACACCATTTCTTTTCATATCTCTATTAGGTGTTCCAAGGAATATCAAAGATAAATACAAACAATGTTGAATTTCATGGTGGGAGGCAAAATTCATTTGATGCCATTGTATTTGCCACGGGCTACAAAAGCACAGTTAATACGTGGCTAAAGGTACAAAGATTATGGATATTGCTTTAAATTCTTCTCTCCTTTTTTTTTCAATTCTCTTTGTTTACACAATAATATATTTTTGCATTACGCATGACTTTTTTCATTATTACAAATGGATAATCTTTTATGTCGGTTGCAGAATGGTGAAAGCATGTTTAAAGAGGATGGTTTCCCTAAAAAATGTTTTCCAAATCATTGGAGAGGTGAAAACGGGTTGTACTGTGCTGGGTTTGCAAGGAGAGGATTGGCCGGTATTGCCATGGATGCCAAAAATATTGCAGATGACATCGTGGCCACCATGGATAAAGTATCTTGTTAAACTTGGTTCTTTGATTCTGAAGAAAGGTTATATTAGATTAAACATTATGTTAAGGCATGGGTATGTTTGTATACATTAGATTAAACATTATGTTAAGGCATGGCTATGTTTGCATAAAAAATAGAGAGGCATGATTATGTTTGAATAGCTTCAGCTTGTGTAAAATCCAACTTTCTGTGTAAAACTAGTGGAAACAACTCATCTTGTTTAATGAGAAGGTATCATTTATAAGGGCTCATCTCTTTGTGTGGAGAAGGTGCACTATATGCATGGTTTTGAAACACCTAACAATACCAGAATTTGCATGTTCGAATTTTCCATTTTCCATCACACCATGCAGCAGGACTAGAGAAATATTTGTTAAAAGAAAATCAGTACTATGCAAATAGCCTAGGATTATTTTTTTCACTTCTAGTCATTCCTGGTGAGGCAGAGAGTATGAATTTGCACGTGGAAACTTTTCATTTTAATTTCTCTAAAATGTTCTTTTGAGAATTTTTTCCTTTAAAATGTTGATGCATGACATGATGGACTAATTTTGTTAAAGCATCAACAATAAAGATAATAAGATTAATTAATCAAAACAAGCATTATTACTTTCACAAAAAGAGCTCAATAATAAAGTTGTGGAAGCACCACTGGCATGGTTGAGTTTGGTATATGATTGTTAGGGGAAGTTTAAATTGTGGTGCTCACAATTACGCACATGCTTCAGTAGGGTTTTGTGCAAATCTTATCCCTAGCCTTCGTATGTTCAGCATGCTTAACAACGGCAAACTCAGGGTGAACGCATATTATACGTTGGTGTGTGTGTACGTCTTTCACTTTGTGAAAGAGGAACATACGTGGATAAGCCATACCATTGATTGTATGAGACAAGTATTGCTCGCACTATTCATTATTGTCATGCCTAGAAATTTAGCCAAATTTCCAAACTATTTTGTGCATACATCCCTGTCTAGGAATCAAACCAGGTTACACAAAACAACAAATTAACATACAGATCCAAACATAAATAAAACATAAATACTTACAGAAGAGACACTTAGACCTCACACTGAAAATAAAGGTTTATGCCTACAATACTTGAAAGTATTGTGTTGTCGTTGGACTTAGAGATGTAGTTGAGTGTTATTTCATCAAGAATATCTATCTTTGCTTCCTGACTAGATGATTCAGTTATTGAAAACTTTTTCTTGTACTAGAGGAAGTCTGAATGTGCCTTGTAGGTTGGTTTGATAACCCTTCTATCTGGATGTTTGACCCTTGCATTGTGTCTGAACCTGTATGTATGGATAGATAATAATTTTAAAAATTGTGTACACTTTAATGGCAAAATGTAACATAGATTAGGTTCATATTGAAGTACATGTGCGCTTCCATCTAAGCTTTCATCGTTGCTTACTACAATGACTAATGGTTTAGATGTCCCCTTGCAAGCTATGTTTTCTTTTTTTTCCAATGTCTGTGAAATATTGGATGTAAGAACAGTTGAAGTGCAGTAAAAGTAAATAATTGGCTATATAGTCAATCACCTCCCAATCATTTGATTTGATGACGTCCATCTTCAGCTTCTTGAAAACAAAAGGTGTAAATACATTGGCTGCATCCNAATAAAGGTTTATGCCTACAATACTTGAAAGTATTGTGTTGTCGTTGGACTTAGAGATGTAGTTGAGTGTTATTTCATCAAGAATATCTATCTTTGCTTCCTGACTAGATGATTCAGTTATTGAAAACTTTTTCTTGTACTAGAGGAAGTCTGAATGTGCCTTGTGGGTTGGTTTGATAACCCTTCTATCTGGATGTTTGACCCTTGCATTGTGTCTGAACCTGTATGTATGGATAGATAATAATTTTAACAATTGTGTACAGTTTAATGGCAAAATGTAACATAGATTAGGTTCATATTGAAGTACATGTGCGCTTTCATCTAAGCTTTCATCGTCGCTTACTACAATGACTAATGGTTTAGATGTCCCCTTGCAAGCTATGTTTTCTTTTTTTTCCAATGTCTGTGAAATATTGGATGTAAGAACAGTTGAAGTGCAGTAAAAGTAAATAATTGGCTATACAGTCAATCACCTCGCAATCATTTGATTTGATGACGTCCATCTTCAGCTTCTTGAAAACAAAAGGTGTAAATACATTGGCTGCATCCTTTTCAATTAGACTAGCATCATTAGCTGTGAATGAGACTGATTATGAAGCTTTAGAATCTAACTCATCCTCCTTATGCCTCATACACGACAATTAATGCTCATAATGCTCAACCAAAAGTACTAATGTCATCTTACGATCCAAATATTTATCAAGCTTAGAATTTAGACTTTCACTACGTTGGCTGCTTTTCATACCAAGGAAAAACATACCTTTAGCATATGCTACAGCCTACTTCTTCCTTAAATTGTACATCCTCACTAGCCACTGGTTGTCTTCAGCCACCTTATGATTGACCTTGAACTCTACTCACTTTGCCTCGAACTCATCTACACCATAAGGTGCATGTACTAGAGATCTAAAGTCTGAAGGCATATCAGGATATACTAAAATAGAATATTACTTCTCATTGAAAAGGCCTGAGCCTATATAAACCTTTGTCTCATCACCCATCTACTTTATATCTTGTGCGCTACCCCCTTTTCGACAGTTGGCGCGCCAGGTAGGGATTGCGTCACGTTTTTCGCCAACAAGTGCAATGGGATCAACTTCAGGCATTGACGACTTCGCCTTTCCCCCTGGGCAAGCGTAATGCTTCGGCAGCCTTGATTTCATCAGTATTCAGCAAGATCTCTCTCCTCGACTTGGATTTGAACCAGTCAGGGAGGGACAATCATTAGTCGACCCCGTTAGGGTTACCAAACACCGCCGAGACCTACCGCAAAGTTCTTTGTACCTAGGGGTAGCGTGTCTTGGAATCGGCTAACACCTCGCCAACGAAGTAAATGGGCCTCTGAACCATCTGGATGTGGCCTTCTTCCTCACATTCGACAACTAAAACCATGCCGACCACCTGAAAAGTTGCCGACAAATAAAAGCAACAAGGGTTCTTGTGGATGCGGCGAAGCTAGCACAGGTGGCGTTGTGAGGAAATTCTTGAAATCTTCCAAGGCTTTCTGGGCTTCGAGGGTCCACTGAAATCCATCGATTTTCTTGAGCAACTTGAAAAAGGGCATGCCTCACTCTCTGAGCCTGGAAACAAATTGGCTGAGGGCCGCCATGCACCCAGTAAGTTTCTGAATGTCCTTCTGGGTACTCGGCGGTTTCATGTTGCGTATGGCATTAATCTTCTTCGGGTTAGCTTCGATGCCGCGATCAGACACCATATAGCCAAGCAGCTACCCTGACGATACTCCGAAGGTGCATTTATCTAGGTTTAACTTCAAACTGAAGGCCCGAATATTTTGACAAGTTTTCTCCAAATCAGGAATCAGAATATCCCTCCGCTTGGTCTTGATGACAACATCGTCGACATAGTCCTCCATGTTCCGTCCAAGTTGCGGCTGCAAACATCTCTGAATCATGCGTGGATATGTAGCTTTTGTGTTCTTCAGTCTGAATGGCATCGTGATGTAGCAGTAAGTTCCGAACGGGGTGATGAATGAGGTCTTCCAGCAGTCGGACTCCTTCAAGCTGATCTGATGGTATCCCGAATAGCAGTCGAGAAAACTGAGAAGTTCGCAGCCAGCTGTTGAATCAACAACTTGGTCAATGCGAGGTAGACCAAAGGGGTCTTTGGGGCAGGATTTATTGATATCTGTGTAGTTGATGCACATGCGCCATTGCCTAGTCTTCTTCCGAACTAAGACTGGATTGGCCAACCAGTCGGGATGATAAACTTTCTTGATGAATCTAGCCGCCCAAAGTTTGGTCAGCTCCTCCTTGATAGCATCTCTTCGATCTTACACAAAACAGTGGAGTCATTGTTTGATAGGTTTCACATCTTTTTTGACATTTAATGAGTGTTCAATCACCTCTCTAGGAATACTAGGCATATCAAAAGGTTTTCATGCAAATATATCTTTATTAGCTTGAAGAAAGGTGATGAGCACGCTTTTCTATTTACAATCTAACTCGACGCCTATTACGGCGGTCTTCAAAGGATCTGCGGGATCAAGTGGAATCTTCTTGGTCCTGGCGTCGCCATCTCCCAACTTAGTCAGCTTCTTGGTAGGGATTTCTCCTT
>BDMV01000011.1:8493466-8509518 GCA_008326285.1 Oryza officinalis
ATCAAAGCATCATGCCAAGAGAAGCAGTCGAGAAGCAGCTGGCGCCCCAAGAAAGACAACGACAACAGTAATGGCAACGGCGGCCAAAAGGATCGCAAGCGTAAGCCCGAGGATCTGGTGGCCATGACTTCAAACTATCAGCAGCAGCATCCACGCGTCAACACTTATGACAAGATTATGAACGGCCCTTGCACGCATCACCCCAATCGCAAACATGCGGCCATGGATTGTTTCATCTACAAGCAATTCGCCGAGCAATATGCGGCCCGGCTCAAGAAACCATCCGATGGCGAAGGAACTTCAAGACATAAAAAGGACGACGGCAATGGTGGTGCGGGACGTTTCCAAGATCTCAGAGCCGAGTTAAATCACATATTTGGAGCACCACTCGCCTACGAGTCCAAAAGGAAGCAGAAGCTGACCGATAGAGAGATCAACACGATCCAGCCTGAAGTACCAAAATATCTACGGTGGCCCGAGGTAGCTATCATATTTAACCGCTCAGATCACCTTGACTGAGCGGCCCACCCGGGGCGGTATCAACTGGTACTAGACCTAGTGGTTCGCAACATCAAGTTGAAACGTGTCCTTATTGATGGTGGCAGTGTGCTCAACATCCTCTTCGCCAAGACGTTGGACGAGATGACAATTTCAAGATCCGAGTTAAAATCGAGTTCCATCCCTTTTTACGGGTTATCCCTGGGTTGTCTTCTACACCACTCAGGCAGATCACTCTTCCAGTTACCTCTGGCACTTGGAAGAATTTTCGGACAGAAAACATCTGTTTTGAAGTTGCGTACTTTGAGGCAACCTACCATGCTATCTTAGGATGGCCGGCTCTCGCCAAATTCATGGTTGTTCCTCACTACACCTACCTAATGATGAAGATGCCAGGCCCACGAGGAGTCATTTCGCTTCGCAGCGACGTCAAGCAAGCTTTCACCAGCGATAAAGAGAGCTGCAACATGGCCCAATCTCATCAGAGGTTACTTGACTGTCAAGAGATCCGACTGGCTGGATCTACATCTGAGGAAGGAGAAATCCCTACCAAGAAGCTGACTAAGTTGGGAGATGGCGACGCCAGGACCAAGAAGATTCCACTTGATCCCGCAGATCCTTTGAAGACCGCCGTAATAGGCGTCGAGTTAGATTGTAAATAGAAAAGCGTGCTCATCACCTTTCTTCAAGCTAATAAAGATATATTTGCATGAAAACCTTTTGATATGCCTAGTATTCCTAGAGAGGTGATTGAACACTCATTAAATGTCAAAAAAGATGTGAAACCTATCAAACAATGACTCCACTGTTTTGTGTAAGATCGAAGAGATGCTATCAAGGAGGAGCTGACCAAACTTTGGGCGGCTAGATTCATCAAGAAAGTTTATCATCCCGACTGGTTGGCCAATCCAGTCTTAGTTCGGAAGAAGACTAGGCAATGGCGCATGTGCATCAACTACACAGATATCAATAAATCCTGCCCCAAAGACCCCTTTGGTCTACCTCGCATTGACCAAGTTGTTGATTCAACAGCTGGCTGCGAACTTCTCAGTTTTCTCGACTGCTATTCGGGATACCATCAGATCAGCTTGAAGGAGTCCGACTGCTGGAAGACCTCATTCATCACCCCGTTCGGAACTTACTGCTACATCACGATGCCATTCAGACTGAAGAACACAAAAGCTACATATCCACGCATGATTCAGAGATGTTTGCAGCCGCAACTTGGACGGAACATGGAGGACTATGTCGACGATGTTGTCATCAAGACCAAGCGGAGGGATATTCTGATTCCTGATTTGGAGAAAACTTGTCAAAATATTCGGGCCTTCAGTTTGAAGTTAAACCTAGATAAATGCACCTTCGGAGTATCGTCAGGGTAGCTGCTTGGCTATATGGTGTCTGATCGCGGCATCGAAGCTAACCCGAAGAAGATTAATGCCATACGCAACATGAAACCGCCGAGTACCCAGAAGGACATTCAGAAACTTACTGGGTGCATGGCGGCCCTCAGCCAATTTGTTTCCAGGCTCAGAGAGTGAGGCATGCCCTTTTTCAAGTTGCTCAAGAAAATCGATGGATTTCAGTGGACCCTCGAAGCCCAGAAAGCCTTGGAAGATTTCAAGAATTTCCTCACAACGCCACCTGTGCTAGCTTCGCCGCATCCACAAGAACCCTTGTTGCTTTATTTGTCGGCAACTTTTCAGGTGGTCGGCATGGTTTTAGTTGTCGAATGTGAGGAAGAAGGCCACATCCAGATGGTTCAGAGGCCCATTTACTTCGTTGGCGAGGTGTTAGCCGATTCCAAGACACGCTACCCCTAGGTACAAAAATTGATATATGGAGTTTTAATTACCGTCAGGAAATTAGCTCATTACTTTCAGAATCAGTCGGTCACGGTGGTCACATCTTTTTCACTCAGCGATGTCCTTCATAATCATGAGGCAACGGGACGCATCGCGAAGTGGGCATTGGAGTTGATGGCCTAAGACAGTACTTTCAAGGCCCGAACATCGATCAAATCTCAGGTCTTGGCTGACTTTGTTGCTGAGTGGACCGAGTGCCAAGAGGATATACCTGCGGAGAAGCTGAAATATTGGACCATGTACTTTGATGGATCTAAGAGGGTTACTGGCACAAGGCCAGGGTTGTTCTTATTACCCCAACTGGCGAACGGTTGCGATATGTTCTACAAATTCACTTTTCAGCGTCACACAACGTAGCCGAGTACGAAGCTTTACTTCATGGATTGTGTCTTGACGTGTCTTTAGGGATACGGCGTATGATTGTACGAGGAGATTCTCAGCTGGTTGTTAATCAAGTGATGAAGGATTGGTCTTGTCTTAATGACAACATGGTTGCTTACCGTCAAGAAGTTCGCAAGCTGGAGGACAAATTTGATGGTTTAGAGTTATCTCATGTTTTACGGCACAACAATGAGGCTGCTGATCAGCTAGCAAATTTTGGATCCAGACGAGAGGCTACTCCAATAGATGTTTTCATTGAACACCTTCACGAGCCGACTATTGCGAAGGAGGTTTCTAGAGAAGACACAATGGGACAAATTTCCATGCTCAATACCGACTGGAGGATGCCTTTCATTATATTTTTAACCCAGCAGGAGTTACCTCAAGATTGGAACGAAGCTGAACGAATTCGTCATCGTAGTCAGAGCTATGTAAAGGTTGATTCCAAGCTATATAAACGAAGCCTATTTGGTGTTTTGTTAAGATGTGTTTCTCCTGAGGAGAGCCGACAGTTATTGCAGGATATCCACTCGACGATATGCGGCAGTCATGCTACAGCACGCACTTTGGTAGGCAAGGCTTACCGACAGAGATTTTTCTGGCTCACGGCTGTCACGAATGCAAACAAGGTTGTTCGGACTTGTGAAGGTTGTCAATTTTTTGCTCAACAAATCTATGTTCCAGCTTAAGAGTTACAAACTATTCCGCTTTCATGGCCTTTTGCCGTTTGGGGGTTGATATGGTGGGTCCCTTTAAGAAGGCCCAAGGAGGCTTCACACATCTTTCCGTCGCAATTGATAAGTTTTCCAAGTGGATTGAGGACAAGCCGATCGTTACAATTACGGCAGATAAAGCTCTCAATTTCTTCATCAACATCGTGCATCGGTTTGGCGTGCCTAACAGGATTATTACTGATAATGACACTTAGTTCACAGGAGGAGTTTTCAAGGATTTTTTTGGAGTCTTTGGAATCAAGATATCCTATACCTCAGTTGCGCATCCCAAGAGCAACGGACAAGTCGAACGCACCAACGGGATGGTTCTTTAAGGCATTAAAGCTCGCGTCTTTGATAGACAATGCCCTTATGTCGGTCGATGGGTGGATGAATTGCCTTCAGTTTTATGGTCATTATGAACCACACCCAGTCAGGCTACGGGTCAGTCGCTTTTCGTTCTAGTATATAGGGCTGAGGCTATGTTGCCGAGTGAGATGGAGTGTGAGTCCCTTCGGGTTCGCAATTTCAATGAGGAGCGCCATGATCAGGATCATGTTGAGGACTTAAATCGACTGGAGGAGGTCCGCGAAGCTGTCCTTATTCAGTCAGCAAGATATCTTCAAGGACTTTGGCATTTATTGTTGGTGATATGGTTTTACGAAAAATTCAGACAACTAAGTGTTGACGCCAAATCCGTACCGCAGATGAGGATCCGGCGCGCGGACACACGAAGGCCTAGGAGATCTGCTTAGCTCCAGTGCGGGTCCTAAAATTGATGTAGCGCGGGCGTGCCAGTCAGTTTGATCCTGCCACTGACAAGATATGCAAAACAGCAGAAAATATAACGTATCGGCCTATCGGCCGATAGCAAAAACAGCCTACGGCCGATGAGCCGATAGGGCAAAAACAGTCGATCGGCCGATGAGCCAATGGTGCAGTTCCAGCCGATGTCGATGCCAGCCGATGCAGTTAGGGTTTCGAACCATCGGCCGTGTACTGAGCAAACATCTATATAGAGGCGATCGGCTGACGATAACATGATGATATAGCAATGTGATATAGCATAATCCAAATATAATATAAACATTGGTCTGAAGATTAAAGCACACATCGGCCAGAGGTCCGATGACATAAACTCTCAATAAGTAGATAAACAATAAATACTCTGTTGTCATCGGCCAGATCCAATCTATATGTAAAACTCTTAGGCTGATGCAACGTCAAGATAACTCACTGGCTGAAACCCCGGTGAAACCCTTATTGGCAATCGACAAGCAGGCTAGAGATTACGGTTCTAATCACGACTTAGCGGCACTAAGTATGAAAAAAAACGCAAGATCTAGACAATCAAGCCCTTGATTGATTTTCGGAGTGGTGGATACCTTAGCCAATCTAATCTAGCGAGGTGATTTAATCGATACCGGCGTAAACCCTAAAACGAATCTCGGCCGATACGACTAAATCGAGATGCCGAACCAGATTGACTAAGATAAATGATAGTAGGTGCTTACGTTGATGAGATCAGAACGTCGAAGCCCTAGCCCCGACAGCGCAGGCAGCCATAACGAGACTTACCCCTCGCGGGAAGGGCATGAACTCGCCGAAGAAGACGAAAAGTAAAGGTTGGCGATGCGCCGAAATTGTATTGATCGTGAGATAATTTTACATGAACCTTGGGCTTACATATTTATACCCATAAGCTAACAAAGATCCTAACAAAATACGACTCAATCTTTCCTAAAGATAAAAGGAAACAGATAAAGTCCTTATTGGACACTAAACTCCCTTTCCTAAAGATAAAAAGGAAACTAACAAATTCTTCCTAAGTAATAGATACAAGCCGCATCCTCCTCAAACTCGGTCTTCTCTGGATACGATCTTCCCGAATCTAACAAGAATCCGACAGCTATTGGTGGTTGGTTTTAAGAAAACCCCCATCGGCCGATATAAGACTCTAGGCCAATATCAACCTTGAGCCAATATGGATCCTAGACCGATGAGGACTTCGGGGCTTACCAAATTCTGGCGTTAACACTAAGGATAGGCATAAAGGATAGGCATAAGTTGTGTCCTTTATGGGAAGGGCCTTTCATAATTTCTGAGGTCACTCGACCAGGGGCTTATCGACTAAAGTGTGAAGATGGATCGATTGTGGAGAATTCCTGGAACATTGAACATTATACTTAGGTTATCCTTTGTATCTTACTTTTCTCGACTGTCGACGTCAAGTAAGTTGTCTTCTTGAGTTGTCACTCGAGGGCTACCAATAATAATGGAGTATAATATTTTCTTTGATTATGACTTGTTTGTATTTGGCTTATCATTGATTCTGTCATGATATGTGTCGAGTGGATAAGGACTAAAAACTTTTCGAAGGCTTAATCAAGTTCTATGCTTGGTATAAGTTAGAGAGAAGTTTTTTAAGAAATTAAAAGCTGACTCAGTATTCAGAACATGGTATAAATAAGTCAATATATTACAAGTTGATTTACAAAAGTTTTCTTTACATTTCTGAGTTCATCCTTGGAAGTTCTCGAGAACGTTTGTAGCTATCTTTTGCGCAGATTCCTGAGCCTCATTAGTTAACTCCATGGCTCGCTCATCCGAGGTACCATTAGCAAAGCCATTTCCTATGACACCTATATCCACTCGGGGATATAAGGACTTCGTCATTGCCAGAACTTAGCTTACTCCCATGGCAGCTGCTTTGTTGACATTCTTGAAGTACATCTCCGGAGCCCTTCTGAGCTTTTCAAAGATGTCAGGGGCATCTTCAGAACTTGAGCCCAATCCATTCTAGAAAACAACATTTAAGATTGGGGCTGCTACATTTGCAACATCACGCCGGATAGTTTCTGCTCTTTTGATTCGCTCGGCAAAGACATCAAACTGGGCTCAGGATTTTGCCTCATGTGCTACAGGATTAAAACAAGCAAGGTATATTGAAAATGCTCAGGTTTAGATCGGATATGGCTTGAGTTTTGTCCTTCTCTAATTGGATGTTGTTATATTCTACCTTCTTCAGTTGGGCTTTCAAGGCTTCAATTTCTGCCAGATGGGCTGAAATATAATGTAATGAAATCAGCAACAGGGAATTGATTTATGATATGTACTATTATGTTGGATTCTACCCACCTCTGACTGATCCGCGATATTCTAAGTTTGTATCTCGGAGCTGGCTGATCTATGTTCTTAATTCTTTTTCCCTGGATTTAGCAGCTTCTTTGAGCTCCTGTTGGACAACGTCCAGGGTGTTGATGATGCACCAGTCTTTCCAAGCACTTGAGAATTTATACCATTCGGTGTCATTTATGATCACCACATGGTTTTGGGAGAGTGGGATCCATACATGCATAATAGCCACTCAAGCCTCAATGTGCCCCATGATCACAATTAAACACCATTCAATATAAATTACGTAGTGCCGAATATCGAACAAAAGAGATATTGCTGGGACTTAGCATACCAGTCAACTTTAGCCTGAGACGTGCCAGACAAACCACACAAGGGCAACGACCAGATGTGTTACACATCCCAGGAGACTTGATAATTTGCTAAGCTCTACAACATCTCGTTTGTTTAATATCCATACTCATGTCTAGATAGTTCTATAAGCTAGAACATACCAAGACACTTTCATCAAAGCAAATGATATTCATAAACAAGAACTACTAATACACAAATAATTTAGAATCTAAGTCTATGATACATATGGCCGAACGGCGTTATAAATAGAGGTTCATACGGAAGCTTATTTACCCAAGACCCATAAGCAATCTGACTAGGGGTAGACCCCTAATGAACCATCCTGAAAAAATCGACAAAAACCACAGCACTCAAATTAACTTAAGACTAATGTCTGCAAAACAAAGTTATATATATACGGCAAGAGTCAGTACATTAATCAGATTAATGTACTAGCAAGCAACTATCAAGCCTAGCAAGCTACATGCAAAGCTTATATCAAAGAAGGCTATTTGTGGTCTCATTTTAGCGTAAAAGCTAGTTTTATTTTACAACCATTTGCAAAGGAATTTTATAAAATCATTTTAAGCATGGATATAAGTAGATCACCATAGTTTTCATAGTAATAACATAATTACATCTCTGCTGCCCACCTTAGCAACAAGTCTCATATCCATCATCAATATCAACAGAATCATCATAACACATCACATTGGCAACTAGCCACCATTATCATATTTATAATCATCAAAACTCAACACATTTCCCCATTCCCATAGCCCATTTTCATAAACACATTTATAAATCTCAAGTCTATACTCATGGCACTTCACCATGTCGCTCATGACCATGAGCATGGCTAATCAATTAGTTTTGCGAACTCTGCAAAGTTTGTACTACTTTACCCACATAATATGAACACTCTAGTTTGTCATGTGCCGGCCAAAGCACTACCACACTCTACACGTTGAGTGTGGCCTAGAGGTCATAACGCACCTAGCCTTGCATCAATGACGACAAGTATGAATCCACCCTAGGAATGACCCAGAGCCGTTAGGTGGCAGGCCCATGCCTTAAACCTAACGCCGTGGCAGCGAACACGTCCGTTCCCCCACAAGGCACTTAACCGTTGAATTGGATAGACTTAGACGCCTAAACTACCCCCAATAATAAGCGGGGTAAAAAGGTAGTTCCTATGAATTATCGCTCAGACTAATTCATTCTACTCCGGCCTACCAATATGCAAGGCTAGACTTTAAGTAACTTAATTAGCTAAGGCCACCCCATAAATAGCATATGTGGATGGACGGTATACTTAAGTTGGTGACACGAAGTTCAGTTCTTAAATAACCCAGGCGAACACTCTCCCTATCGATGTGCAACTACCACCATATGCACACCACTTGCCGCCCGAGTATAAAACACATTTTCACCAAGTTTTAGTTCACAAAAATCAGAGACCTTAACCACCTTAACCTCTGTCCGGCAGTAAAAGTAATGCCCAAAATCTCATTTAGAAAGTGATCACAATATTATTTAGCGAATTGCTAAGCATGGCTAAGCATAGGGCATTTGTATAAATAAGTATATACCCATTTGAGCACTTAGAAAGTACTCTAACCAACTCTATGGATACAAACAATGGGAAGTACCATAATTCAAGAAATTCACGCAGCAAGTTGGGCATATCTAGCATTTACCACATTTTAAATATCGATAATTAGAAGTAGGCATGCAATTTTGCAAACAACACATTTCATTCCCCAAAACATAGGTTTGCAATGTGTTCAAAGGAAGAGGGGAGAAAACTTGCCTTAGTTAGAAATCCCATCATGTTCAGTAATAAAACCCAAACTCCTCACCGAAAGCGATGTCATTCACTATATGAAATAACGGTAGCGTATAAACACCAAATCATACAAAAATCCAAAATGACACTAATATACATGAATTCTCTACTGTAATTAGGTACTGATCAAACATGATTTACGGTGAGAGAATTTCTATTTTATCACTTGTACTTTGGGAGATATAAATTTTATAATTTCTATACTAGATCTAGATGAATTATGCTCTAATTAATCTTAGATGCAATTTATGCCTAGGTTCTATCAAGTATTAGGTTATAGCAGTGAAGAATGTGTTTTCCTGGGTTCAACAAGATTTATTTTTACAATTTTTAGAGCTAGCATGAATTTATTATGAATTTTATAAGCTATGTGTCGCATTGTGCTATTTATTTGATATACAAAATTGTAGAAGCATCTTCATTACAGTACATGTCATATTTTAATGTACAGTAATTAATAACATGAGATTACGAATCTAACAAAACTAGGATCATCTAATTTGGAGTTAGAACCAATTAATCTCCTACGAATTTTATAAGCTCTCAAATTAATTATGACAACTTACAATTACTTAAAAGTGGATGCATCATGTATACTAATTGCTCCAGAACTCAATTCACCTAAATAAAGTTGAGAATTTGGTTATTCTAAAAATTTTTAGTTCAATTCATTTAGAGCTAGAACTAATTTCCTACAAATTTTATAAGTTAGATTGTGCTTTATGCCAATTATCCTTTACACAAATAATTAGAGATATTTCTTCTACTGTAAGTGGCAAGTTTTATACTACCATAGTAAAGATCATAATTTTGTGAGTCCTCTGGAATTTGGTTCATTCAAAATGGAGCAAAATGGAGCTAAGATGAATTTTCTACTGATTTTAAAAGTTTGCACAATTTTCAGTTCAACTAATAATATTTTAGGTATTTTCTTTGTACTTTCCAGAATTTAAACAAAAGGGGTCCACTGGTCATTGACTTGCTAATATGCAGAAAGGCCCTGGGGTTTCTAGGAATAGGTCCCAAGGTCCTCCCATGTGTTGAAGGCATATTTCATTAAGCGTCCCTAGGCTTTCAAAGTTAATACATTTAGGTCTGGTCCCACAAGTAAGTGACTATCATCATTTCTAATTAAATCCCTGGAGTGTGTTGAATTTACAAATGAAGTCCGTGGTTCAAAAGAATAGACAGGGAAGCTACGCAGCAACATGAGTGAGCTCGCCGGCGGCGAACGGCAGGGTTTCGCGAGGCGCGGCCAAAAGCAAAAAGGTAGAGGGGACTCTTGCAAACCCGACGGTGGCCTACTCGTTGGTTGTGGTGACCAGAATAGGTGTCAGCGACGGCGCGGGCGACGGTGTCCCTCGGCATGCAAGTGCATCCTGAGCTCTAGCTCAATTTAGCGCAAAACCATGCATGCACGTGTGCCTACGGGGTTCCTGTGGACTCACTTGAGGTCGCACTTGGCTTGGCGAAGCTTGGACAACGGTGGCGACTCCGGGTTTGGCTTGACGGCGGCGAAAATGGCAGGGCGACGGCGACGGCCTCCCTCCGGACTTCGGCCTACCAAGAAGAGATGAGGCACGACTTAGTGATGCCCTAGGGTTGCTGCTAGTGCAAGGAATCGTGCTGAGGCTCACCGAGGAAGGTGGAATCGATGGAGATGGCCAGCGGTTGGACTTGAGGAAGGAGGAGTGGATCTCCTGGACGATGGCGGCGTGTTTCAATTCCTTTGGCCGTCAAGCTCCTAGGACCATGGCGATGTCGGAGACGTGAGCACTCGATCGGGGATGCTCGGTGCGCGCTCCAAGACAGCGAGGGCGTGGTCCGCGTTTTCGTTCAACCGCTGCATGGAATAGGATGAAATTAGATGGAATGGAGACATCATCGAGAGTAGATTGAGGAACGCAAGAAAGGAGAGGGCGACCGCAGCTCATCGGCGCTAGCGGCGATTGTCATCTTCATGGCCGACGGCGAGGTTGAGATGGAAAAGGAGAGCTGAAGTTCTCCCTCTCAGTTTCTTCGGCTCAAGACAGGAGAATGTGGTGTGGCAACCAAGCTGGGGGAGTTAGAGGGCGAGATCAGCGGCGGCCACATCCTCAGACACGCGTCGACGCGCTCCAATGCACGGCCAGCGCCATGTCCTCTTGCTCTATCTCTCTTTATCTCTGTTCTTGTCGGTTGGGGAAGGTGGACTGAGGTGTGGGCAAGTCGGAGGGACTGATAAGGGGGCCCAGGTCAGAGCAAACTAGGTGAGGATGAGAAGTTTGGGTAGAGAAGCAGGTGGACACAGGTCTTAGGCGAAATTCCAGGAATTTTCTTGATTTATTTCTTCTCCCCTCTTTGTTAACTCAATTATTTTAATCTATCGGCAGAATAATTTAAAGTGGATTTTTCTAGAGGTAGATGAAGAAACCTAGATTTCATTTTATTTGGTTGTACTCAAAATTTCCTTATATTTTACTCTCAGCAAAATAAAGAAAATAGGATTGGCCAAAATTTATTTGAATTTTTAGGAGGTCTAAACATATAAAATAAATTCTAGAAAAATTATATTAATTCATTATAAATCATTTAGTATTTTAATAAATTATATTCTATATACACTTTCATATGTTTTTATGCATATTTGGGTGAACTTTGGCCGATTAGGATTTAAACTCAAATCAGACATGGACTTCCTTGACCAATTTAATTGAGATATAGTTTGTAAAGATAAGATTATACCAAAATTCCAGTGAGTCTAACATATTGAGTAACATACACATGAATTTTTCCATGATTTTATCTTACACCAATTATTTTTAGAAATTCATTAAGCTTATCTTTATATATTGGTTCCCTATGATAAAAATATGATTAAATGGTTGAAAAATTATATTTAAACTGTGTTTGACCTGAGATGTTGTTATTAAGTTTAATTTCTTTCTCACCATGTATGATTCCCAAGAATAATTGTAGGTTTATATGTGTGTATGCTTGGATTAGTTTAAAAGAGGTTTATAATAGGATCTCCAGTACAACATGTTTATATTCTTTCTTATGTTCATGACCTATGTTCAAATTTAGGACCAAGTTAATTCAATGAAGTTTACCATTAGTCATATTGAAATGTTTAAGTTGCAAGGATTTTAGGAAATAACCTAGTTCCCATCATTAGGTCCTTTTAATTATTTACTTCATATTTTAATGAATGATCATGTGACCTATTATGAAATGCAAGCAAGATCCCAAAACACTTAAAACAACTCAAATCACACTCCACACATTGTGTTCATGCAAGCTTGCAAATGTTTTACAATTCATTTAATCTTAGACTGAAAAAGTTTTAAATTATCCTTAAAATTTTCATAGGTTTGAGCTCATGTAGGGCTTTGGTGCAAAATTTTTAGGATTATTATTTAAGAAAAATATTTTCAAATTTGAAATTCAAATTTTGGGTATGTTACAATAAAGTAGTCGGAGGAGGCGGTTTTTTACTTAAGTTTAATAGTCTGGTGGATTTTGATAGCCGGGCTACTAGCAGATCGCGCTCTTTGGCTTCTTTTTGTTTATTCAAGATTATCCCATGGGCACGGCCCTCAGAATCACGCCATTGGATCTTGACGAGAGGAAGAGAATCTTCTGGTGACTAAATATGAAGATTTCTTTGTCTTCTCCGATTATTGGTTCTGTCAGTGAGGTTACAAATATTCAAGAAAAGAGATGAATCCCAAGGGGTTAAGTTATAAAGAACTCACCAATGATTTTGTCAGGGAGCTTGCATGGAGGTCCTTGAACTCTATCGTCTGTGCCAAGCGCAGTTTCGTCTTGCTCTCCTTGGGCAGCAGAGTCTCCAACTGGTTGATCTTTGCTCATATTTTCTTTATTGCCTTTGAAGCGGTCTTTAGTTGATAGTTCTTGGTTGTTGACAACTAGTTCTTCTTGACCCAACTGGTTTCCAGTCGGGGGCTCTTCCTTGGCAGTCGGATCTGCGGTGCCCGACTGGTTTCCAATCGGGGCCTCTTGTTCAGTAGATGTATTTCCTGAGCTTGATTAGTTCCTAACTGCGTTTTCGATGTCAGGGTCTGCTGTTTCTTGATTAATGGCCTCTAATTCAGGAGGTGGTATATCGGATTGACCAGTTGGGTCAATATCTTGAGGTTTTCTGCAGATGCATTATTTATATTCGGGGTCCGCAAATGGTTAAAGATATTCTTCTTTTCTAAATTAAGACTTGGGATATATGATTGAGTGGAGTAAGGCTTACCTAGTTGATTTCTTGATCTTTGGGATCGACCTAACTAGTGCTGGCCTTGTTGGGACAGTAACGCTACTAGGGGCTTGGATGTTTTCATCTTCTTCATCCGAGGAATCGAGGATTAGTTTTCTTTGTTTATTGGCTTGTGAACTTTCCTCGCTTGTGGTTGTTCTCTTATTCTTTGACTGACGTTTGATAGTTGGTCCTCCAGTCGGTTGATTGCTGTTGGTTGAAGTTTTGCGGGGATATTGGCACGTGGCTGTAGGCGGCTTCGAGGTAAGAAGAGCATTTTCCTGCAAGGACAATTTTTTAGGGATATATTACTGCTAATTGAAGAAAACCAAGTGAGGAATAAATTGGAGTGATTTATGAGTTAATTTACTGGAGGTGGAGGCTGATGCAGGCTAAAAGGGGCTACTAGCAGTTTGTGATCATAGTCGACTACAATCCCAGTGGAGAAGATCTTGTACATGCGTGGGCACGTGATTTGATAATCTAAGGATTTGGGGTCCTCGCGGTTTGGGTCGTTTTGGTCTTCATGCTCGAAAGCCGGTTTGGACCTCTCCTTTATAGGAGCCAGTCGGCATTTGATGAAGTGCTGAGTGACTTATTCTCCTAACAACCCTTTGTTCTTTATTTCAAGGATTTTAGACAACAAGACATTGGCTTCAATCTAGTCTTGGCCCTCGGGCTGAGAGTTCCAATGAGCCTGATGGACAGGTGGGAGACCAACAAAGTCGAAAAGACTAAGGACTGGATTAGAGATTTAAAACCAGTTTGAGTGCCAGCCTATTAACAGCGGATTTTCGTAATCGACCCAGAGAGGAAAGAGGAAACCGTCACGGAGAGAGGGGGTTGAATTGGAATCGGACCAAGTCTTATATCGGACTCGGTAAGCGTATCGGACTGGGAGAGGCGCTAGCATGAAGAGCGTATCGGCCGATACGGATTCAATATAGCCATTAACCGATAGAGTCAGAAGTTGATAGAGTTAACACGGGCTTGGTCTGGGCTCAAGATAAGCTTCAAGGAAGTTGCCAAACAGAGATAAGGCTCGGTTTTAGGCAATTGTATCTTGTAAATCAAGTAGGTTTAGATCTAATCTTTGGCAAGAGTCTGCCGCAAAGACTTGTTTGTTAGTTAGAGATAAGATCGTGTCCTACAAGGACTATGTTGTAATCTCGGGTATAAATATCCCGGTAGTTTGTACATAGAAACTCTCTCAAAACTAAATACAACAGACAACCTGTTTTAATCTACTTTTGGCGCATCGCCAACCCTCGCAAGAGGTTAACTTTCGGCGAGTTCTTGCTTCCCCAGAGCAGAGGTAAGAACTCGTGCCCGACGATCTACATCGTCGGGGCTAGCGTGTCGTTTTAGGCACGTTAAGCCTCGATGTTGTGATCGTCGTTTATCATGTTTTGAATGATCTCGACAAGTGTCTTAATTGCGCTTCGCCAGCGATTTACTCGTTTTTGGGTTTATTGCCGACAACAGTTTAATTATTATACTTGGCTAGATCATTCAATGCATCTATCATCCCCAAAAGCAATCGGCGACTTGGTTATCTTTGTTTTAAGTCTCAATTCACACTTTGAGTTGCTATTGACCTTAGTCCTGTTTTGAGATCTAATTCAAAGTCTGTTTTCGGTTGTAATTAAGGATAGTACTGGGGTTTCAGCCAGTCTTGCCTGATATATATGATTATCATAAGGTTTTCATGTATATCTGCCATCTACATGAATGGGTTGATGAATATAGATGTATCTGTTATAGATTACTCTTTAGGGTTTATCTGTGATCGTTATATTTATATTGGTTGATTGATTTATGTAGATTCACACTAGAGTATTAGCTAGTGTAATTATCTTTATTATTCCTTATCGGCCGATGCTATTAATTAACATCAATATGTTGATGACAGCCGATAAGATTAAATTCTTGCTTTAATCTTACTTTATCACAAGTAAGCCGATATAGCCTTGCCCTATCGGCTGGGCACGACAATGCGACATCGGCCTATCGGCCGATCGGCCATTGTTTTCTAACATGGTTTACTTGTCTGTCTTGTTGATTGCAGATCAAATCAACTGGCACGCCCTACATGCACCTAGACAAGCCTTTGGACCTGCACTAGAGTAAAGCAAACCTCCCAGGTCGCCGTGGAAACATGAAACCCGTTTGGTTGCAAGGCGGGTCGAAATTCTACGCCAACACGCTTTTGGCACACCCAATGGGACCTCAAGGACGCAAGCGTTGCAACAACAAGAAGATCGCTGCAGCAGGTCGAAGCAGGGTGAGATCTCAAGCAAAACATGTAAAAAATTTCAGAAATAAATGTGTTTGATTATTCCAACCTAAACATGGAAAAAGAGTAAAAGAACTAATGTGTGGCTGCTGGGATTTGAGCCCAGGTCCCCACGGCCACAACGTGGCCACAACGTGGAATTCTCACCACTAAACTACAGCCACATTTGTGATGTTTCTTCAAATATAACCGAATTGACTTTTTTCAGTCCTAAACACAGGCACTACGCCATGTGTAGCTGTTTTAAAAAAAACCTTGTGTAGCGGTGGATGTTTTTAAACAAGGAAGTATCTCCACCAAGCATGTTTTGTTTTAACGACAGCTGCTGGGGCGATCAAATATACCCATGCTAACACTACGACAATAATTAATATTGCAAATGAAATAATAAAAGACATCGAGACATCTTGCAATGGAGCATATAATGAGATAGTTATAAAGTTCATGAAAAAAACACAATAGAGTTATTGCAAAAGTATATATTAATTAGTCTGTTGCGTGCATAGACAGTATAAAGAAGACGAGAAGAAACACAAGATTTACTCAGTACATCCATGACAAAATCTAGGAACAAACTTTGCTAAAAGGTTCAGGTATTGCTTCTCTCGAATACACAATACACAAGATAAATATCTAAATTCAGCTCCACTTAAGCTAGCCATCCAACCGCTCATGGTTGTCATGATTATCTGGACAAGGCTGCAAAACAACCAAAATGTGTGCACTGGCACTT